>OV702285.1:192443183-193033183 GCA_916181665.1 Avena sativa | reverse complement strand
TGGCATACATAAATCCATTACATGCATCAAAGGTTCAACATAACTTAGAATTTTTTTTTGAAATAAAAACGATAAGTGTGGTGGTCCATCTAACGAAGTACATTACAATCCCCACTCACTTGCCAAGTTGGCTATCAGGGCATCCCTAGAGGCAATCTGTCGATCTTGATCACATGACCCCATTGCTAAGTCTATGATGTCTTCTCTTAAATGTTGGTTGGTAGCCTCTAACTCTTGGGTATGCTTCTTTTCTTCTCTAAGGTCATTTTGGGTGTTGAGCATTCTGCACTTGAGTCTATCACCAAGCTCCTTGATAGCATTCCAAGCTGCATTTCTTGCAGAATCAAAGAATGTTGTGTGCATTTCTGAGTTGGTGACCATGCAGAATCCTGACTCCTTGTGGTTGTCTTCCTTGTTTTTGTACAAGTGAAGTTGCACCCACCAATACTCTACTCCTTCATCCATCACTGGGAATCCTTTGTACACAGCTGCACCATGTATCCCCATGGTAACCATGAGGTTCTTGAGGGCCTTGGGAAATTCAGTCTCACACTCCAAAGTCATGGTCATGAGTGGTCCCTTCCTCACGGCTTCGTTGATGGAGTTCATCTACAAATAGAGATGAGAAAGAAGATTAGAAAAGTTTATGAGAAGAAAAAGACAAGTGTGGAAATTGTTGAAATTTTTTCCTTAGTGATTTCTAATCCAATCCTAGGGTCATAATGCTCTGATACCATCTGTAAGATCCCACCTTTATAAAGGTAAAGATTCCTGTGATTGCAATTCTAGTCCCTGGATCAAATGCTAGAATCCACAATTTAAGATGAAGTACACAGAAACAAAGTTCATTATTACATCGTCATTGCAGAGATAACATAGTCTTTTACAACTCCATAGCCATAGGCTAGTACAAGAGTTTAACTTAACAATATAAATAAAAGTCTTCATCTTCATGTGCCACAGGCAAGCATGTTGAGTGTAGACTTATAACCCCTAATCATCATCAGAGTAACCTGCAACATCACAAGTTACAGCCACGGTGGGTCAATACATTGGAATAGTATTGGCAAGTGATACCTTAGTAGAATATTAGTTTGGCTATGTGTAGCTTAGGCTTGCTTTGCTCAAAATAGGTTTTACCTATCAGTTGAAAAACACTAAGTTTTTGTTTGGCAAAAACTCCCAAGGAACCACCAATAGAAATTGGTGAACCTTCACCCTTGTTCAACCACAAGTTTTAACTTAGAAAATTGGGATGAGGAGATTCTTGATAGCTTCCATGTCTTGATGCTCAAATTGTCCATTACCGGGGACACGGCTAAGTACTTAGTTTCTTCCATCTGTAGAGGTGGTGCACTTTCCCCACAAGACTTGATTTTCAACAAGACAGGACCTTTCAGAAGCCTTCCCTTAGACCAAAATGGACGCGCTCCCAAACCTATCAATCCCCTACCACCAACTGTCCATTTGGCTAAGTTATTGCAACCTATATGATCCAGGCAGAGCCCATAATGCCATGTGGCTGCACTAGAAGCTTCATAGCATTTGGTATCTCAAATCCCTTTGTTCCTGGGTGGCAATCCACAAGTGAGATACACAAGGTAAACCATAGAAATGGGCCTTATGTAACCACTCAACCAAAATCCACCAAGCAATTACCATTCCACCCAGGTGTTTCATTCACTTAGTTGTTTTATTAAGCAAAACATAAGTCAAAGACTTAGCAATATTTTTCCATAACATATATATATTCCACCCTTGGTTGCTACTAGCTAGGCTAAGCATGGTAATAGCAAGTATCTTAACTTAGAGAAAATTCTAACAATTCTACAACTACTAGGATTTCCCAAGCATTGCATATAGGTACTTAGCAAAATATTCATGCAAGCCCTATACAAAATATTTCTAATGCATAGTAAAAATATTGGGACAAAAATATGAAGCACCACTTGCCTTGGTAGTTGGGGGAGTAGCAACAATCCTCACAATCACAATCACCACTAGCACCAAAATCTGCACATAAAATGATAGCACCAAATTCACATATCAAAATAAACAATCAAAAATATATGAATGCATGCAAATGCTATGTGATGATTTTTCTAAATCAACCAAGACAAGTGGAATAGTACTGAATCATAAACAGAACAATTATACCCTAAATAAAATAAATTTGGCCTTTAGAACATTTTTCATATAATTTTTATACACAAAATAAGCTTACAAATGTCCCTGCAAGAACAACTAAGTTTACAGAAACAATTCATTAAACAAAGTGTATGGTTGGATAGAATTCTTTCTCCTGATTCCAATGATATAAAATTTACAAAATTTGAACGTGTGGATCAAAAGTTATGAATTTTGCACGTTTGAACATCTAATAGATCTAAATTCAGATTTTAAATCAAAACTCTAGCCACGCGTCGCTATCTGATTGGTGCATACCACTTCGCGTGGATCGATCAACGTGAACCGTTGGATCTAAGTGGCAGGGCACGGTCAGATCTGCGCGTACCAGTTCGTTTAAGTGATCTATTCCTGCGTATTGGATCTAGATCTAACGACTACGACGCAAGCAACCAAAGACTGGCGGCGCCAATGGGTGCTGGCGGCGGCGGCGCTTCTGCCGGCGACGCTCCGGTGATTCCAGAGGGGGCTAAGGGTTGAGTAGTGGCTTACCAGACTCGCAAGAACACGACGATGCTCAATGTGTCGCTGGCGTGGGCGGGGGCGTGCTGCAGAGGTTGCTGGGGCTCGTCGGAGTTGGAGACAGCGTCGGGTTTGTTCGGACGGCGACGAAGGCGACGTTTTTGGACACCCTAGCACAAACCAAGGGTATCAGCGTGTGCACAACGCTCAGGCGAACCTGATAGGGTCAAGGAGAAGGCACGGGGTGTTCGGGTTTTACCTAAATCTCTCGCCGGAGTTGGAGACGGCGTCGGATGCCCACAAAGTTCGTCGAAGTTGACGTTCTGGATCACAATCAGATGAACAAAGGATATCAGGAGGTGCGCATGAAACAGGGGATCATCCCAGAGTGAATGAGGAGTGGGCGCGAGCAAGAGGCTTACCGGAATACCTCGCCGGAGTTCGCTCAGTCTGCGGCGGTGTAACGCGAAATAGGGGCAGCCTGGTGGCAGAGCGAGCGAGTGAAGTGAGGGGAAAGGTGCGGGGTGGGGAGGGGGTTTTGTTGCCGGAGCAGGGGCAGCATTCACGCGGCGATTCAATGGGAATTAAGCCGGGTTTTATTCACGGCGTCACTGCAGGGAGGTAACGGCAGAACGGCGTCTGCGCGCGATGATTTGGGGGAGACGACGATGACGTGGAGAAGGGTCCAGCGTCAGTGGCTGCGGGGTAAGGTTCACGCGGGTGAGAGAGGGGGTAGAGGGAGAATGGCCCGGGTGGGCTTACTGGGCCGGTTCTGGTGCTAGGCTCAAATGGTAGCGCCTATTTTTATTTTTTCTTTTCCCTTTTCTTTTTCTAATTTGATTTTCAGGAATGTTTTTCAAATGTTTTTCACATGGGTTTGAATTCAAACTTGTTCTGAATTTTTGTAAACTAAAGCTTGCACCTTTTTGGCTACAGAACAATGTTGCTCACTCAATTACTTTGGCCCATTGGAATTTAAAATAAACAATGCCTTTATCACTTATTTAATAAAGACATATGAATGGTTTTAAATTCATATTTTGTTTTGAAAATCTTTGTCCAAGCTTTGGAGAATATCAATCAATCATATGATCAATTCTTTTCTGGTCAAAACAAATATTCTCATATTAGAGAGTAGCATTAAGGCTATTGCCTTGCTTGCATAAACTAATAGATCACAAGTTTCTGTTTTTGAAGAAATGATCCTAAAATGATTATGAATGCATGAATGATATGCAAACTTTGAAATCATGATTTTTGGGATGTTACAGTTACTTACAGAAATAATGGATAAACAATAAAAGAATGCCTCATAGGCCATTCTAGTCACTTTATTTAATTAAAATAAAAAGGTTAAACCTTATTAAAATGTGACACCACTTTAAATCACTTTCCCAAGTACTGAAATATGTGGTGATGACATGTGTCAACATGATCCCATGTTTTAGTTGGAGAATATTAAATCTTAAGTAGTTTTTCAATGAGTAGAAATTACTTTTCCAAAAAATTAAATAAAGAAGACAAATACTTTGATGATTGTAATAATTGTGATGATGCTAGATGATCTAGTGAAAACCTTGGTGTGATAAGTAAAAGTAGTTAAGTATTGTTTGGTGATTGTGTACCTCGTATTTATTTATAGACGCTAGTACCGACCAAGGATACGGGGACGAAGGAGAATACTACGAGGAAGAAGACGAGGAGAACTTCAACCACTGCTCTACACAAGGCAAGCTATTAACTGAGCAAGCTAACACTTGCAACTTAGCAAGCTTATACTACTATCTTAGCAAGATAAACCATGCAAGTTCTACTTGCAAGCTTATACCCCTTGATGACACATAATCCTAGTTTTACCTGCAAGCTTAGTATTTTTTCTTTACCAAAGCTTTCTTTTAGAGTTAATGAGTGATTTGTATAGTTTAGAGAGATTGTTTAAATGTAGCATAAAGAGCATAAAACTTGACCTAAGTTAGATAATCTTGATATCATCCCGAGGCATGATATTGAACTTAAATACGATACACTTGATTACCACCCCTCATTAGTGTTTACCCCCACTTGTAGATGCTAGTGCTAAGCATGAAACTTGATCACTTTAGTTGGGAATACTTGGTGAAAATGGTTATGAAAACCTTAGAATGATGAGTCATTCTACTGAAATGTTTTGACATGTTTTCTTGAACACCCAATGATTTTGATGATGAAAATGTTAAGGCATGAGCCTTAGCCCTTTATAAAACTGATGGTTGTCTGGATGCGATACCATTCCAATTTTACCGTACAACCACAATACCTGAAATTTGGGTAGGGCTTGACTGGAAATTTATATACCTTATTATGGGTTCCCTTGAGTCCAAGGTTTGAGCTGAGGCTACCTTGTGAAGATTGTCCACCTATACAGTTCCCAAGATGACATTGGTCATGGTTGGGAGGCCAAACTCACAGGAGAGGTTCCTATACTAGGGCGTGTAATTGAAAGGTTAGGATTGATTATCCGCATACTGAGTATGGTGAATTCAGGATTTGTTCCTGATGGATGTATCGAATGTTGTGGTGAAAGTGTACCACCTCTGCAGAGTGTCAAACTATTCGAATAGCCGCGTCCATGGTTATGGACTATTGGAGTGGCCATACTATTCCGTCGTCAGACGTTTTCAAAATGACTTGTGAAATGATTCGTGATTTTGACTTGACCACAACAGAGTTGTGAGATGAAATTCAAGTTCCCACTTAGGTGTTATAAAACTTTCAACTAGCTTTCTTTGCTTCTGAACTCAGTAGAGATAAATCTGGCCTTTTGTAAAACAACCTAGATCTTAGTATTTCGTACTCAAAAACCACTTCACTTGTTAGTATTAGTTTCCGAGTACTTAAAGAGTACTCATGGCTTTGTCCCTGGCTATTCCCGTGGCCAGACTATGAAGAGGACTATCAGGAGGACGGACAACAGGAAGGTTACGACAAATAGGATCATTTCCCATCGTCAGCATCGCCTGTGACCATGAAGATGGAGTCTCGCCTACGCTATCGTTATTATTACGTATTCCGCTGCTATGATTGTATTAAGACTGGATCATGTGATCCTTTATTTGTGTAAGACCTTATGTATGGTTTGTAATGGATGATGTAATGTGATATCCAATCTGTTATGTCTCACAAAAATGGTAATCCTGGGATTGCGATGTATGGCATAACAGGTATCTGGGTTTAAAAATCTGGGTGTTGACAAGTTAGGTGGCCTCCAACCTTCCAGGTTCTTCATTTCCTCTCAGAACCCGACCAGGAACCACTAGAAAAAAATTCCTTTGCTCTTATGGTGCCCATTTCTCGATCTCCAAGTTTTGGCAGCCATTTTCAAATTCCTTTGGAGGGATTGCTCATTGGTATATGACTCCTCCACTCATCCAAGTTATTTTTGATATGATGCTTTATATTGTGATAAAAATGTTGTTCTTGGTGCTACATCTCATGCATAAAAATCCATATGGATTTGAACCTTTCTAGTTGAAATGGTATATAGTAATGCTTGGTAGAAACTTTTTGGAGCATCTCTAAATGATTATAACTTGATACATCTAATAGTTTGGTGATTCTTATTCTTAGTGCTGCAAGGTCTCATCCACCATGAACAAGGGAAAAGGCCTCACGAGGAGTTTCAGACCGAGGAGAGGCTAAAGAGCCTTACCCAATTATGATGAGCAAGAATGGGAAGATGAGATGGTCTTTAAGGAGGAGGCCTTGACGGTGAAGGCCACCAAATGGCCTGACCCAAACGCGCTTAAGGAATTATCCATGGAGGAAGATTTTACTTATTTCTTGCAGAAAACCAAGCTGGAGGACTTTGCAAGACATCCTCAACCGACCTACTATGAGCTGAGCAGTCAGTTCCTAGCCACCTTCAGGTTTGTAAAACCGAAGGGAAGGTAAGTAGAATAGGTAAAGAAACTCCCATCACCTTTGACGTGAGGTTTGCCATGAAGGGTCAAAGGTTAATCATGCCCTTAGAGGAATTATGTAATGCCATACATGTCCCTAATGAGGGAAAATGGGAAGCTATTCCTACTGATTCTGATGAGAGACTCTGTTCATTTTGGAGGAGTATAAGTGTATATGTGCCTGAGGATATTCATAGAGGAAATTTCACTCATATTCAGCACCCTGCATTAAGATATTTTGCATTGTTCCTTGTTAGAGGATTTCTTGCTAGGATGCACTGGCTCATAATTTATTTATTGAAATGTGTTAAGGAAGGTGTAGCTCCTGAATATAACTTGGGTGTGATTATTTCTAGAACCTTGTCATATGTTGTAAAACATAATAGCACCAAACCTTTTCATGCTGGAGAAATAGCCACATTAGTTTTTGAATACCTTAAGAATGAAAGTAAATTTTAATACATGGGAACTCAGGTTCCGAGACCCATTCGTTTGGATACTAATATGTTGGTTCACATGGGAATATTGAGGGAATATGCCACATGCCACATGATGCATCAATATATGGTTAACCGTTGTAGCTTAGAATCCACTTTGCTTCCTTGTATTGACTATTTTGACAGGTTAAGAGGGAAGTGGACAACCCCTGTCAACGAGTATGCACGGGAGAGGCTGATGAACCACTTTCACCAGCAATATGGGCAGATTACCCTCAACCTCCAGCACATACCACATGGAGTGGCATGCCTGCAGCACCTAACATTATCACGCCGGAGAAGGTTCCTCTTCTCAACAGCAGGACGAGGACGCACCACCTTAGTGGCCGTCATGGGAGAAGCAGCCACCATATTATGGAGGTGGGCAATATGGTTGGGGGCATGATCCCAACTATCCGGGCTACTAGCTTTCACCAAAGCTTGGGGGAGTATGATTTCCTCCCTTCCTTATCATTGTATATGCCATGCTAGAATTGTTTAAGTTATGTGAGTTATGTTTATCATTTCAGTAAACCCAAAAGATTTTGCTTGTTTAGGTAGTTAGCTTGCATTTAAGTTTATTTATTTTGTTTTCTAAAACTAAACACCACAAAAATATTTCCGTTTTTGAAATCGCAGGTCGAAGGAGATGTTGAAATTTGCATGATGTTGTCCACTGTTTTATTTTTCATTTTTTATCTGTAACTCTAATTAAGTTGAAATTTATACATAAACTGTAAATTTTCATCACCCCCCACAAAAAAATTGGCAAAAATTCCTAGGATGTTTAAGTACGGAAATATTGTGCTGCATCACTACTGTAAATTGTTGGCAGGTTTCAATTTTTAACACTAAAAGTGGCTAGTTGACTTTAAATGATCCATAATTCAATGCTATGATAAAGTATGGATCACAGCCAGTCTAAACCACCATGTTTATGGGAGGTGATTGATGGAAAAGCTTGCAGTAATATTTTTGAAATTGATGAAAATGAAGTCCAGAATGAACCAAGCTATATCTAATTGTTTTGTTTCAACATATATGAGCATATTGTGCAGTTAGAGACGGGATAGGAAGAACAAAAATTATGAATCAATGTGTATGAATTGATTAAAGAGGTATGACTCCTTTGATGTACTTATGCATGCAAGTTAACATTAGCAAATGCTTGGGCAAAGTTTTATCAATACTTAGGGAAGTGGTAATGAATGGTTACTTTGTTTGTGTCATTTTGGCTATATAATGAGGCAAGTGAGATGTTATTAGGGAACATTATTTTAACTTTATTGCATGATAGTAGCCCTGAACAAAAGTCTATGCATCCCATTGTGCTTGTTGATGTGGACGTGGCACATATTCAATGATGAATAATTATATTCCTATCTGTCTTCGAAATATGGAGGTTGAGGCTTGTATGATAGTTCAGTCTTTCAAATTGCGAATATCATCGTCGAATCATATGTTAGTGGGTTGATAGTATCTTTAATTGACAACTAAGACTTTCCGGTAGCCTTTAAACCAATTCCACCAACATGGCCATCATTGTGTTGGTGGGCACCCATCCTTTAAACCCTTATCCTAAAAAAAGAAATATCCCAATGAGTTGGCTCTTCTCTGGAAGAAAAATGGGCTGAAACTAAGAAGTGCCCACCAAGCAAGGCAAAAATCAAGAGATGCTTATTCATTCCAAGCTTATAATCAGAAACATTGATACATTATGGATACAAAAAACCACTCAAAGCTAAATGAAAAAGACTTGCAAGCCCAAAAAGTGGGAACCAAATTCCTGCCACTCATGCAAAGGTGCGAGAAACATACCAAAAAAGCACCTATTCTGTTCGACTCCACCTGTTGGCAAATAAAGATACTAGTTACTTACTCATGTATGGGTCTTCTATGAGTGTTTAAACGTTGAAAGACTGGAATGATACATCATCACTAAAGTATTTAGTCCGCGATGAAAGCATGATGAATTACTTGTCAACAATTGAAAGAATCAAAGGCCTCAAAAGCCTTATAGATGATTCAATCAAGTGACATGTGAGAACTTTGTACGTTGCCACTATTAGGTAATCATGCTCAAATAGTGTTGTCATATATTATCTCCTTTGTACCATGTATGATCAATCGTACACTAGCTGTCACATCCCAAAATTTTATAAATTTTGAAAAATATACAAACAAAATAAATAAAGAATGAAATTTAGGGGGAAAAGAAATCTTTTTGCTTCTAATTGGAAACATTAAAACCTTTTGAACTATTACAAAAGTTTTCCCCCAAATAAAGGTACTCCTTAAAATAAAAATAGCATTTAACAAAAACCCTAAGATCAAAACATCAAGATTATCCATATATCTCCTCTACTTCAAAATTGTAATTTGCAAGGTCCCCCTTCAAAATCTTTTTCACAAACTTCCTGTATTTGAAAATCTATTTTTAATCTTGAGGAATGTTCTCAACCAAAAACCATCTATACATCTCAACTACTTCATTTACATTTTTCGAACAACCTTTCTTTTGTTTTGAACCAAAAATAAAAGCAAAGAGTCTCGTTTTAAAATAAGCACCATAGCTTATGTGAGCTATTTTAAGATTTTATAAAATTATCCTCTCATATTTTAAAACTTTAATTCATTATTATCCATATAAAGTGGAACTAAATCGAATCAAGTTCAAATAAGGAAAGAATCCAAGTCATTCCAAATATATTGCCCTATAACTAGGTCAATATCGCACACATGCAATCGTACAATAATTAACTAATTAATAATTGAGAAAATTAAATATTTCCAAATAGATCAAATTTATGTCCTAAAATGTTGCCCATGAATTTACGAACCCGCAGAAATTTGAATCAATAAATTCGGAGCTCTAAATTAAAAGTTATGAAAGAATTAAGAAATATGAAAACAATAAAACGAAAAAAAAAGTGGCCGGCCAGGCCAGCCAAAATGGGCCGGCCCAACCAGGCCGCTCAGAGGCCACCACCTACAAGTATACCTGCAGGAATTGGAGCATGTTAGTCTTTCTTTCATTTGCATCTATTGATCTTAAATGACCTCAATTGCCCTCCTAAATTGTACTAAATGTCCCCTAATTTCTCTCCCTCTTTAATCTCCTTTAGTCCAGCCCCACCCCTCTCCTCTATAAACCACACTCCAGGAAATTTCACAAGTTTTCAACTCATCATAGCTCCATTTTCGTCCAAAATTCTTCCCAATCTTCTCCACCCAAATAGACCTTCAAGACGACCTTGGATCGCGGCGGCTTGAAGACGGAAGTTGTTCCTCTCGTCAAGATGGTTCCATTCCCGCTGGTTTCACCTCGTTTCGTTCATCAAGCAGAGAGAAAAACACGGTCAAAGGTTCAGATCTTAGAAGGTATAATCCATTTTACGCCCAAATCGTTGCTCCAAACTCAATTTCCTTTGAACAGTAGATAGATATAGTTGTTATCTACAACTTTCATGTAGAAAGTTTTTACATCCGAGCAACTTTTTCGGTAGTCAATTCTAACATTATCATGACATCAGCGTAGTCAACAGTTAACACAATCAGATCGGTCAAAGTCAATTTCAGTCAATTCCCGAGTTTGACTTTTCCAGATTTTAGTACAAACTCGTATAATTCATAGAAAAAGATTTAGATGTCCAAAAATTATAAATTTGGTATCCCTGAAATGCTGAGATTCTGTAGAATCCATTTATGCAATAATATTACTTATTCTCTGTACAAAAATGTGATTTATAAATTAAATGGTTTAATTGGTCATTTTCACCATAAAAATTATATCTTTAGTTCTGTATATCCAAATTTAGTAAATAATATGTCTATGGATTCAAAAAAACGAGTATAACACAGTAGAGCCATAATTACGTATTTTTGAGTCTGTTAAAATCACGTTTTATACAGAACCATTTGTGGAGTATTTTGAATATAAAAATTGTTGTGTAAATTATTTTTAAGTGAATCCTTTTAAAAATGGTTGTAAATTGAGCCCTCTGTACAGTAAGACCAAAATATAATTTTATTCTAGTATAAATAAGACCGTGGCAATTATTTAGTGAGAATGGCCTTTCCAATTGTTAGAAAATGTTGCTAATTGCTACAGTTGCACAAATGGTTGCATCTGTAATCTTGAAAATATAAAATGTTCATAAATCACTTAGTAATGTTCAGAACCTTGTTATAAAAATTTGTACAATAAAAATTGCCATCTTGCATGTTTGCATACTTTGCATGGTTTTTGTGTTGCCATTAGTGTTGATCTTATGTATGTTTTGTCTTGGTTGTTTTGCTTGATAGATTGTGTTCATTGTCAAGTGTGTTATTGCGAAGAGTGTACCAACACCACCAACTACTAAGGCAAGTGGAACTACCATCCATGTCCTACTATTTTCATTATACTTAGTGGAATTTTTGTAGTATGCATGATATGGCTACTATGTTACTATGATATGCTATGTCCTTTATAGGATATCCTTTATATCTTCCTTAGTGAAAACATCGTAGTTCTAGTATGCTTAGCCTTGCTATAGATTCGGGGCGGAATACCATGTTATGATTATATGAAGTGTTGGAAAAATATATGTTTTATATAATAAAACAAGTACTCAATGAATCACCTGGGTGGAAAGTGGATACTCAGTTGTGAATAAGGTGGCAACGAAGGGAACCATATATATATGTCTATCTTTTTCGTGTGTGCACTAGAAGAATACCACCCAGGGACTTAGAGATTGAACATGTTTCTCGTACAGTGGCTTCCGTGTATAGCCACATGCTAAATGGGCTCTGGCTTAGTCAATTACATAGTGAAGGACCCTTGCATTGGTACCTATTCAGGTTAACTAGAATTATGTATTAGAAATATATCCTTACATGGATGCCTGGTAGTTGTGCTAGCATAATGTATTGGGAGGACTTCTATGGAAAGACTTTGTCACATTCTCGATCTGCCGGTACTCCATTTGGTGTGTACTTATCCAGCGGCCACTGGTGGCGTCAAGACGAGATTGTGTCATGTGGGTAAAGTGTACAACTTCTACAGAAGATAAAAATTATAAGTACTTAGCCGTGTCCCCGGTTACAGACAACTCTGAGAAACTAAGGCCTGAAGCTATGAAAGATCTCAACATTCCAATTTCTCAAAGTAAAACTTGATGGTGTCAACAAGGGATTAGAAGCACTTGGAGTTTGCCAAGGAGTTTAGAAAGATTGATTCAAAGATCAAAACTATTTTGAATAGATAGGATAAAATCATATTGCTTTCTACAAATGAGCCTAAACTCTACTTAGCCAAATATGCATATATTGATAGGATCCAACTTATTTCCACATAGTAGTGAAACTTGCTAGTACAATTAAAATGTATTGACACTTGTGGGTGTAAATTATTATGTTGCAGGTTTGTTTGATGTTAGTGAAGTGTGTTAAATAGGATTACAAGTCTACAAGCAACATAATTTCCTGTGGCACTTTGAAGATGAAGGACTCCATGCTATATAGTTATTTCTGCTGCATTTTAATGAGATAGCCAATTAAGCTATGTAAGATCTAATGAATTATTTTATTCCTGGTTATAAAGTTGTATTATGACCTTTATTTCTTGATATTACATCTTAAACTGTGGATGCTAGCTATTGATCCAGGGACTAGCATTGTAAACACAAGGATCTCTACCTTATCAGGTTGGGACCTCTATAGATGGTATCAGAGCACTGTGTTGCCTGTAGGATTTGTAACCCTAGGATTGGACAAAACCCCTTAGAAAAATAGGAGTTGTATTTGTTTCAAAACTTATTTACAAACAATCTTGTAAACTCTTTCCTCAACCTTTTTGGTTTTGAATCTACATCTCTTCCTTTTCAACTTGTTGGACAAAAACCTCAACATGAGGAAAGACTTCAACAAGAGCTAAGACATCAACTTGACCATTGACTTCAACATCACCAATGACTTCAACTTTAGTTTCACCAAGGACTTCAACTTGGACATCACTAAGGACTACAAGTGAGACAAGAATGTAACTCAAGACTTGAAGACTAAGGAAACACAACTTAGAAGAAATCATCATCACCTTTGAAGCTTGTGACCAAGATGCAAGAATTTTTCCAAGGACACCATGATCTTATTCATGAAGAAATAACCAAGAAGAATGTAATGATCTCAAGTGAAACCTATAGTTGGACCACCATACTAAAGATTAGTTTAAATCATATATTGATCACACCAACTTATGTGGTGTAGCAAAAATGTTTTGTTGCCTAAAAATATGAAGGGATACGGGTAGGCTACACTAGCGCAAATCAAAAAATTTCTACCGCGTAAACCAGGATTACTGTTGTCATAGATCACGAGATTACCACTAGACGCGCAATTGCGGAACTTGATGAAGCACGTTGAGGCAGTGTAGACGATCTACGACTCCTCCTCGTTCTCGTCCCACGAGCAGCTCCCCTTGCGCGGCTCGTCCAAACGCTACAGATGCAGCGCCTCCGAGGTATCCACACATACAGGGTGGAAGCGTCACACGCCGGACTTCTAGGTCCGCGCATGCAACATGGGCGTGAGGAGTGGCGGCTTGGTGGAATGATCTAAGGTCTAACCCTGGTCAGCTCGCCCCACCCTCTCTTATATAGGCGTCCCTAGTGGGCTTCTACATTACCAGCCCATTAGTAGCCTAAGCCTGGTCTAATTCGGATCCAATCCTCATTAGGCTTCCAGCCCCTTAAGTGTGTGACCCTATAGGTTCATATACGTATAGACATGACACGAATACACTTATTCTGCCAATAGTTGGTAGCGGCCTCTAGCAAGACGTGCCAACTCCTAAACGCATACAAAGATCATATCGGACGAACCATCACAAGGTTTAGTACATGTCTTTCCCTTTGCCTCACAATATTTGGTCTATCTCCAAGCTGACCTCCCTTTCTCGATACTGTGATTCGGAATCCCTTTACTAGGTTAACTCTTAACCTTATGTAGCACGGCCATGCATTTCTGGATCCGATCACTCGAGGGGCCCAGAGATATCTCTCTCAAGTAGAGAGGGGCAAGTCCCATCTTGATTAACCATGCCTTGAAGCATGCTTCAGGACAAACCTGAAAGCTACCTTTATAACTACCCTGTTACGGTGTAGTGTTTGATAGGCCCAAAGTAAGTCGATCCACATCTCAAGTACATGCGACAATCTTAGGTATAAGGACAAAACGTACACGATGTGTAGAGAGAGAGAGCTGCAACTAATTGCCAGTCTCAAGTTGGGTCAGTCCAACCCCATGTTCATAACATGTGTCCACATCATTGGTTTGACATCTCCATGTCTATGACTTGCGAAACATAGTCATCAACCAATTGATGTGCTAGTCTAATATTCACGTGTGTCCTCACATGAACTCCGACTAGGGACAACTATTAAATAACCATACAAGTAAAGAGTTTCACAAACAATTCACATAATTGCCAATCAACATAAGTTGCCTGATATGGATATTCAAGGAACATTACAATAACTCATGGATACATATGAAATATAATCATCTCTATGATTGCCTCTAGGGCATATTTCCTTTAGTCTCCCACTTGCACTAGAGTCAATCTAAAATGTATCTAATACCAATTGCTCTTGTGTGCGCTTCATGCGCGGGATGCGGGAGAGGCTTAGTCAAGGGATCAGCAACATTTGAGTCCGTATGTATTTTGCATATCATGACACTACCATCCTAAACGAACTCATGAATCTGATGGTAACGCATGCAAATATGTTTGTTCTTCTGGTGCTGTCTAGGTTCCTTGGCTTGTGCAATAACACCATTGTTGTCACAATAAACGTCCAAGGGATTGGACGCGCCCTGAACCACACTGAGAGCGATCAGGAAATTCCTAACCCAAACAGCTTCCTTTACGGCCTCCGAGGCAGCAATATATTCAGCTTCTGTTGAAGAGGAGGTCACCGTATCTTGCTTGGAACTTTTCCAGCTCACAGCACCACCATTCATGACAAACACATAACCTGATTGCGATTTCGAATCATCTGAGTCATTAAGGTAACTCGCATCTATGTAACCCTTTACACTGAGTTCATCCTCACCTCCATAAACTAGGAACACATCCTTAGTCTTTTTCAAGTACTTAAGGATGTTCGTTACCGCTGTCCAGACCTTCACCTGGATCAGCCTGGTATCTGCTCGTAACACTTAGAGCATAGGAAACATTTGGGCGAGTACATACCATTGCATACATGATGGATCCAATTGCCGAAGCATATGGAACCCTTCTCATGCGCTCACGCTCATCAGTAGTCGAAGGACACTGAGTCTTGCTGAGTTTAATGCCGTGAGACATGGGCAAGAACCCCTTCTTAGCCTCTTCCATGCTGAACCGTTTCAACACTTTGTCAATGTATGTACTCTGGCTTAATCCAATTAGCCTTTTTGATCTATCTCTATAGATCTTGATGCCCAGAATATATGCCGCTTCTCCCAAGTCCTTCATCGAAAAACTATTTTTCAATGAGGTCTTAACAGACTCGAGCATAGCAATGTCATTTCCAATCAGCAATATGTCATCTACATATAAGATTAGAAATACCAGCGCTCTCCCACTTTCCTTCTTGTAAACACAAGGTTCTTGTTCTTTCTTGATGGAGCCAAACTCCTTTACAACTTTATCAAATCGAATGTTCCAACTCCGAGATGCTTCCTTCAGCCCATAAATGGACTTCAGAAGTTTGCATACCTTTCCAGCATTGTTTGGATCGACAAAACCTTCGGGCTGCATCATATACACGTCCTCAGTTAGGATTCCATTTAGGAAAGCCGTCTTGACATCCATCTGCCATATTTCATAGTCGAAATTGTTGGAATTATGCCCTAGAGGCAATAATAAAGATGTTATTATTATAATTCTTGTTCATGATAATGTTTATATTCCATGCTAGAATTGTATTAAACGGAAACTTTAATACTTGTGTGGTTTGTGAACAACACCGTGTCTCTAGTACGCCTCTATGGACTAGCTCATTGATCAATGATGGTTAAGGTTTCCTAACCATAGACATGAGTTGTCAATTGATAATGAGATCATATCATTGGGAGAATGATATGATGGACAGACCCAAACTAAGCGAAGCAATTAGATCGTGTCATCGTGTTCGTCTTTGCGAAGCTTTTCTTATGTCAAATATTGTATTCCTTAGACCATGAGATAATACAACTCCCTGGTATCGGAAGAAAGCTTTGAGGTCATCAAACGTCATCCTATGAGAGGGTGATCATAAAGGTGTCTCTCAGGTGATTGGAAAGTATCTGTTGGGTTGTATGTATCGAGATGGGATTTGTCCCTCCCAAGTCAGAGAGATATACTTCAGGCCCACTCGGTAATCAATATCAACACCGCTTGCAAGCATGTGGTTAAGGAGTTAATCACAAAGTGATATCGGATTACGGAACGAGTAAAGTACTTGCTGTGAACGAGATTGAACTAGGTATGACGGTACCGACGATCAAATCTCGGGCAAGTAAAATATCGCGAGACAAAGGGAATATATATGGGATTGATTGAATCCTGACATCGTGGTTCATCCGATATGATCATCGATGAATGTGTGGGAGTCAATATGGGTTTCCAGACCCCGCTGTTGATTATTGATAGAAGATCATGTCTGCATATTCTCGAATCCGAAGGGTCACACACTTAACGTGTCTCGACGCTAGGATAGATTGGATAATTGGTTTATGAGTTTTTGTTCGGAGTCTCGGATGGGATCCGGGACATCACGAGAGGTTCCGGAGTGGTCCGAAGAATAAGATTCATATAGGGCAGTGCAGTTTTTGGAGTTCGGAATTGTTCCGGGTTAATCGGTATTGTACCGGAAGCTTCTAGAACCTTCCAGAAGGTGGCCAACGTGGCCACACCTTCAGGGAGGGGGCATGGGCCTATGAGGGAGTTCCCTGGCCGCATTGGGCCAGGGGCACAAGGACCCATAGGGCCCAGCCAGCCAAGAGAGGTTTAAACTCGAGATAGACCTTCTAGAAAGGGGGTTTCCTTGCCCCCACTCCTTATCCTTTGGGGCCGCCGGTTTGGGCTTGGGGGACGGGCTAGGGCTGCGCCCCCCTCTATATAAAGAGGGGTGGGGGCGCACCAACCACACACCTTCCCCTCCAACCCTAGCCGCCCTGCTGCCCTCCTCTCTCCCTCCCGACTGTTTGTAGGCGAAGCCCTGCTGCAGAAATTCTCCACCATATACACCACGCCGTTGTGTTGTAGATCCAATCCGTCTCTCCACCATACTTGCTGGACCAAGGAAGGAGGATACGTCGAGGTTCTGCACGTGTGCATCTCACGGAGGCACCGCCACTTGTGGTGCTAGATCGGATCGGATCGCGAGGAGGAGAAGCGAGTACGACTACATCACCCACGTTCCGACGAACGTTCCGCTGTGCGAATCTTCAAGGGTATGAAGATCTAATCCAATCTCTCTTGTTGTTTGCATCTCCTAGATTAGATCTTGGCTTTCCCTCTGTTCGCATCCGTAGAAAATTTTGATTTACTATGCCGCGAAACCCTTCAGTGGTATCAGAGCTAGATCTATGCGTAGATGTGTTTCACGAGTAGAACGCAACATGGTTGTTGCGGGCGTTGATGTTTTCTGTTGCAAGCCTCTTGTTTGTGTTCTTCTTATGACGCGGGATAGTGAGATTGAAGCGGTCCAGGCCAACCTTATGCGACGTCGTTCGCGAGACCGGCTCCGCACTTGACGTGTGGCTTGTTCCACACATGCGGCTGGTGGATATCAGTTTCTCTCACTATAGTTGTCATGGGATTAACACCGGAGTTTGGCAACCATAATATCACCGTTGTGGCTTTCCGTAGGTAAGAATCGTTCTTAGCATCTACTCCCATAATCCACGTAAAACATGCAACAACAAAGTAGAGGCGTCTAACTTGTTTTTGCAGGGAGTGTTTTCTGTGATATGGTATGGCCCAAGATGTGATGTGTATAATGTATGCAATGATCATGTTTTGTAATGTTTCACAACTTGCATGTCGATGAGTACACAATCGGCAGGAGCCATATGGTTGTCTTTATAATTGTGTATGACCTGTGTGTCAACTTCTTATGCGCCATGTAATAGTTTCACTTTATCGCTAAGTAGTTAGCAATAGTTGTAGTTGCTATTCATGGTGGAGGCAATCATGGTGGAGTGATGGAGATCATGCCGGAACGCACAAGATGGAGATCATTGCGCGAAGATTGGCTATACCATGTCACATAAAGTTATATGCATGTGATGTTTATCCTTTTATGTATCTTATCATGCTTAGATCGCGACGGTAGCATTATAAGATGATTCCTCACTTAAAGATCAAGATAAAAACTGTGTTCTCCCCAAGTATGCACCGTTGCGAAAGTTCGTCGTGTCCAAGCATCACGTGATGATCGGGTGCTATAGACTCTACGCTCACATACAACGGGTGCAAGCCAGTTTTGCACACGCGGAAATACTTGGGTCTAACTTGACGAGCCTAGCATGTACATACATGGCCTCAGAACACATGAACCGAAAGGTTAAGCATGAGTCATATGAATGATATGATCGACACTTCGTTGTCCACCATTGAAACCACATCTCTTCTCGTGATGATCGGATTAGGTGTGGTGAATTTGGATCGTGTTCACTAAACAACTTGAGGGATGTTGAATTTAGTGGGAGTTCATCTAGTAATTTGATTAAGTTGAACTATTTATCATGAACATAGTCTAAATTGTACTTGCAAATACTGTAGATCACATGGACAAGTCCAACTTCAACTTCAAAGTTTTTGCTGAGATAGAAAAGCTTAGAAACAATGGGTCTAACTTCACCAAATGGTTTCGCATTCTGAGAATCATTCTCGCTGGCGGAAAAAAGGACTATGTCCTTGAGAAAGCGCTAGGTGACGCCCCTGCTATAGATGCGCCGGCTGATGAAAAAGCTGTTTATCAGTCGCGCAAGGATGATTATGATTTGATTAAGATCGCCATGTTGTATGCTATGGAATCGGATCTTCAAAATCGTTTTGAGGAGTTCGCCGGGCCCTTTGATATTCTCGAGGAGCTGAAAAACATGATTCAGACTCAAGCCCATTCTGAGAGATATGAGATCTCTAAGAAATTCTTTAACTACAAGATGGAGGAAGGGAGTTTCGTTAGTGAGCACGCCATTGAGATGACGGGATACACTCAACGCCTTGAGCAACTGGACTGCAAGATTCCAGAGGAGCTCAAGATTGACACTCCTAGCTACAAAAGTTTTGTAGTTGATCACAATCAGATTGGTTCCACTGATATGATCACTGAGCTCTTTGCTAAGATGAAAGTAGCGGAGGTGAACATCAAAAAGAATAATCATGTGTTGATGGTCAACAAGCCCCCCACCTTTAAGAAAGGTAAGGGTGCAAGGAAGCCCTTCAAGAAAGGCGGCGGCAAGCGCGTTGCCCCTGCTGAGAAGAAGCTCAAGTCTGGTCCTAAACCGGACACTGAGTGCTTCTATTGCAAGGACAAGGGTCAGTGGAAGCGCAACTGTCCGAAGTACTTAGCGGACAAGAAGGCTGGCACCACCAAAGGTATATTTGATATACATGTTATTGATGTTTTCCTTACTAGCCCTCGTTGTAGTGCCTGGGTATTTGATACCGGTTCAGTTGCTAATATTTGTAACTCGAAACAGGAGCTACGGAATAGACGGCGGCTTGCGAGGGATGAGGTGACGATGCGCGTTGGCAACGGATCAAGAGTTGATGTGATGGCCGTCGGCACGCTCTCCTTAGTTTTACCTTCGGGATTAGTTTTAAACCTTAATAAATGTTATTATGTGCCTGCGTTGAGCATGAACATTATTTCTGGATCGTGTTTATTGCAAGACAGTTATTCATTTAAATCGGAGAATAATGGTTGTTCTATTTATATGAGTAACATCTTTTATGGTCATGCACCTCTTGTGAATGGTTTATTTCTTCTAAATCTCGAAAGGGATGAAACACACATCCATAACATTGAGGCTAAGAGATGCAAAGTAGATAGTGATAATACTACTTATTTGTGGCACTGTCGTCTAGGTCATATTGGTGTAAAGCGCATGAAGAAACTCCATTCTGATGGACTTTTGGAGTCTCTTGATTTTGAATCATTTGACACATGCGAACCATGCCTCATGGGCAAGATGATCAAAACCCCGTTCTCCGGTATGATGGAGCGAGCAACGGACTTGTTGGAAATCATACATACCGATGTATGCGGACCGATGAGTGTTTCGACGCGCGGTGGATATCGCTATTTTCTCACTTTTAACGATGACTTAAGTAGATATGGGTATATCTATTTAATGAAACATAAATCTGAAACGTTTGAAAAGTTCAAAGAATTTCAGAATGAAGTGGAGAACCATCGTAACAGAAAGATTAAGTTTCTACGATCCGATCGTGGAGGTGAATATTTGAGTTATGATTTTCTCACGCATCTTAAAACAAGTGGAATCGTTTCACAACTCACGCCACCCGGAACACCACAGCGCAATGGTGTGTCTGAACGCCGGAATCGAACCTTATTAGATATGGTCCGATCTATGATGTCTCTTACTGATTTGCCGTTATCATTTTGGGGTTATGCATTAGAAACCGCTGCATTCACTTTAAATAGGGCACCATCTAAATCCGTTGAGACGACACCGTGTGAACTATGGTTTGGTGCTAAACCTAAGTTGTCGTTTCTTAAAGTTTGGGGATGCGAAGCTTACGTCAAGAAGTTGATGCCGGACAAGCTCGAACCCAAAGCGGAGAAATGCGTCTTCATAGGATACCCTAAGGAAACTATTGGGTATATCTTCTATCACAGAACCGAAGGCAAAGTGTTTGTCGCGAAGAACGGTTCCTTTCTTGAGAAGGAGTTTCTCTCGAAAGAAGTGAGTGGGAGGAAAGTAGAGCTAGACGAGGTTATCGAACCTTCTCTTGAATTGGAGAGTAGCGCAGCACCTGAAATTGTTCCAGTGCCGCCTGCACCAACAATAGAGGAAGCTAATGACAAGGATCATGAAGCTTCGGACGATGTTGCTACTGAACGTCGCAGGTCGACAAGGTCGCGTGCCCCTCCTGAGTGGTACGGCAACCCTGTCTTGACTGTCTTGTTGGTAGAAGACAGTGAACCTACGAACTATGAGGAAGCGATGATGAGCCCAGACTCTGAGAAGTGGCTAGAAGCCATGAAATCCGAATTGGGATCCATGAGCGAAAACCAAGTATGGACTTTGGTGGACCCTCCTAGCGACCGAAAGGCCGTTGAGTGCAAATGGATCTTCAAGAAGAAAACGGACGCGGATGGTAATGTTACCGTCTATAAAGCACGGCTTGTCGCGAAAGGTTTTCGACAAGTTCAAGGTGTTGACTACGATGAGACTTTCTCTCCCGTAGCAATGTTTAAGTCCATTCGGATTTTATTAGCAATTGCTGCGTTTCATGATTATGAAATATGGCAGATGGATGTCAAGACTGCTTTCCTCAATGGCAACATTGATGAAGAGTTGTATATGATGCAACCCGAAGGTTTTGTCGATCCTAAGGATGCTAGTAAAGTATGCAAACTTCAGCGTTCCATTTATGGACTGAAGCAAGCATCTCGGAGTTGGAACCTTCGTTTTGATCAAGTGATCAAGAGCTTTGGATTTGTTCCAAATTGCTACGAATCTTGTATCTACAAGAAAGTGAGTGGGAGCTCGGTGACGTTTCTGGTACTATATGTGGATGACATATTGATTATTGGAAATGACATCAACATGCTTAACGATGTGAAGAGTTATTTGAACAAGTGTTTTTCAATGAAAGACCTAGGTGAAGCTGCTTATATATTGGGCATCAAGATCTATAGAGATAGACAAAGACGCTTGATAGCTTTAAGCCAGAGTACATACCTAGACAAAGTTCTGAAAAGGTTCAGAATGGATAAGGCAAAGAAAGGTTCGGTGCCTATGTTGTCAGGTAAGATATTGAGCAAGGCTCAGTGTCCAGCTACGGTAAATGATAGGGAAGCTATGAGCAAAGTGCCTTATGCCTCGGCCATAGGTTCCATCATGTATGCCATGCTGTGTACTAGACCGGATGTGTCCAATGCTCTTAGTTTGACGAGAAGATATCAAAGTGATCCAGGAGTGGAACACTGGACAGCCGTGAAGAACATCCTAAAGTACCTAAATAGAACTAAAGAAATGTTCTTAGTCTATGGGGGTGATGAACAGCTCGTCGAAAAAGGTTACGTCGACGCTAGTTTTGACACCGACAAGGATGATTCTAAATCTCAGACAGGATACATGTATATTTTGAATGGAGGAGCTGTGAGCTGGAGAAGCTGCAAGCAAAGCGTGATCGCGGGATCTACAGTAGAAGCGGAATACATGGCTGCTGCAGAAGCGTCAAGTGAAGGAGTTTGGATCAGAAACTTCATCACTGAGCTTGGCGTGGTTCCAAGTGCATTGGACTCACTGGAGATATTGTGTGACAACACTGGCGCCATAGCACTCGCTAAGGAACCAAGATATCATCCAAAGACCAAGCATATCAACCGCAAGTTTCATATAATCCGAGATTATATAGCAGATGGAGATCTGAAGATTAGCAAAGTACATACAGATCTGAATGTCGCAGATCCATTGACTAAACCTCTTCCACGTGTAAAACATGATCAGCACCTCAGTGCCATGGGTGTGAGATTGTTGCCAGATGTAAACTAGATTATTGACTCTAGTGCAAGTGGGAGTCTGTTGGAATTATGCCCTAGAGGCAATAATAAAGCTGTTATTATTATAATTCTTGTTCATGATAATGTTTATATTCCATGCTAGAATTGTATTAAACGGAAACTTTAATACTTGTGTGGTTTCTGAACAACACCGTGTCTCTAGTACGCCTCTATGGACTAGCTCATTGATCAATGATGGTTAAGGTTTCCTAACCATAGGCATGAGTTGTCAATTGATAATGAGATCATATCATTGGGAGAATGATATGATGGACAGACCCAAACTAAGCGAAGCAATTAGATCGTGTCATCGTGTTCGTCTTTGCGAAGCTTTTCTTATGTCAAATATTGTATTCCTTAGACCATGAGATAATACAACTCCCTGGTATCGGAAGAAAGTTTTGAGGTCATCAAACGTCATCCTATGAGAGGGTGATCATAAATGTGTCTCTCAGGTGATCGGAAAGTATCTGTTGGGTTGTATGTATCGAGATGGGATTTGTCCCTCCCAAGTCGGAGAGATATACTTAGGGCCCACTCGGTAATCAATATCAACACCGCTTGCAAGCATGTGGTTAAGGAGTTAATCACAAAGTGATATCGGATTACGGAACGAGTAAAGTACTTGCTGTGAATGAGATTGAACTAGGTATGACGGTACCGACGATCAAATCTCGGGCAAGTAAAATATCGCGAGACAAAGGGAATATATATATGGGATTGATTGAATCCTGACATCGTGGTTCATCCAATATGATCATCGATGAATGTGTGGGAGTCAATATGGGTTTCCAGACCCCGCTGTTGATTATTGATAGAAGATCATGCCTGCATATTCTCGAACCCGCAGGGTCACACACTTAACATGTCTCGACGCTAGGATAGATTGGACAATTGGTTTATGAGTTTTTGTTCGGAGTCTCGGATGGGATCCGGGACATCACGAGAGGTTCTGGAGTGGTCCGGAGAATAAGATTCATATAAGGCAGTGCAGTTTTTGGAGTTCGGAATTGTTCCGGGTTAATCGGTATTATACCGGAAGCTTCTAGAACCTTCCGGAAGGGGGCCAACGTTGCCACACCTTCCGGGAGGGGGCATGGGCCTATGAGGGAGTGCCCTGGACGCATTGGGCCAGGGGCACAAGGCCCCATAGGGCCCAGCCGGCCAAGAGAGGTTTAAACTCGAGATAGACCTTCTAGAAAGGGGGGTTTCCTTGCCCCCCACTCCTTATCCTTTGGGGCCGCCGGTTTGGGCTTGGGGGAGGGGCTAGGGCTGCTCCCCCCTCTATATAAAGAGGGGTGGGGGCGCACCAACCACACACCTTCCCCTCCAATCCTAGCCGCCCTGCTTCCCTCCTCTCTCCCTCCCGACTGTTTGTAGGCGAAGCCCTGCTGCAGAAATTCTCCACCATATACACCACGCCGTCGTGTTGTAGATCCAATCCGTCTCTCCACCATACTTGCTTGACCAAGGAAGGAGGAGACATCGATGTGATGCACGTGTGCATCTCACGGAGGCACCGCCACTTGTGGTGCTAGATCGGATCGGATCGCGAGGAGGAGAAGCGAGTACGACTACATCACCCACGTTCCGACGAACGTTCCACTGTGCGAATCTTCAAGGGTATGAAGATCTAATCCAATCTCTCTTGTTTTTTGCATCTCCTAGATTAGATCTTGGCTTTCCCTCTGTTCGCATCTGTAGAAATTTTTGATTTACTATGCCGCGAAACCCTTCAGAAATGTGCATCAATGGCTAGAATTATCCGTATAGATTTAAGCATCACTACAGGCGAGAAAGTCTCGTCGTAGTCAACTCCTTGAACTTGTCGAAAACCTTTTTCAACAATTCGAGCTTTATAGATGTGAACATTTCCATCCATATCAATCTTCTTCTTATAGATCCATTTGCACTCGATGGCTTTAAGACCATTAGGCAGGTCAACCAAGTTCCAAAATTGATTGTCTCCCATGGACTCTATCTCGGATCTCATGGCGATCAGCCATTTCTCAGAGTTTGGGTCCACCATCGCTTCTGCATAGGTTGCAGGCTCATCATTGTCTAACAATAATAATTCCCACGCTTCGCGGAGCCTCGCCGACCTTCGTGGTTGTGGTGCTTCTGTTGCCACGGGTTCCTCAACTTGTTCTGCTACAATAGCATCACTCGTAGAAGCATCCCCAACTGGCTCATCTTGAACTTCTTCAAGTCGTACCGACCTTCCACTTGTTCCCTTTGTGAGAAACTCTTTCTCTAGGAAAACACCGCTACGAGCGACAAACACTTTGCCCTCCTCTCGGTTGTAGAAGTAATACCCTAAGGTTTCCCTCAGATATCCCACAAAAATGCACTTATCCGATTTGGGTGTTAGCTTGTCCGACTGAAGTCGCTTGACAAATGCATCACAACCTCAAATCTTTAGAAAAGACAAACTGGGATTCTTTCCAGTACACATCTCATATGCTGTCTTAACTACGGATTTAGATGGTACCCTATTAAGTGTGAAAGCTTCCGTTTCTAGAGCGTAACCCCAAAATGACAATGGCAAATCCGACCTGCTCATCATCGATCGAACCATGTCCAACAAAGTTCGATTACGCCGTTCGGAGATCCTGTTCCTTTGAGGCATTTCGGGTGGCGTAAGTTGTGGAACAATTCCGCAACTCTTAAGATGATCGCTAAATTCGTGACTCAAATATTCACCTCCACGATCAGATCGCAAGGACTTTATTTTATTGCCACGTTGATTCTCTACTTCACTCTGAAACTCCTTGAACTTTTCAAAAGTTTCAGACTTATGCCTCATTAAGTAGACATAACCATATCTACTGAAATCATCAGTAAAAGTAATGAAGTCGTGATATCCTCCTATCGCTGTCGTGCTCATTGGTCCACATACATCAGTATTTGTGAGTTCCAACAAGTCTGTCGCTCTCTCGGGTAAACCTGAAAAAGGCGACTTGGTCATCTTTCCAAGTAAACAAGCTTGACATGTCTCGTATAATTCAAAATCAAACGAAGTTAGAAGACCATCACCATGGAGCTTCTTCATGCTCTTTTCACTTATATGCCCCAAACGACAATTCCATAAATAGGTAGGACTCAAATCATTAGGCCGAAGCCTTTTAGCACTAACATTGTAAACAGATGCATTATCAAGATTTAAAATAAATAACCCATTCACAATGGGAGCATTAGCCATAAACATATCATTCTTAGAGATTACACAACCATTGTTTTCACTCGCGAATGAATAACCATCCATCATCAAACATGAAGGTGATAAAATGTTTTGACCCATACTAGGAATGTAGTAACAATTATTTAACTCCATAATAAATCCCGACGGAAGGTGAAGTTGCATGACGCCGACGAACAATGCAGCAACCCTTGCTTTATTTCCGACGCGAAAATCCACTTCACCTTTCTACACTTCTCTAGTCCTTATTAGCCCCTGCATCGAATTGCAAATATGAGCAACCGATCCGGTATCAAATACCCAAGAGTTAACATAGGAATCAGCGGGAAGAATGTCCACAACATTTACAACAAGCGTACCTGAGTGGGAAGTACTCTTACTTCCACTCTTCTTCAAGGAAGCCTGGTACTTGCTGCAGTTTATCTTCCAGTGGCCATGTTCATGACAAAAGAAGCACTCAGTGTCTTCTACAGGTCCAGCCTTTTGCTTGGGTGCAGGCTTAGGGATCGTATCCTTAGCCTTGCCCTTCTTCTTCCAAGAAGTACCCTTTTTCTTGAAGCTAGGCTTGTTCTGCACACCCATCACATGGCTATGCCCTGCACACTTCTTCATGTCACTTTCTGCTGTTTTTAGCATCCCGCATAACTCATTAAGGCCCTTCTCCACCCCATGCATATGGTAGTTCGAAATGAACTTCCCATAGCTGGATGGAAGAGACGCCAAAATGAATTCAGTGGCCAACTCTTGGCGTAGTGGAAAACCAAGCTTTTCCAAAGTCTGACTGTAACCAACCATTTTGATTACATGGGGGCCTACAGCTGCTCCCTCTGCCAGCTTGCATTCGACAAAGGACTTGGCAGCCAATTGTACCTCTCAGTCCTTGCCTATTCTTGGAACATGTCCTTAAGCGCAATGATCATATCGTACGCCTCCTGATCCTCAAACTTCTTTTGAAGTTTAGGTTCCATGCATGCAAGCATAAGACAGCTAACCTCAAGAGAATCATCACATGCTCTCTTGTAGGCATTCTTTAGGGCAGCAGATGCATTATCAGAAGGTTCATCGGGGATTGGGGTATCCAGAACCGTTTCCTTTTTATCAGACCTGAGAACAATTCTCAGGTTATGGACCCAGTCCGAATAGTTTGTTCCATTTAGTTTATCTTTGTCAAGAATCGAACGCAAAGAGAAAGGTGATGCAGTGTTCGGTGCCATTGATCTACAACAGAAAACATGCAAAATACTAAGCCATGTAACCATGAAAGAGTAAAACATATTAAACAGTTTAATAGCATATACTCCCACTTAAATCAATATCCCTCTATTGATACTAAGTGATTCAAGATCCACAATTAACAAGTCGACTCGTGAGCTTTAGTATCACTGCTAGAAGACAAGGTAAATCGGTAAGCAACACTTGCTAATCATATCACATATGACTCTTGTTGTTGGGTGACATCTCTATGTCAAAACTAGGCGCCCAACCTTTATGCCCCAAGGTCCTTAACTGTTAAGATGACCTTGTCAAGCTCACCAACCCTTATGCGTGTAGGTATCCGATACAAACCCATCCAGCCAAGGAAAACCGCGGAACCCTAATTTCATAGGCCCACCAACGATTGTACATGACATAGGATGGTGCAAGGTTTGGTTGGGAGGGAATGGTTAAACTTAAACTTTCTGAGGGATCGTTCTACTTCTATCATCTAAGCATGCATAGTAGTAAAACACATAAGAATAGCATTCACATAGATGTGACACAGTATGGCCCATTTTCTCATGGTGATCTCCATCGCCATAGAACCTGTCCACCATGATGATCTCCATCTTCATGTTCCATGTGAGCCATCGTCTAGGTGATGAGTCCTCCAAGAACTAATACAAGATATTACTCCTAACAACTAGTAATCAAAATTACATAGTATTGGGATCATCACAAGTTGGCACGCATGCCATTACAAAAAATGACAACACATATGGCTCCAGCCGTGTTGCCCTACTCACAACACGCAGGTCATGCAAATTTTCATACATGCATCACATACATATATGGGCCATACTGATCACATACATCCTGCAAAACAAGTTATGCATAGAATCGCATTATACCATATCATGTGACATCGCAGCACCTAGTTACCTTAACAAGATACAAAAGGGGCTACGATTAAGGGGGGGGGGTCTAGGGGGTCTCCCCCTTCGGGGTTCGAATCTTCACAATTTTCTTTAAGGATTTTGATCGGCAAATCAAATTTACCATACAACGACTCCTTTCCCGATTCAATCAAACTCCTTTGATCACGGTACATTGATTTTAGATCTAGGTTCCGATTCGATCAATCATATTGATCTTTGCGTGATTCAACAGGATTTATGTGTCACTGTCTAACCCGATGGCGGAAACCGACCGGTAGGGGTAAGTCGTTCGACAACCTCAGAATCACGATCACGGAAAGCAAGATCATAGATCAATCCTGAACCACCGCCATATAAACAATCACATCATTCATATCAATCTGCATATCACCATATGCAAACATCCCGAACCTATAACTGAACAGCATCGGCTCTGATACCACTGAAGGGATACGGGTAGGCTACACTAGCGCAAATCAAAAAATTTCTACCGCGTAAACCAGGGTTACTGTTGTCATAGATCACGGGATTACCACTAGATGCGCAGTTGTGGAACTTGATGAAGCGTGTCGAGGCAGTGCAGACGATCTACGACTCCTCCTTGTTCTCGTCCCACGAGCATCTCCCCTTGCACGGCTCGTCCAAATGCTGTAGATGCAGTGCCTCCGAGGTATCCACACGTACAGGGTGGAAGCGTCAGACGCCGGACTGCTAGGTCCGCACGTGCAACACAGGCGTGAGGTGTGGCGGCTGGGTGGAATGGTCTAAGGTCTAACCCTGGTCAGCTCGCCCCACCCTCTCTTATATAGGCGTCCCTAGTGGGCTTCTACATTAGCAGCCCATTAGTAGCCTAAGCCTGGTCTAATTCGGATCCAATCCTCATTAGGCTTCCAACCCCTTAAGTGTGTGACCCTATAGGTTCATATACGTATAGACATGACACGAATACACTTATTCTGCCAATAGTTGGTAGCGGCCTCTAGCAAGACGTGCCAACTCCTAAACGCATACAAAGATCATATCGGATGAACCATCACAAGGTTTAGTACATGTCTTTCCATTTTCCTCACGATATTTGGTCTAGCTCCAAGCTGACCTCCCTTTCTCGATACTGTGATTCAGAATCCCTTTACTAGGTTAACTCTTAACCATATGTAGCACGACCATGCATTTCTGGATCCGATAACTCGAGGGGCCCAAAGATATCTCTCTCAAGTAGAGAGGGGCAAATACCATCTTGACTGACCATGCCTTGCAGCATGCTTCAGGACAAACCCAAAAGCTACCTTTATAACTACCCAGTTATGAAGCAGCGTTTGATAGCCCCAAAGTAGGTCGATCCACATCTCAAGTACATGCGCCAATCTTAGGTCTAAGGAAAAAACGTACACGATGTGTAGAGAGAGAGATGCAACTAATTGCCAGTCTCAAGTTGGGTCAGTCCAACCCCATGTTCAAAACATGTGTCCACATCATTGGTTTGACATCTCCATGTCTATGACTTGCGAAACATAGTCATCAACCAATCGATGTGCTAGTCTAATATTCACGTGTGTCCTCACATGAACGCCGACTAGGGACAACTATTAAATAACCATACAAGTAAAGAGTTTCACAAACAATTCACATAATTGCCCATCAATACAAGTTGCCTGATATGGATATTCAAGGAACATTACAATAACTCATGGATACATATGAAATATAATCATCTCTATGATTGCCTCTAGGGCATATTTCCTTCAAAATATTCTTGAATCTTGTTGTTTGAGTGAAATGTTTGTTTGTGATTGCTTGCACATTGTTTGTGTGAATTGTTGTGTGTGATTAGAATTCTTCATCTAGAAATATTTTGCCTATTCTAATCCCAATCCAGCCCAAACAGATGACTTCTCCAAGAAACTACAATATTAAGGATGGTGACAACAATAACCAAGAGATGCACATGAGAGAATAACTTATAGCAACTCAAGCCCAGTTGAATCAAGTGGCAACTCAGTTTTTAGCCAACAACAATTAGTTAGACCCAACCATGCAAAAGTTTTTGGAAATCCAATCCCAATTGTTTCAAAGGATGACCAATCAAATGACCAACATAAGAAGCAACCTTTTCCAAGGAGATTGTGACAACCATGATGTCAAGGATGATATTATAGAAGGAACCCAAGCTTGCAATATTTGTGGAGACATAGGACACACTTACAAAGAGCATGAGGACCAATGCCCTAATTGTGAAGAGAAACATCCAACCAAACAATGCCCCACATCTCAAGTGACTTGTTTCCTATGTGAAGGAAATGATCATGTCCCTATCCAATGCCCCATCTATCCTATTGTTCAACAAATGAAACAATATGGAATGCATTAGATGTTTGGAAACCTCCATAAGGGAACAACTTCTACCAAGAAGTATGAAGGCAAAGTCAGAACCATGCCTCATAAGGCCACATCCAAAGTGACCAACAAGTGTTGCTACTCTTGTGGAGAAGAAGGTCATATCTCTAGTGACTGCCCCAAGAAGAGAGAAAGATTTCCCACCTTTGTGGTGAAATATGAAGAGCATGAACTAGAAGAACTCCTAGCTTTGGAGAGACCCAAGAAAAAGAAGAAATGCCCCAACCCTATCAAGAAGGACATTACCCAAGTGCAATGTTACAATTGCAAAGAGATGGGACACTATGCCAATGAATGTCCAGAAAAGAAGAAGAAGATACCTCAAGACATCAACCTTGTCACATGTTTCAAGTGTGGAAACAAAGGACATTATGTAAACAATTGTCTAGAGAAGCTACATCAAGATCCCAAGTAAGCCAAGATGTAATCTAGTTGAAAACCTTTTTAAGGGTGGTACTACCCTAGTTTCCTTGAAGCCAACTTGTAACCTCTAGCCTTCCCAAATCTCGGGACGAGATTTCTTTTAAGGGTGGTAGCCTGTCACATCCCAAAATTTTATAAATTTTGAAATGTAAAAATATATACAAACAAAATAAATAAAGAATGAAATTTAGGGGGAAAAGAAAACTTTTTGCTTCTAATTGGAAACATTAAAACCTTTTGAACTATTACAAAAGTTTTTCCCCAAATAAAGGTACTCCTTAAAATAAAAACAACATTTAACAAAACCCCTAAGATCAAAACATCAAGATTATCCATATATCTCCTCTACTTCAAAATTTTAATTTGCAAGGTTCCCCTTCAAAATCTTCTTCACAAACTTCTTGTATTTGAAAATCTATTTTTAATCTTGAGGAATTTCTCAACCAAAAACCATCTATACATCTCAAATACTTCATTTACATTTTTCAAACAACCTTTGTTTTGTTTTGAACCAAAAATAAAAGCAAAGAGTCTCGTTTTAAAATAAGCACCATATCTTATGTGAGCTATTTTAAGATTTTATAAAATTATCCACTCATATTTTCAAACTTTAATTCATGATTATCCATGTAAAGTGGAACTAAATCGATTCAAGTTCAAATAAGGAAAGAATCCAAGTCATTCCAAATATATTGCCCTGCAACTAGGCCAATATCGCACACATGCAATCGTACAATAATTAACTAATTAATAATTAAAAAATTAAATATTTCCAAATATATCAAATTTATGTCCTAAAATCTTTCCCATGAATTTACGAACCCGCAGAAATTTAAATCAATAAATTCGGAGCTCTAAATCAAAAGTTATGAAAGAATTAAGAAATAGGAAAAAAAATAAAATAAAAAAAGTGGCCGGCCAGGCCAGCCAAAATGGGCCGGCCCAACCAGGCCGATCGGAGGCCACCACCTACATGTATACCTACAGGAACTGGAGCATGTTAGTCTTTCTTTTATTTGCATTTGTTGATCTTAAATGTCCTCAATTGCCCTCCTAAATTGTACTAAATGTCCCCTAATTTCTCTCCCTCTTTAATCTCCTTTAATTCAGTCCCCACCCCTGTCCTCTATAAACCACACTCCAGGAAATTTCACAAGTTTTCAACTCATCGTAGCTCCATTTTCGTCCAAAATTCTTCCCAATCTTCTCCACCCAAATAGACCTTCAAGACGACCTTGGATCGCGGCGGCTTGAAGACGGAAGTTGTTCCTCTCGTCAAGACGGTTCCATTCCCTCTGGTTTCACCTTGTTTCGTTCATCAAGATGAGAGAAAAACGCGGTCAAAGATTCAGATCTTAGAAGGTATAATCCATTTTACGCCCAACTCGTTGCTCCAAACTCAATTTCCTTTGAACAGTAAATAGATAAGTTGTTATCTACAACTTTCATGTAGAAAGTTTTTCCATCCGAGCAACTTTTTCTGTGGTCAATTCTGATATCGTCATAACATCAGCGTAGTCAATAGTCAACTCAGTTAGATCGGTCAAAGTCAATTTCAGTAAATTCCCGAGTTTGACTTTTCCAGATTTTAGTACAAACTCGTATAATTCATAGAAAAAGATTTAGAAGTCCAAAAATTATAAATTTGGTTTCCCTGAAAAGATGAGATTCTGTAGAATCCATTTCTGCAATAATATTACTTATTCTGTGTACAAAAATGTGATTTATAAATTAAATAGTTTAATTGGTGATTTTCACCATAAAAATTATATCTTTAGTTCTATATATCCAAATTTATCAAATAATATGTCTATGGATTCACAAAAACATAGTGGAGCCATAATTAGGTATTTTTGAGTATGTTAAAACAACGTTTTATACAGAACCATTTGTGGAGTATTTTGAGTATAAAAATTGTTGTGTAAATTATTTTTAAGTGAATCCTTTTGAAAATGGTTGTAAATTGAACCCTCTGTACAGTAAGACCAAAATATAATTTTATTCTAGTATAAATAAGACCGTGGAAATTATTTAGTGAGAATGGCCTTTCCAATTGTTAGAAAATGTTGCTAATTGCTACAATTGCACAAATGGTTGCATTTGTAATCTTGAAAATATAAAATATTCATAAATCACTTAGTAATGTTCAGAACCTTGTTATAAAAATTTGTACAATAAAAATTGCCATCTTGCATGTTTGCATACTTTGCATGGTTTTTGTGTTGCAATTAGTGTTGATCTTGTGTATGTTTTGTCTTGGTTGTTTTGCTTGATAGATTGTGTTGATTGTCAAGTGTGTTATTGCAAAGAGTGTACCAACACCACCAACTACTAAGGCAAGTGGAACTATCATCCATGTCCTACTATTTTCATTATACTTAGTGGAATTTTTGTAGTATGCATGATAAGGCTACTATGTTACTATGCTATGCTATGTCCTATATAGGATATCTTTTATATCTTCCTTAGTGAAAACATCGTAGTTGTAGTATGCTTAGCCTTGCTATAGATTCGGGGCGGAATACCATGTCATGATTATATGAAGTGTTGGAAAAATATATGATTTATATAATAAAACAAGTACTCAATGAATTACCTAGGTGGAATGTGGATACTCAGTTGTGAATAAGGTGGCAACGAAGGGAACCATATATATATGGCTATCTTTTTCGTGTGTGCACTAGAAGAATACCACCTAGGGACTTCGAGATTGAACATGTTTCTCGTACAGTGGCTTCCGTGTACAGCCACATACTAAATGGGCTCTGGCTTAGTCAATTACATAGTGGAAGACCCTTGCATTGGTACCTATTCAGGTTAACTAGAATTATGTATTGGAAATATATCCTTACATTGGTGCCTGGTAGTTGTGCTAGCATAATGTATTGGGAGGACTTATATGGAAAGACTTTGTCACATTCTCGATCTGTCGGTACTCCATTTGGTGTGTACTTATCCAGCGGCCACTGGTGGTGTCAAGACGAGATTGTGTCATGTGGGTAAAGTGTACAACTTCTGCAGAAGATAAAAATTCTAAGTACTTAGCCGTGTCCCCGGTTACGGATAACTCTGGGCAACTAAGGCCTGAAGCTATGAAAGATCTCGACATTCCAATTTCTCAAAGTAAAACTTGATGGTGTCAACAAGGGATTAGAATCACTTGGAGTTTGCCAAGGAGTTTAGAAAGATTGATTGAAAGATCAAAACTATTTTGAAAAGATAGGATAAAACCATATTGCTTTCTGCAAATGAGCCTAAACTCTACTTAGCTATGCATATATTGATAGGATCCAACTTATTTCCACATAGTAGTAAAACTTGCTAATATAATTCAAATGTATTGACCCTTGTGGCTATAACTTATTATGTTTCAGGTTTGTTTGATGTTGGTGAAGTGTGTTAAACAGGATTACAAGACTACAACCAACATGATTGCCTGTGGCACTTTGAAGATGAAGGACTCCATGCTATATAGTTATTTCTGCTGTATTTTAATGAGATAGCCAAATGAGCTATGTAAGATGTATTGAATTATTTTATTCCTGGTTATAAAGTTGTATTATGACCTTTGTTTCTTGATATTACATCTTAAACTGTGGATGCTAGCTATTGATCCAGGGACTAGCATTGAAAACACAGGGATCTCTACCTTATCAGGTTGGGACCTCTACACTGGCATAGTGGGCTCTTATTATTACTTTGTTATTCATTGATAAAGCTACATTTCAAATATTTTCCATGTTAAAATGTTATGCATGAATAGATCAAAGTTCTTGTCAAAGTCTTTTATCACTTCTACACTGCATTTGAGTTGCTTGAGGACAAACAACGAGCTAAGCTTGGGGGAGCTGATACATCCCAAATGTATCTACTTTTCCAAGTACTTTGCTCGATGATTTGATCCAGAATCTCCCCATACTTGGATAAAACTACCGAATCTAATGCTTTTTTAGCAAAAGTATTCTTTCTATCAGTTTTCGCAGGAAATAAAATCGAGGAAAAATACCACAATAGTTTTTCACCAAATAATGAAGCCTGGGAACTTGGAATCAAGAAAATGGAGCCACGGGGCCCAAAAGGGACCAGGTGGTGCGCCTAGTAAGGGTGGGCGCACCACCTAGGCCCTTTCGTCCCTCGAGCATGGTCTCGGCCTCTCCTTTGGCGTACCCCCTTATATAGCCAAAAAACGTAGTTTCCAAGGGGCACGAAGCATTTTGCAAAACAGAGTGCCGCCAGAGCCACGACCTTCATTTTAGGGATCATATTGGTCCTTCTCTCCACCCCGGGGAGTGGGATTTCGAGGTTTTCTCCACCACCATCATCATCCCCAACAACCATGAGTTCATCCCCCATCATCACGTGTGAGTAATTCCCTATGGGCATGTGAGGTGGATGCGGATTGGATGATATCCGTCATGTAATCATTCATATGTGTCGAGATTTGAGGTGTTTATCTTGTAGACATTCTTGTATGAGTGTTGGTACACTTTTTCTATGTTTAATGCTTGTTGCTAGGGATCGAGTGACATGATTTCAATACTGAAATTTTATGGCCCAATCATATATTTGAGTTTAGTATGTATTTGTGAAGTATATTACATATTATTATGCTGAACATGTGAACCCTAAGGTGACAATTAGGGAAAACAATGGGAATATATGGTAGTTTGAGGACATTGTGTGTTCATGAAGTGTTAATGCTTTATTCCGGTCTATTTGAAAAGGTAGATATTAATTTCCTATAGTACCAAGTTGGCCCCGGTAAAGTGGGCATGCAGGACAAAAGATATTATGCAAACTTATATGCATGATTATGTTTGGAGCACACATCTAGACACAACTGAATTAGATATAAATGCCATGGTAATAGGATACAGTAAATGATGGATATAATTAATGTAACACCCCGCTATCTCCTCATGCCTGCATTTTAGCCACTGAAAGTTCACAACATTACTTCTGGTGAAAACTGGAAATTTGCTGCTTTATCTACTGCTTTGTTTTACTGCTTTGAATCAACTGCCATAAATCACCACTTTATTTGCAAGTTTTTTGATATACATGTGTTATTGAGAGTGACGACTCAATTGATAAAGTCTTATTGGTATTCTTGTGTTCCCCTTGAGTCAAACTATAAATTTGGGTAATACTTCCCATCAAAGATTTCAGCGATCCCCTATACTTGTGGGCATAAGTATTCCATGCAACAAACCCATCAGTGGTATCAGAGCCTAGATATATGCATAGATGTTTTATACGAGTTAAACACAATTATGTAGTGGGTGTCGATGATCTTGTTGCTACGCTCCCATGTGTACTTCTGTTTTCGCGGGGTAGTTTGATGAAGCGGCTTGGACCAACCTTACTTGTCCACATACAAGATACCGGTTTTGCGCTTGATATGCAACTTATATTGCAACAACAGCTGGCGGGTGTTTGTCTCTCGTACTATAGTAGAAAACAGATTTGGAACATTGGTCCTAAAAAGGTTAAAAGGAAACTAGTGCATCAGTGTTGTGTCTTTGCATAGGTAAGAGCGGTTCTTATTCGTTGCCCATGGAATCCACGTAGAATTTGCAAGAACAAAGTAGAGAACGTCTAACTAGTTTTTGCAGGGCATGTGATGTGGTACCAAAACTGTGATGTGTTATATATGTGATGTATGCAATGATCATTTTTTGTAATCTTTCATGATTTGCATGTCAATTAGTACGATAACTTGAAGGAACCATATGGTTGTCTCTTTATTGTATATGACCCGCGTGCAACTTCAACGCCATGTAATTGCCTTACTTTATCGCTATGAGTTAGTTATAGTTGTAGTTGCAACATATGGTGGAGAAAACATGTGCGGTGCAGAACTTGATGCCATGCTGGTAGAGATGGAGAACATTCTGGTGCTTTGGAGATGTAGATAAAAGGAACAAGAAGAAAAGGCTACACCATATCACATTATCCGTGCATGTCATGTTTATCCTTTTATGCATCTTATGTTGCTTTGATTTGATCACAGAAGTGGCATTATAATATGATCCCTCACACTTAATATCAAGATAATAATGTTTTCTCCCTTAGTATTCACCATTGCAAAAGATCGTCGTTTTGACGCACCACGTGATGATTTGGTATTGTAAACTCTATGTTCACATACAACGGGTGTAAGCTAATTTTACACGTGCAGAAATATTTTGATTGACTTGACGAGCCTAGCATGTACAGACATGGCCTCAGAACACAACCTCAAGTTTAAACATGAGTTATATAGATGATATGATCAACATGGTGATGTTCACCATTGAAGCTACATCATCTCACATGATGATTGTACTTGGTGTAGTGGATTTGGATCATGTATCACTAAAAAGCTATTATGGATGTTGAGTTTAGTGGGAGTTTGATGAGTGCATATTTAAATCATGTTTTAGATTATTATTTTGCATCATAGTGGTAGGATCTTGGTATTTTACGGTGTTCGCACACAATTTTTATGTTTATTTTCACCAGGATCAGATCAGATGATGGATACGATGGACACAATTCTTGGACCAGTTATATTGGAGTGAAAAGGAGCCAAAAACTACGTAAATTGCTTATTTGGTAAATATTAATAACACCAGAAGAAAACCCGAAGAAATTGGAGGGTAGAAAAGGGTTAACGACCAACTACGGCGGGAGGAATTTTTCCGGCCGTATAGTTTCCGCCCTATAGTTGGCACCAACACCGCCTCCTCAAATAGTTTCACCCCGTGAAACTAGATCGGAGAGACGACATACAAAACACCCATAAATCGCTGAAACCTAACCTCCAGAAGGTATCTGAAGGGGGAAATCATCCACCGGGGATCCATCTTCGCCCTACGCAAATCCGGGAGGCTAAGACATCGATCTTCATCATCAACCGCTGCATCACCACCATCTCCATCCATCCCATCTACATCTTGTCTAGATCTTTTGTAATTTCCGTACTCGTTGTGGATTTATACAAGTACTATTCATCTATGATAGATTCCATTACATTTTCCATGATGTTGATTGCCTCCATGTCTGAGTAGATCATTAGTTCTCGGGGACATGGAGAAACCCTAGCATGAGATTGAAATAAGATAAATTTTGTTATGATGTTCATCACGTGACCATGTGTTAGATTGTCTACATCTTGATGTTGGAAGAAGTCGACCTCTCAATATTTGCCTCCTGTGGGGACTTGATGGAGGGAACTACTTGTTGGTACACAGAGGGATGTTAGCACTTAAAGTGATTATAAAGCTGTTGGCACCCCTTATGTATCAAATTGGGAATCGAGGAAATTCACGAAACACTATCCATGCCATGGGATACGTCCTGCGGGATTATGTCCCTTAATAGCGTAGTAACTCAATTGATGTTGATTGTTGTCTGCTGTAGTTATGAGGATGATTTGAGGAGTGGTTGTTGCCTCATTGTCCAAATACGTACTTCCTCCCACACATCAATAGTTGAGAATGTTCATGATAATAATCTTTACCTCAGTCCTTTATAATGCTAGTGTTGTATCCGCTAAACCCTGAGAACGCTTTTTCCCACTGAATTTTCAAATCTGTTTTACATATGTGATACTTATTTTCTGTATTTAGTTTTTTTACTTTACTCTTTGTTCTCTTATACCAACCCCCCCCCCCCAAACACCTTTTTACCCAATAATAACATTTTATCTTGTCACTTAGAACTTTATTTAGCATTTCTATTTTCAGTATTTATTTCAAGAATTCTTAGATTTTAGACTCCTGCTCCCTGTGGGATCGATATATTTATTTCGAAACTAGCTACAAACGATCTGTGCACTTGCAGTCATCAAGCTATTTTCTAGCGCCGTTGCTAGGGATCTAAGCATTGTAGGTATTTTAGTTTTTTCTTATTTACTTTAGTTTTGTTAAGTTTTGTTTTGAGTTAAAGGTTTCCACCAACATGATGGAGTTTGAGCATATGACTTGTGCTAACCCACTCAGCCACTTTGGGAAGCCCTATGGTATTTATAAAATAGACAACTCCAACGAGAATACAAGGGGGTTTGAAATAAATCCTCTACTACTTGGTATTTTACACAAGAAGCAATTTAGTAGAGATGAAGAAGATCCTGATCCATACGAGCATATTGCATGTTTCAAAGATATATATGCCATGTTCCAATTAACGGGGTATACCGCCAATGAGGTAAGGGTTAAATTTTTAGTGAAACTTTGACAAGTACAGCTCTCTCATGGTATATATCTCTACCCTCAGAAGCCACTACTACTTGCAATAATTTAGCTTGTGAATTTCTATCCAAATATTATCCATTATCAAAATCTTTTGGGATCATGCATCTTATAATGACTTGGAGGAACCGTCCTAATGAAGGACTAGTAAGAGATTATATAAGGTTTAAAGATTTACTTAATCAATGTCCTCATCATGATTTTCCTGAATGGTATTTATTGCATATCTTTTATGGAGGTTTAATTGAACCTAATAAAATTGAACTAGACTCTTGCGCGAGAGGAGCTTTTATGGATTTACCCATAACTAAAGCTTGGGCTTTACTTAATAGAATTCGCAATCATAGAGTTTCATGGAATTTTGGTCTAGGAAGTGAAGGATGCATAGAAATAGATTATGATTGTATTCATGACTATAATAAGAAGGTCCATGTTAATGAATTATATAAAGTGCTTTACTTAGATTCAGATCTTGTGTTGCAAGTTTTTAAAGCTTTTATAGAACACATTAAAGCTCCAAAAGAGGGTTCGTCCAAGTATGATCCACCACCTGAACCTGAGAAGAAAAGAGAAGTTAAAGCAACATTGGCCTCCCTAGAACCAATGTATGATATACCTTTCCCTAACACTGCACAGAAGCATATTTTGGAATATGAACATGTCAAGGCAGTACATGAGGAGAAAGAAGAGGAATGTGTGCCAATAATTGAAGAACATCTGGATGAAACCAAAGATGAAAAGGTAACCAAGGAAGCAATCATGGCTATGTATGCGCATTGTAACATAGTTAAAATTGATGAAGAGACTTCTATATTGGTTGAAGGTAAAACTAAGGTAAAAGATGTGGGTAAGCCTATTCTTCCCTGCATATTTAAAGAAACCTCGCATTACGGTTTATGTGATCTTGGCACCGAAGTTAATGTTATATATTATGATTTTTATTTATAAATAAAAGAAGAGATAGCACCGGCTACAATAGAAAATACTGATATGACAATCATGTTAGCCAATAAAAATCTTAGAATTCCAATGGGAGTAGTTGAGGATGCAACTATCACGATTGACAATATAAATTTCCCTATCGATTTTGTAGTTGTTGATATGCGAGCTGACACTCTTTGCCCAATCTTATTTTGAAGAAACTTTTTGAGTGATATAGGTGCCACAGTCGACTTCAAAAAGGAGGTTGTATCCGTTAAGCTTGGAAAAGCGGAAAAAGAATTCCACTTTTCCAAATTTAAAGACAAACCTCTACTTATACAAGAAAAAGAAAAAGAGAAAACTATTGAGGAGATGGAAGCTCTTTTCTTAAATAATCAAGAAGAAGAAATAAATGAAGACTCAAATTGTGAAGAAATAATTATGGAGGACAGGACTCTAGAAGAATTAGAAAGTGAATTTGACTCATTTCCCATTTTAGAAACTCCAACTGATGAAGCTTTTGAAGAGCCAGAAAAGAGAGGGGATGAAGAATTACCACCCCTAGAATTAAAAACTCTACTAGATAATCTTAAGTATAGATTCTTAGATGATACTAATAAATTCCCTGTTATTATTAGTGCTAAACTTTCAGGGGAACAAGAAGAAGAACTCATGAAGGTACTAAAGGAACACCGCAAGGATTTTGGGTACTCAATGGACGACTTGAAGGGTATTAATCCTATGATAGCTGTCCATCGAAATATTCATGGAGGAAGGTTCTAAACCAGTTGCGGAATTTAATAGAAGACTAAAGCCTGAAATGAAGGAAGTGGTAAGAAAATAAATAGTATGCCTACTAGACGCAATTATAATTTATCCTGTGAAAGAAAGTGAATGGGTAAGTTCTGTTCATTGTGTTCCTAAGAAAGGCGGCTTTACTGTTGTCCCTAATGAAAACAATGAATTGATACCTACTAGAACTATTGTTGGACATATGATGTGCATAGATTTCAGGAAATTGAATAAGGAAACTAGGAAAGGTTAGCAAACCACACTCATTTTTGCTACTTGGACGGATACTCTATTTTTTTCCCAAATAGTTGTTCATCCGGATGACCAACTTAAAACAACTTTCATTAGTCCTTATGGTTTACATGCTTAACGACGCATGCCTTTTGATTTATGTAATACTCTGGCTACTTTTCAGAGATGCATGACTGCTATCTTCGCAGATTTTATAGAACTGATAATGGAAGTATTTATGGATGATTTTTATATCTATGGAACTTCGTTTACTAGTTGCTTGCATAATCTCAATAGAATTTTGCAGCGTTGCGAAGAAACCAATCTTGTTCTAAACTGGGAGAAGTGTCATTTTATGGTCAAAGAAGGCATAGTACTTGGACATAAAGTATTAGGTAAGGGTATTGAAGTAGATAGGGCTAAAGTTGAAGCAATAGAGAGAATGCCACAACCAAGGGACATAAGGTATTAGAAGTTTTCTTGGTCATGTAGGATTTTATAGAAGGCTCATTAGGATTTTTTCTAGAATTTCTAAACCTCTAACTAATCTGTTGCAAAAGGGAGTAAGATTCAACTTTTAATGATAAATGCCTTATTGCCTTTGATAAACTTAAATATGCTTTATCTCGTGCTTCCATAATTAAACCACCTATATGGGATATGTTGCAACAAAGTCTACTCAATAGTCATTGCAAGCTATGAAGAGAAACCAACTCAATAATAATAAGTAGCATGGAACATAAACATAAGCAACATTGCAATGCTCATAGTAAGGTATGATAGAGTGGTATCTCGCTTGCCCTTTGTTTGTAGAGCACAATATAAATTCCAAGGCACCTCTGAAGTTCACATGAAGACTAGAAGTAAAGATTTCAGAGATACAAGCATCAAAGTCATGACATAATTAACCAAGTTTCGAGACAAACACAAGAATGACAACTATGCGCTCAAGAAGGTGCTCATAGAATAAGTGGTGACTCAACAAGGGAGCGAAAAAGTTTTGAAAAGTTTGAAAGGCTTCCAAATGCTGAAAGAAGGGTACTCATTAGATTTGAGCTCTCATTGCCCCTATCATAGGCATCTTCATATGGTTAAGGTGAAAGTGAGGTCCAGTATGAGTTATATGCTTGACAGACCATAAACTGGAAATCCCAAGTCCCTTGAGTACGAGGGATGCTCTGCATGCTACTCAACTTTGGTTACCTACAAGTTCTTGTCATTGTAAATACATGCGTATCATAGAGAACCGCCAACGGGGCACCCCTGGCACATGATACAGGAGCTATCCCGTGATAAAAATGACAAGGCAAGTAGACAATGAGCATCTCAGCAATCTTTTTATTTACTATATGCATTGCTTTTTATTGAGGATTCTTCAGAGAATGCTTATTATGGTGATGTGTAAGTTTCCACCATGATTATGCATGGCTTAGGATAGCGACCTAGGTGTTTATCTAACACAATGTATAGACTCCATGAACTCACAAGCTCCCCTTTTATTTCACATCGTCGACATCCATAAACAAAAGAGCAAAGTATCAACTGGATAGGATATGCAAAAAGTGTTGAAAGCGTTCCCCGTGATAGCACGGTTCTGCTGACTCCCAGCATATAATTTGCAAGCATAAAACTTTCATGGACAGGTCACAATGGTTCAAGATTATTAAGTGCAAGGAATAAAGTGTGCCATCAAGTTTGTGAGAGCTTTACTAACTAACTTTCTCAAAACAGACAAACATTTTATTTGGAAGAAAACAAGGCATATAGAATATGCACTGAAATAGCAAATGATGCTAATAGGTAGGTATGGTGGACACAGTTGGCAATATTGTTTTTGGGGAGTTGGATGCGCAAGTAGAGCTCATACTCAGTGCAAGTGAAGGCTAACAATAGAGAGGGAGCGACAAACGAGAGAGCAATAATTGTCATAATTATGCTGGCAAGAAAATAGGACTAATTATGCCATCAAAGTGATACAAGAACTCTGAGGAAAAATAAATCATCGAGGCTTACTGACTATTGTTTAGTCATATGCATGCGTGAGCATGTGCCAAGTCGATTCACATGAAAATTTTAGAGGAGGATACCACAATATCATACCAAAATATGAATAAAGCAATGCAAGCAAACATTCATATAACATGCTACAAACTATTAGCAAGCTGGAGCTAATCATAGACAAGCAAGAACTACTAAGCATCCATCAGTAACATACGCCTTACAGTGAACATACTAGGCATGCTCACAATGATGAGTATATGTACAAAAATGAAAACAAATAGAGTTCGTTACCAGCCTCTTATCACTCCTCAAGTTGTCTTAATCTTCATTTTTTCCATTCACTTGTATTACTTGAATAATAACATGAAACCAAAATCCATTGAGGACGGCTGAACCCTGCAAAGAACTCACAAAACCAAAGAAGAACAACAAATATTTTTGGTGTTTTCGATTTTTTAAAATAAAGCAAACAAAGCAAAAAAACCAAACAAATCAAAAGAAAACCAAAAACAAAAACTAAGACGCTCCAAGAACAACACAACTGTGCATGAAACAATAAAAATGAAGTGTCTAGAGAGACATGCGATTTTTATTGATGAAGAAGGGAATTCCTTGGGCACCCCAAGCTTTGACGCTTGTACCTCTTAAATATTTCTTGGGGTGAGATGGGGTCGACCCCCCAATATTGAGCTTTTTCCCAGTCTTCATCTCATTACATCATTCTCTCTCTACACCTGAAATTTTTTCCTTCATACAAAACTTCACACAATCTTCATTAGCAACATTAGTGTATTCAAAAGATAATAGACCTTCGGGTTTAGCTTTGGAACAGCAAAACTTTTCACTAAAAACACAAGCTACTGTAGCAACTGCTTCAAAAAGCTCAATTCCCCAAAAGAGAACTCAAAAAGGAATCAATAAGAAGCAAATGCAAATAATGGCAGAAATCTGTCAAAACAGACCAGCAGGTAGAAATCGATTTTTTCGAAAATCTTATGTTGCTCAAATCAAAAAGTGTTGAACTAACGAAAGTTATCTAACATACTGAGGGATTTATTCACAAATGTTCAGCTTAATTAGACTTACAGAGACCCCTCCCGAATTTTTATGGTGGAGGGCAGAAATCTGTTTCGGGACAGAAACTCCCCAAATCTTACTTCCCTCTCATTAGAGGCCATTCTTGGCACAAAAAAGCAAACAAAAAGGATAAAGAGAGGTCATTACTGAAGTAATAACTTCCAAGACTCAAGTAAACTCTTGGGTTATCTCCCAACAAGTACTTTTCTTTAACGCCTTTAAGTTAGGCACGACGAAGAGCAAAGATTGGAAAGGAGAAGAATAAAAGAAAGCAAGTATAACCACAGTGAAAACATTATTTTTTTCATTAGAATCCTTTTGTTAACAAGGTTTATCAAGTCTTGTTACCAAACAAATCTTATATTAAACAAAACTTTGCATTCCACAAGGTGGTTATGTTACCTCATACTTGATAGCAATGGTCCCAATCATAATAGTTTCAAAATTTTCTTGTGGAATGGGACAATATATTTCTCCAACCTTGATGCTCTCAATATTTTCAATGGAATTCAGGCAATAGCTTTTAGCAACCTTCTTGGGGAAATAAACATTATGCTCTTTGTCATTAATATTGAATGTCACTTTTCCTTGATTACAATTGATGACAGCACCTGCAGTATTAAGAAAAGGTCTCCCAAGAATAATAGACATATTATCATCTTCAGGTATCTCAAGCACCACAAAATCAGTTAAAACCAAGCAATTATGAGCCACTTAAACAGGAACATCCTCACATATACCAACAGGAATAGTAGTTGACTTATCATCCATTTGTAATGATATTATAGTTGGTATCAACTTTTCTAGCCGGAGTATCTTGTAGAGAGAAAAAGGCATAACACTAACTCCAGCTCCCAAATCACATAAAGCAGTTCTAACATAATTATTATTAATTGAGCAAGGAATAGTTGGTATACCTAGATCACCAAGTTTCTTTGGAACCTTACCATTGAAGGAATAATTAGCAAGCAAAGTAGAAATCTCCTCATAAGGAATCTTCCTTTTATTAGGGACAATATCCTTCATATACTTTGAATAAGGAGGCAACTTAATAGCATCAGTCAAAGGAATTTGCAAAAAAGGTTTCATCCACTCACAAAACTTGTTATAGTGTTCTTCCTCCTTTGACTTGTGTTTCTTACCTAGAAAAGGCATAGGTTTCTGCACCCAAGGTTCTCTCTCTTTACCATGTTTATTAGCAATAAAATCTTCCTTTGTGTACCTAGTGTTTTTAGTGTGCTTCTCAGGTTCTTCCTCACCTTCCTCCTTATCAAGAGACTCATTTTTATCATTACCACTCTCAGTTTCAGCATCAGAGACAGATATGCTATTAGGATCTACAGCAGGTTCAAGTGGTTCCTCAACTATCTTATGTTTCTTTTTCTTTATCTTACGAGGATTACCACTACTCTCACCTTGTTTAGAATCTAGCTCAATTCTTTTAGGGTGTCCTTCAGGATATAAAGGATCTTGAGTAGCTATTACCACTCCTAGTTCTCATTCCATAAGCATGTTTATCTCCTGAGGCATTAACTAGCATATCCTTTTGTACCTTAGCAAGTTGATCAAGTTGGGTTTGAACCATTTGAAAGTGTTTACAAAGCATTTTAATATCATTTGAAGTTCTTTCCACAATATCTTTCAACTCATTAATAGCTCTAGAGTTTTCCAATAAATGATTCTGAACTTGTTTATTAAAATTACCTTGTTTAACAATAAAATGTCAAGTTCCTCTAAGCATTGATCAGGAGGCTTACTGTAGAGGTCCCAACCTGATAAGGTAGAGATCCCTATGTTTACATTGCTAGTCCCTGGATCAGTAGCTAGCATCCACAGTTTAAGATGTAATATCAAGGAACAAAGGTCATATTACAACTTATAATCAGGAATAAAATAATTCATTACATCTTACATAGCTCATTTGGCTATATTATTACAAAGCAATAAATATAACTATATAGCATGGAATCCTTCATCTTCAAAGTACCACAAGCAATCATGTTGGTTGTAGACTTGTAATCCTATTCAACACAGTTCACTAACATCAAACAAACCTGCAACATAATAAGTTACAGCCACAAGGGTCAATACATTTGAATTGTATTGGAAAGTGATACTATGGTATAATAGTAGTATCTATAATCTATATGCATTTGGATAAGTGGATTTTAGGCTTGCTTTGCTCAAAATAAAGTTTTCCTTATAAGTTGAAAACACTAAGTTTTTGTTTGTCAAAATCACCCAAGGAATCTACCAATTGAAAATTGGAATCCTTTAACCCTTGTTCAACCACAAGTGTTTAACTTAGAAATTGGTATGAGGAGATCCTTGATAGGTTCCATGTCTTGATGCTCAAATTGTCCATTGCTGGGGACACAGCTAAGGACTTAGATTTTACTCTCTCGAGAAGTGGTGCACTTTCCCCACAAGACTCGACATGCATCGAGACAAGATCTTTCAGAAGCCTTCCCTTAGACCAAATGGACGCGTTTCAACCTATTACCCCTTACCACCTTCTATCCATCTAGCTAAGTTATTGCACCTATATGATCTAGGTAGAGCCCATATGCCATGTGGCTGCACTAGAAGCTTCTCAGCACTTGACATCTCAAATCTCTTTGTTCCTGGGTGGCTTTCCACAAGTGAGATACACTAGGGATGCCATTATATGGGATCTGTGTAAGCACTCAACATAACCCATTCACACCATTCCACCCAGGTGATTCATTTACATAGTTGTTTTATTAAACAAAACACAAGTCATAGACTTAGAAATATTTCATAGCATGAATATAACACACCCTTGTTTTCTACTAGCTAGGCTAAGCATACTAGTAGCAAGAATCTTAACTCAGGGAAAATTCTACTAAGGCATCATCTACTAGGATTTCCCAACGCATACCATACTTAGTAAAAATTCCATGCAAGTCCTACTCAAAATATCACTAATGCATAGTGAAAATAATAGGACAAAATGTATGAAGCACCACTTGCCTTTTTAGTAGAGAATATAGATACACTCCTTGAGCTTGCAATTGTCACACTCTTCAAAGTTCACTACAATTCAATCAAGCACAAATTCAAACAAGCATTCAAACAATTCATCACATAAAATGATGAAAACAAAACAATGCATGCAAACATGCAAAAGATTGTTTTATTGAAAAAGTGGTTTCTAATAAGGTTATAAACATTTTAAAACACCTATTGGTCATTTATTAAAGTGGCAAAACCATTTAAAATCAAGTTAGTGTGGGCCATTTAAATCATTTTTGTTTTGCTAGAAATGATTTTAATCAAATAAATAATTTCTATTGTTTGACAAATATATTTTTAAACACAAACGTTAGTGCTTATGGTCAAAGTGTTTAAAAATAATCCATTTGCAAAAGGTTTCACTCAAAAATCATTTTTAAATCATAGTAACATTTTTGTTTTACTAGAAAATGCTTTTATTCAAAGGAATAATTTTCTAGTGTTAATCAAATATATTTCTAAACCCCAAAGTTTGTGTTTCTGGTTAGTAGGTTCAAAACAAATCATTTGCAAATGATTTTACCCAAAAATCATTTTTAGATTTTTTTACTCAAAATAGGCCTAGAAATGTTTCCGCAAAAACACCTAATTTTCTAGAAGCTAAATACTAAACTAAGGGCATGGTTTCAAAGTTTGCATTTTCCTGATTCCAATGATATAAAATTTGTAATTTTTGGATGTGTAAAACAAAAGTTGTGAATTTTGCAAAATCACTCATCTAATAGATCATTTCTGTTTTTAAAACATAGGCATAGACACGTGGCGTGATCCTACTGGTGCCTACTGCTTCGTTCGGATCGAGCAATACTGGCCGTGGGATCTCATTTAAATCGCACGTCACAGACCATCGCATACCTCTTTGTTAAGTTATTCTATCTACGCCACTGGATCTGGATCCAACAGTTGCTGTGCATGCAACCATTAACTGGCGGCGCTGGCGTCGGCTGCGTCGCGGCAGCGCTCTGCCAACGGCGTTCCGGCGATTACAAGAAGCGAGGGAGAGGATGAGGTGGCTCACCGTGTTCACAGTAACATGGCGAAGATCAACGTTGCAGTCGTTAGTTGAGGGGCGCACAGAGTCACTGGTGATTGCTCGCCGCAGTTGTCGTCGGCGTCGGGCACACTCTGGTGTCATCGGTGGCGAAGCTACGATGCACGCCAAAGAAAAACGAAGGGTGCGTTAGACGCGCGCGAGAGAGGAGAGTATGTGAGTGTCAATCAGAGAAGAGGGGGCGGTCAGGGATTACCGGGGAAGCTCGACGGAGTTGCAGGAGATAGCGGCAGCGCTCTGTCGTCGTCGTTGCCGACGCTATGGGGTGCACACGAGCAAGCTGAGGGATCTGGAAGGTGCGCACGGCGATGGGGGTCAAGATCATTTTATCTAGGGGCAGTGGGGTGGATGCGTTGGTCGGAATTGCCGCCGGAGGGTCATCGGAACAGTGGGTTCGAGTGAGCAATTTGTACAGCCTGGTGGCGTTCGGGTGCGAGCGAGCGAGGGGAAAGAGAGAGGGGAATGAGGCGCTTAAGAGGGCAAGGTCACGGGCGAGAATTACTGAGCCATTAACGACGAGGAGAGGGGGAAGAACGGGTCTGGCAGGTGAGGGAGATGATGACGAGGCAGTCAACATGGCGTGGGGTCATTTCGTTAGTGAGATGAGAGGGTATGCGCGTGAGTGAGAAAGGGCTCGCAGGGGAAAGAGATGTGGGCTGCGCTGTTGGGCTAGCTGGGGATGGTAGCTGGGGTAGGTTAGCTAGGCTGGTCCTTTTCTATTTGTTTCCTTTCCGTTTTCTTTTTCTTTTTCAGTTTCTATTTTCAGTTTTGATTTTATTCAAAATGATTCAAACACTCATTTGTTTTCAAATTTTTCCCAAATTTCTAGTATGTTTTTATACTGTTTAACAATGTATTCTAAAGTCCATTTTAAATAATTTCTTTTATTCACTTATGGTTAAATATTTATTTAAATGAGGCACTTGTTTTTATTCAAACCATTGATTCAAGCCTCCATTTGATTTCAAATTTTCATCAAACCTTTTCAGTGGGTTTTATTTATTCATTAGTGTGTTTACATAATTCACTTTGAATTATTTCAAATATTTTAATATGATTTAATATTTATTTAAATTGGGAATTTGACTTTATTTTAAATAAAATTTGAATATGGTTCCAAACCATATTATCTTATTTAATTATTCTTTTAAGTTAATTAGATAACTTTTAATCCACTTTGGTAAATTCCAATTTATTATTTTCTCATGATTTAATTAATCATTTTGATTAGGGATTTTATATTTATTCAAATAGGATTTAATTTGGTTAAAGCCCATATAATTTTATTTGAATAATCTTTATCCTTTTATTTTATTTGTATTATCTTTATTCCATTTGCTTATTTATTTAATTCAAGTTTTAAATTGTCTTCTAAATAATTTTCTTGGTATTTATTATTTTGTTTAGGCAATTTGTCTTTATTTAAATAAAATTGAGTTTGGTTCAATTCATATAATTTTATTTAAATAACCTTTTATTCCTTTTTATTATTCAGTAAACTTTCATTCCATTTGTTTATGGATTTGGCCAAGATTTTGCCTTTTAAATATTCCTTATTTATTTCTTTCTTTCTTTGTCTTATAAAATCCATATATTTTTATTGATAGATCCAAAATTGGTGATTCCAATTTGTATAATTTTATTTAATATTTGTTTATCTTTTTAAATCCTTTTTGGATTACTTTGCTCTCAGTTTTGGTGTTGAATTTAGTTAGGATCTTTATTAGCTTTGGAAATTATTTCTCTTTGGCTTATTAAATTCATAAGTTTTAAACCATGGCTCCAAATTAAATGAAACCAATTTACATGGTTTTATAATATTTTTATTTATCGTTCTTGATCATTTATAAATGTTTGTTGCTGAATTTTATATGGATCAAATCCATAGTCTTTGAGAGATCTTGGAAATGATTTATTCCATTAGGGCTTTAGGGTTTTGGTTTATTTTTCCCAAGTGTTTAAATTCAAGATTCTTTCCATGCATAAAATGCATTTGATCTTTGGAAATGATTTCTTTCATTAAGATTTGGGGTTTTGGTTTAACTTTTCCAAGTGTTTAAATTTCAAGATATATTCATTGATGAATGCATTTCACTTAATTGAAATTTTGTTGGATTCCCTTTTCATTGAAATTTTGTTCAAGAAGGGTTTTGATGTTTCCATTTAGAAGCAAAAAGTTTCTCTTTACCCTAAATTTCAACAATTGTTTATTTTGTTTATTTATTTTTCACATTTAAAAATTTGGAAAATTTTGGGATGTGACAGGCTACCACCCTTAAAAGAAATCTCGTCCCGAGATTTGGGAAGGCTAGAGGTTACAAGTTGGCTTCAAGACAACTAGGATACTACCACCCTTAAAATATTTCTAACTATATTACATCTTGGCTTACTTGGTCTCTTGATGTAACTTCTCTGGACAGTTGTTGGCATAGTGTCCTTTGTTTCCACATTTGAAACATGTGACAAGGTTGATGTCTTGAGGTATCTTCTTTGGACAACATGATGCATAATGGCCTAGCTCTTTGCAGTTGTTGCACATCACTTGGCTAATATCCTTTTTCTTCTTTGGTATCATTGCCTCTTGTTTGTTTCCTTGGTTCTTCTTCTTTTTTGGACATTCATAAGCATAGTGTCTCATCTCTTTTTAATTGTAGCATTATACCTGGCTAATGTCTTTCTTGCTAGGGTTGGGAAATTTATTATTTTTGGGTCTCTCCAAAGCTAGGAGGGCTCTTAGTTCATGTTCTTCATACTTCACCTCAAAGGTGGGAAACCTTTCTCGCTTCTTGGGGCAGTCACTAGATATGTGACCTTCTTCTCCACATGAGTAACAACACTTTGTGGTCACTTTGGGTGTGGACTTATGAGGCACAGTTCTGACTTTGTCTTCATCCTTCTTGGTAGAAGTTGTTTCCTTATGGAGTTTTCCAAACATTTGATGCATTCCATCTTGTTTCATTTGTTGAACTATAGTATAGATGGGGCATTGGATAGGGACATGATTATTTCCTTCACAAAGGAAACATGTAACTTGAGATGTGGGGCATTGTCTAGTTGGATGTTTCCTTTCACAATTAGGGCATTGGTCCATATGCTCTTTATAAGTGTGTTCTATGTCTCCACAAATATTGCAATCTTGAATCCTTTCTATAATATCATCCTTGATATCATTGTTGTCACAACACTTTGGGAAAGGTTGTTACTCATGTTGATCATTTGATTGGTCATCCTTTGCAACAATTGAGATTGGGTTTCCAAGAAATTTTGAAGGGTTGGGTATAACTCATTGTTGTTGGCTAAAAACTGAGTTGTCACTTGATTCAACTGGGCTTGGGTTGCTAGCAGTTGTTCTCTCATGTGCATCTCTTGGTTGTTGTTGTCACCATCCTTGATGTTGGAGTTGTGGTCTCTTGGATAAGACATCTGTTTGGGTTGGATTGGGATTAGAGTAGGCAAAAGATTTCTAGGGAAGAAGTCTACTCACACACAACAAATCACACAAGCAGTGTGCAAGTAATCCCAATCAAACATTCTACTCAAAAAACAAAGTTCAAACACATTTTTAGGAAACAAAATATTTTTGCTACACCACATAAGTTGGTGTGATCAATATGTCGATCTAACTAAAGTCTAGTATGGTGGTCCAACTATAGGATTTCACTTGAGATCATTCCATTCTTATTAGTTTTTTCTTCTTGAATGAGATCATGGTTTCCTTGGAAAATTTCTTGCATCTTGGTCACAAGGCTCTAAAATAATGTCTAAAATGTTTCTTCATGAGTTGAGTTTCCTTAGTCTTCCAAGTCTTGAGTAATATTCCTTGTATCACTTGTAGTCCTTAGTGATGTCCAAATTGAAGTCCTTGGTGAATCCAAAGTTGAAGTCATTGGTGTTGGTGAAGTCTTTGCTCAAGTTGGAGTCTTTTCTCGTGTTGAAGGTTTTTGTCCATCAAGTAGAAAAAGAAGAGATGTAGATTCAAAACCAAAATGTTGGGGAAGAGTTTACAAGATTGTTTGTAAATAAGTTTGGAACAAATACAACTCCTTTTTTTCTAATTGGTTTAGTCCAATCCTAGGGTTACAATCCTACAGGCAACACAGTGCTCTGATACCATTTGTAGAGGTCCCAACCTGATAAGGTAGAGATCCCTGTGTGTATAATCCTAGTCCCTGGATCAATAGCTAGCATCCACAGTTTAAGATGTAATATCAAGGAACAAAGGTCATATTACAACTTATAACCAGGAATAAAATAATTCATTACATCTCACATAGATCATTTGGCCATCTTATTACAAATCAGCAGATATAACTATATAGAATGGATTCCTTCATCTTCAAAGTGCCATAGGCAATCATGTTAGTTGTAGACTTGTAATCCTATTCAACACAGTTCACTAACATCAAACAAACCTGCAACATAATAAGTTACAGCCACAAGGGTCAATACATTTGAATTGTATTGGCAAATGATACTATGGTATAATAGTGGTATCTATCATCTATATGCATTTGGCTAAGTAGAGTTTCGGCTCGCTTTGCTCAAAATAAGGTTTTCCTTATAAGTTGAAAACACTAAGTTTTTGTTTGTGAAAATCACCCAAGGAATCTACCAATTGAAAATTGGAATCCTTTAACCCTTGTTCAACCACAAGTTTTTAACTTAGAAATTGGGATGAGGAGATCCTTGATAGCTTCCATGTCTTGATGCTCAAATTGTCCATTGCTGAGGACATGTCTAAGGACTTAGATTTTACTCTCTCGAGAGGTGGTGAACTTTCCCCACAAGACTCGACATGATCGAGACAAGATCTTCAAAAGCCTTCCCTTAGACCAAATGGACGCGTTCCAACCTATTGCCCCCTACCACCTTCTGTCCATCTGGCTAAGTTATTGCAACCTATATGATCCAGGCAGAGCCCATATGCCATGTGGCTGCACTAGAAGCTTCTCAGCACTTGACATCTCAAATATCTTTGTTCCTGGGTGTCTTTCCACAAGTGAGATACACTAGGGAGGCCATTAATATGGGCCCTGTGTAACCACTCAACATAACCCATTCACACCATTCCACCCAGGTGATTCATTTACATAGTTTTTTTATTAAAAAAAACACAAGTCATAGACTTAGAAATATTTCATAGCATGAATATAATACACCCTTGTTTTCTACTAGCTAGGCTAAGCATACTAGTAGCAAGAATCTTAACTTAGGGAAAATTCTACTAAGGCATCATCTACTAGGATTTCCCAAGGCATAGCATACTTAGTAATAATTCCATGCAAGTCCTACTCAAAATATCACTAATGCATAGTGAAAATAATAGGACAAAATGTATGAAGCACCGCTTGACTTTTTAGTAGAGAATATAGATACACTCCTTGATCTTGCAATTCTCACACCCTTCAAAGTTCACTACAATTAAATCAAGGCACAAATTCAAACTAGCATTCAAACAATTCATCACAAATAATGAAAACAAAACAATGCATGCAAACATGCAAAATATTGTTTTATTGAAAAAGTGGTTTCTAATAAGGTTATAAACATTTTAAAACACCTATTGGTCATTTATAAAAGTGGCAAAACCATTTAAAATCAAGTTAGTGAAAATGGGCCATTTAAATCATTTTTGTTTTCCTAGAAATGATTTTAATCAAAGGAATAATTTCTCAATATATTTTTAAACACAAATGTTAGTGTTTATGGTCAAAGTGTTTAAAAATAATCCATTTGTAAAAGGTTTCACTCAAAAAACATTTTTAAATCATAGAAACATTTTTGTTTTACTAGAAATGCTTTTATTCAAAGGAATAATTTTCTAGTGTTAATCAAATATATTTCTAAACCCAAAAGTTTGTGTTTCTGGTCATTAGGTTCAAAACAAATCATTTGCAAAAGATTTTACCCAAAAATCATTTTCCAGAAGCACCTTATGTTTCTGCAAAAACACCTAATTTTCTAGAAGCTAAATACTAAACTAAGGGCATGGTTGCAAATTTTGAATTTTCCTGATTCCAATGATATAAAATTTGTAATTTTTGGACGTGTAAAAAAAAGTTATGAATTTTGCAAAATCACTCATCTAATAGATCATTTCCGTTTGTTAAAACATAGGCCTAGACACGTGGCGTGATCCTACTGGTGCGTACCGCTTCGTTCGGATCGAGCAATACTGGCCGCAGGATCTCATTTAAATCGCACGGCACAGATCATCGCGTACCTCTTCGTTAAGTTATTCTATCTACGCCACTGGATCTAGATCCAACGGTTGATGTGCATGCAACCATTAACTGGCGGCGCTGGCGTCGGCTGCGTCGCGGTGGCGCCAATAGCATTCCGATGACTACAGGAAGCGAGGGAGAGGATGAGGTGGCTCACCGTGTTCGTAGTAACGTGGAAAAGCTCAATGTTTTAGTCGTTGGTCCAGGGGCGCATAGAGTTGCTGGTGATTGCTCGCCGGAGTTGTCGTCGGCGTCGGGCACGCTCTAGTGTCATCGGTGGCGAAGCTAGGATGCACGCCAAAGGAAAACGAAGGGTGCGTTAGACGCACGCAAGAGATGAGAGTATGCGAGTGTCAATCGGAGAGGAGGGGGCAGTCATGGATTACCAGGGAAACTCGACGGAGTTGCAGCAGACAGTGGCAGCGCTCTATCGTCGTCGTTGCCGACGCTATAGGGCGCGCGCGGGCAAGCTAAGGGTTCTGTAAGGTGCGCACGGCTATGGGGGTCAAGCTCGTTTGATCTAGGGGTAGTGGGGGTGGCTGCGTTGGTCAAAATTGCCGCCGGAGGGTCATCAGCACAGTGGGTTCGAGTGAGCAATTTGCACAGCCTGGTGGCGTTCGGGTGCTAGCGAGCGAGGGGAAGAGAGAAGGGAAGGAGGCGCTTAAGAGGGCAAGGTCGCGGGCGAGAATTACTGAGCCATTAACGCGAATTTACTCCGCGGAATCAAAGGCAGAAACAGCAAGGAGAGGGGGAAGAACGGGTCTGGCAGGTGAGGGAGATGATGACGAGGCAGTCAACATGGCGTGGGGTCGTTTCGTCAGTGAGATGAGAGGGTATGCACGTGAGTGAGAAAGGGCTCGCAGGGAAGAGAGAGGTCGGATACGCTGTTGGGCTAGCTAGGCCTGGTAGCTTGGGTAGGTTAGCTGGGCTAGTCCTTTTCTATGTTTTCCTTTCTGTTTTCTTTTTCTGTTTCTATTTTCTGTTTTGATTTTATTCAAATGATTCAAACACTCATTTGTTTTCAAATTTTTCCCAAATTTCCAGTATGTTTTATACTGTTTAATAATGTATTCTAAAGTACATTTTAGAATAATTTCTTTTATTCTCTTATATTTAAGTATTTATTTAAATGAGGCACTTGTTTTTATTCAAACCATTGATTCAAGCCTCCATTTGATTTCAGATTTTCATCAAACCTTTTCAGTGGGTTTTCTTTATTCATTAGTGTGTTTAAATAATTCACTTTGAATTATTTCAAATATTTTAATATGATTTAATATTTATTTAAATTGGGCATTTGACTTTATTTTAAATAAAATTTGAATATGGTTACAAACCATATAATCTTATTTAATTATTATTTTTAAGTTAATTAGATAACTTTTAATCCACTTTGGCAAATTCCAATTTATTATTTTCTCATGATTTCATTAATCGTTTTTATTATTGATTTTGTCTTTATTCAAATAGGATTTAATTTGGTTAAAGCCCATATAATTTTATTTGAATAATCTTTATCCCTTTATTTTATTTGGATTATCTTTATTCCATTTTCTTATGGATTTAATTCAAGTTTTAAATTGTCTTCTAAGTAATTTTCTTGGGATTTATTATTTTGTTTAGGCCATTTGTCTTTATTTAAATTAAATTGAGTTTGGTTCAATTCATATAATTTTATTTAAATAACCTTTTATTCCAATTTATTATTCAGTAAACTTTCATTCCATTTGTTTATGGATTTGGCCAAGATTTAATTTGCCTTTTAAATATTCCTTATTTATTTCTTTCTTTCTTTGTCTTATAAAATCCATATCTTTTTATTTATAGATCCAAATTTGGTGATTCTAATTTGTATAATTTTATTTAATATTTGTTTATCTTTTTAAATCCTTTTTGGATTACTTTGCTCACAATTTTGGTGTTGAATTTAGTTAGGAGCTTTATTAGCTTTGGAAATTATTTCTCTTTAGCTTATTAAATTCGTAAGTTTTTAACCATGGCTCCAAATTAAATGAAACCAATTTCCATGGTTTTATAATATTTTTATTTAGCATTCTTGATCATTTATAAATGTTTTTTTGCTAAATTTTATATGGATCAAATCCATAGTCTTTGAGAGATCTTGGAAATGATTTATTCCATTAGGGTTTTAGGGTTTTGGTTTATTTTTCCCAAGTTCTTAAATTCAAGATTCTTTCCATGCATAAAATGCATTTGATCTTTGGAAATGATTTATTTCATTAAGATTTTGGGTTTTGGTTTAACTTTTCCAAGTGTTTAAATTTCAAGATACATTCAATTGATGAATGAATTTCACTTGATTGAAATTTTGTTGGATTCTCTTTTCATTCAAATTTTGTTCAAGAAGGGTTTTGATGTTTCCATTTAGAAGCAAAAAGTTTCTTTTACCCTAAATTTCAACAATTGTTTCTTTTATTTATTTATTTTTCACATTTCAAAATTTGGAAAATTTTGGGATGTGACACTTACCATAAGGAATATCTCCTTCATGAAAGTGTTGGAGAGAGTGTACCTCAATAGTAGATGAGTGGGGAATTGGCTTGCATAATTCTTCTATAGGAGGTAGATTCTTTACATCTTCAGCTCTAATACCTTTCTCCTTTAGACACTTCTTAGCTTCCTTCATCACTTCATCAGTTAATGCAATAACTCCCCTCTTCTTTGGTGTTGGTGTTGGAACTGGTTCAGGAGTAATTGGTTCATGAACAATAGTCTCAGGTGTATTTAGCTCAATTGAAGTCCAATCATCATAATTCTTGCTTATCTTAGCCATTAATTCTTCAGCATCTGTAGGAGTTCTTTTCCTAAAAACACAATCAGCAAAGCTATCTAGGTAGGTCCTAGAATCATCAGTTAGTCCATTATAATAAATATCAAGAAGCTCATTCTCAGGTAATGGACATCCAGGATGTGCATGAATCAAGGCACAGAACCTTGTCCCTGACTCAGGCAATTTCTCTTCTTCTCCCTGTTTAAAATCAAAAAGTCTCTACAAAGCAGCATGTCTAGCACTAGGAGGAAAATATTTCTGGAAGAAAGAAGCAATGAAGCAATCAGGGATATTAATGGAACCAGGAGGTAATCTATTAAACCAAGCCTAGCTTCTCCTTTTAGTGAAAAAGGGAAGATCTTAGTAACAAAGTACTCGCGCATCTTAAAATCATCAGAGAATAAAGCACTCATAGTAGAAAGCTCATTCATATGAGCTTCAACACTCTCATTTTCAGTCCCTCAGAAAGGTTCTTTCTCAACAATATCTAAATAGGATAAATCAAGAGAGAAATCATAATCTTTATCTTTAATATCTATGGGAGAGGTGGAAAACTTAGGATCAGAGGAAAATTTAGGCATAATAGTACCTCTAGCAAGGAGACTCTTAATAACACTAGTACCATGTGTGTTTCGGCACTCTTCAGAAAATTCATCAGTGAACTCAATGTAACCATCATTAATATCATAACTCTCACTAGACTCAGGTGAGCTAACAGGTGTAACCGTGTCTTCACTAGGAGGTAATGAACCACTCGCATAATGAACCATAGTAGCATCTAGGAAAGGACCTAATGAACCACTCGCATCAAGCACAGTAGAAGTAACATCATGACCATCAAAAGCAGTTTCAGATTCAGCAGTAGTAGCAGTGTGTGTAGCATGAGTATGTGGTGGTGGTGTGACAAGCTTACTCATAACAGACGGTGAATCAAGAGCAACAGAGGTGTTTAGGACTGTACCTCTTCTTGTAGTGGATGGTAAAATATAAAACTTTCCATCACGAGGCTTCCCCATGATGAAAGGAGTAGCAGTGAACAATAGAAGATCCAAGTGAATTTACAAATAAAGCTATGCTCCCTGGCAACGGTGCCAGAAAATAGTCTTGATGACCCACAAGTATAGGGGATCGCAACAGTCTTCACGGGTAGTATTACCCAATTTATTGATTCGACACAAGGGGAGCCAAAGAATACTTGCAAGCCTTAACAACTGAGTTGTCAGTTCAGCTGCACCTAGAAATAGTTCTTGCTCACAGAAGTTTATCAGTAGCAACAATTTGGTAGTAGCAACAACAGCAGTGAAACAGGAGCAATAGTAACAGTAACGGTAACAGTAGGATATGAGTGTGGTAGGCATCGGGATGGATGGACGGGCATTGCATCGACGAGTCTAAACATGTAACTTCAAGATCTAGGGTGTTGCAGATAAATAATAACAAGCATCCAAGTACTAAACAATCCTAGGCATGTGCTCCAAATATAGTCATACATGCTCGCAATGAGAACTTGCACAACATCTTCTGTCCAGCCAGCCCGTGGCAGCGAGGCCTCTAGGGAACTACCGGCAATTAAGGTGCTCCTTTTAATAGAGCACAAGAGCAAAGCATTAATACTCCATGAACACATGTGATCCTCACACCACAACCATCCCCTCCGGTTGTCCGAATTATTGTCACTTCGGGGCCTTTGGATACGGACAATGATATGTGTACACAACTTGCAGATAAGATCACAAACAATACTATCATAATGATTCAATAATAAGTTCAGATCTAAGATCATGGCACTCGGGCCCTAGTGACAAGCATTAAGCACAACAAGTTGCAACAAAGTCAAATAGCACTAATAGAGATACTAGGCACTATGCCCTAACAGATCTTATTCGATTACATGATAGGACTCATCCAATACCTACCATCCCCAAGCCTACAGTGGGGGATTACTCACTCATGGATGAGGGAAACATTGATGGTTGATGGAGATGCGTTGGTGATGACGATGGCGATGATCCTCTCCAAATTCCCCGTCCCGACAGGGTGCCAGAACAGAGTTTCTGGATCCGAATCTTGGTTTCTGGTGGCGGCGGCGGAGCGGAACTCTTTCTAGAAACTATCAAACCCCCTGTTTTTAAGTCGAGAGGCAACTTATAGGTGCAGAGGGAGGCCGAGGGGGTGCCTGGGGTGTCTGCACCCCCTAATCGCGGCCAGAGGTGGGCCCGCGCCTGGCAGGGGTGTGGGCTCCCCAGGCCCCTTCTCTGTCTCGTCTTCTGGCTCCGTGGATCTTTTGGTGAAATATAATTTTTGGCATATTTTCCGGGATTTTTCCTGATAGTTGATTTTCTGCACAAAAACTAGACACTGCAAAACCCCACCTTTATAAAGGTAAAGGTCCCTGTGATTGCAATGCTAGTCCTTGGATCAATTGATAGCATCCACAGTTTAAGATGAAGTACACAGAAACAAAGGCCATTATTACATCGTCATTCCAAAGATAACATATTCTTTTACAACTCCATAGCCATAGGCTAGTACAAAAGTTCAACATAAAAAATAAAGTAAAGTCTTCATCTTCATGTGCCACAGGCAAACATGTTGAGTGTAGACTCATAACCCTAATCCTCATCAGTGTAACTGCAACATCACAAGTTACAGCCATAGTGGGTCAATACATTGGAATAGTATTGGCAAGTGATACCTTAGTAGAATAATAGTTTCTAGCTTCTATATGAATTTGGATAAGTGTAGCTTAGGCTTGCTGTGCTCAAAATAGGTTTTGCCTATCAGTTGAAAACACTAAGTTTTTGTTTGATAAAAACTCCCAAGGAACCACCAATAGACATTGGTGAACCTTTACCCTTGTTCAACCACAAGTTTTTAACTTAGAAATTGGGATGAGGAGATTCTTGATAGCTTCCATGTCTTGATGCTCAAATTGTCCATTGCCGGGGACATGGCTAAGTACTTAGATTCTTCCTTCTCGAGAGGTGGTGCACTTTCCCCACAAGACTCGACATGCATCGAGACAAGACCTTTCAGAAGCCTTCCCTTAGACCAAAATGGACGCACTCCAAACCTATCACCCCTACCACCAACTGTCCATTTGGCTAAGTTATTGCAACCTATATGGTCCAGGCAGAGCCCATATTGCCATGTGGCTGCACTAGAAGCTTCTTAACATTCGGCATCTCAAATCCCTTTGTTCCTGGGTGGCTTTCCACAAGTGTGATACACAAGGTAGACCATAGATATGGGCCTTGTGTAACCACTCAACATAACCCAAACACACCATTCCACCTAGGTGATTCATTCACTTAGTTGTTTTATTAAGCAAAACACAAGTCAAAGACTTAGCAACATTTTCCATAGCATGTATATAATCCACCCTTGTTTGCTACTAGCTAGGCTAAGCATGGCAATATAGTAAGTATCTTTAGCACCCCCAGGATTAGGGTTAAACTAACCTCAGATCACCATCTAAGATAAGCTCAACTCCAAACACGGGAGATCACAGTATGATTCGGTAACATTACAGAACACAGGTATTCAACAACATCAGTTTAAACTCTTAGAAGAGTAAGATATTAGAGTTATTACAAACCATAGGTCATAGACCCAACATTAAATCACACAGCGAAAGCAAATTATGTTGTTCTACGCAACAACTTAGCAAAGGGCCTAAGAGGCCATATGCAAAAGTGACGTCCATCCCATAGCCCTTAGGATGCTACCTGGGACCCCCCAACTACTCGTCGATGTCAACATAGAAGCCACCTTTAGTCGCAACTAGATCGTCTATAGAAAAACAACAATGGCGCAAGGCTGAGTACAAGAATGTACTCCGCAAGACTTAGATAACCTAGTATCTACATGCTCTGGCTAGAAAGGCTTTCCCTGGATTTACTTTTCCAGAAAGCAATCTTTCTTTGTAAACAAGAGAGAGAAGAGGCTTGTCTACTCAGAATCTTTTAAAAGGTATAAGATAGCGACTTCTTCATCTTGTTCATCACATCTTGATAACCACCAGCCTCATCAGAACCTCCTATCTAGGATCACCCCCTCAACCCAGAGGAAGCATCCTTAAGCACACGTGGATCAACAAGCTTTATAGTGGTTAATGTTATTTATGATCTTAGAATCTGGTCACCAAGCGTTCATAACCGTGAACACGGCTTTTCGAAAATATTTAACCCTGCAGGGGTGTACAATTTTACCCACACGTACCAACCGACTCTTAATCCCAAATATTATTAGCCCTCTTCCTTGGAAGGCCGGCAGAGGGTGGTTGACCATGACCTTTACCTTGCTTTCGTTGAGACCATGAGTCACACAATAAGTATGATTCCGCCGTAACGGGTCAAATCCCGAAGCCGGTACTTAAAGATGTGAGGCGAGGTTGGTTTACCAGGGGCGCTATCTACCCCAAGCAACCCGGGCCACGCTTCCCTACCTATTATGATGCTCCTCCATCACCTCCTCTTTCGAAAATGTTTTCAATGCGTATGCCAAATGGAAAGCCTAAACTATGTGACTCATGGAATCTATTAGGCAAGTTAGTTGCTCGTGGGGTTTTCCAGGGCCCGTGTGGTTGTACGCTCGTCTCGGTTCCAAAGGCAAGAACTCAGTTCCTAGTGGTGGCGAGCATGGGACTACAAAAACCACACCCAACATGGCCTCCCATACAAGCCTTAGCATGTTTAGTTATTCTCCTTCTTAGATGTCACCATCTCCTACCTTTCTAGATTCACCGGCATCTCTGATTAATCATTTAGACGGATCAGACGTTGATACTATGCATGGCTAAGATGGCGGTCGCAAAAGCTCTAACAACGCTCACATGCAGAACCTAGGTATGCTAGGAGTAGTGGATCAGGAGTATAAGGCTACAAAAGGAAATAGTGCAGCAAATAGGTAACACTAGCTACTGACAAAGGACCACATTGGAATCGTGTGCATCATAGCGAGAAAGTAATATACTTTATAAAACATAGGTTTAGAATGAGAGGCTACGCTTGCCTTGTCCGTAGTAGACAAGTATGGATCTTCGGTGACGTTGACTTCAGCTTCGGGTTCGGTTCCTATTCGCAAAGAACCAAATACCGGAAAAGGGGAACCAACATGCAATACATGGCATAATGCAATGCGTAATCAATATGGATGATATGACAAGTTAAATAGTGTTGAAATGAAACCCTAAGGCATGCTTGACAGTTTAGATGGGGTTCCGAGGGGTGCAAACCCTAACTCGGGAAAACTATGGAATCTCCTATGGGGGGTTACTTTGTTGTCCTAATTAAAATTTTCATGAAAGTTGTTTAGCAATGCATGATTATAGCTTAAATAGATATTTCTCATTTTTCTGAACATTTTGATATATTATTTGTATTTTTATGATAAACAGATAATTAGTTATTTTAAAAGATTAAAACAATTTCTAGAAATATTAAACCAAATTAAATTGATTACTGCATCATTATGACGTCAGGGCCCTAATCCTAAACATTTCTCACCGATGCAGAGGCCATACCCATCCACTGACTGTTGGGCCCAAGGCCACGTGTGCAGCCACGTTGGCCAGACGGGGTCGGCGCTAGGGTGGGCTGATTTTCACCAGGGCCAATCCTAGCCCCAGAGGCTGACTGGTGGGGTCGGGGCACGTCGCCAAGCCACACGGCTCCACGTCGATGCCACATGGGCTCGCCGGAGGCACGTTGGCTGACGGCGAGGGACGGCGCTACAGGGCACGGGAGTAGGTGTGCTAGGGCTCGTTCGAAACAACACTCATTGGCGGACCTAGCTATGCCGGCGTGTCACATCCCAAGATTTTCCAAATCTTGTTATGTGAAAAATAAATAAACAAAATAAATTATTGTTGAAATTTAGGGTGAAAAGAAACTTTTTGTATCTAAATAGAAATTAAAATCCCATCTGGAACAAACTTTGGTTAATGTTTGAATCCAACTAAATTCAAAACAAGTGGAATGCATTCTTCATAAAATGCATCTGGAAATTTAAACACTTGGAAAATAAATCCAAACCCTAAACCCTAATGGGATAAAAACCATTTCCAAGTTATCTCCAAGCCTATGGATTTGATCCATATAAAAATTTGTCAACAAATATTTACAAATGATCAAGAAAGACAAATAGAAATATTATAAAGCCATAGAAATTGGTTTCACTTAATTTGGAGCCATAGATAAAATCTTATGAATTTAATAAGATAAGGAAAAGTAAATTCCAAGGCTAATAAAGCCCTTATCTAAAAACCATACCAAATGGTGAGCAAATAATCCTAAATATATTTAAAAGGATAAACAAATATTAAATAAGATTTTACAAATTGGAATCACCAAGTTTGGATCTATAAATAAAAATATATGGATTTTATAAGATGAAGAAAGAAATATTAAATAAGGAATATTTAAAGACCAAATTAAATCTTGGCCTAATCCATTAAGGAAATGGAATGAATATAATCCAAATCCAAATAAAATAATGGATAAAGAATTTTCCAAATAAAATAGAATGGCATGAACCAAATTCTATTTGAATAAAGACATATCACTAATAAGAATAATTATATAAATTTTGAGAAAATAGTATTTTGGAATTACCCAAGTGGAATAAAAGTTGTTTAATTAATTTAAATAAAATAAATCTTCCAAGTAAAATTTATGGAATTAAAACTATATTTAATTTCATTGGAATAAAGACAGGTACCCAATTTAAAATGATTAATAAATCATATTAAAAGTATTCCAAATAATTCAAAGTGAATTATTTTGACATCCTTATAATTGAATAAGAACCTACTGAAAAGTTTTGGAAGGATTTAGAAATTTAAATGGTGTTTGAAAATATTATTAGATCTTATTTGATTTAAAACAAGGGCTTATTTGAATAATTAAAAGACCCCAAAAAGAATAAAGTTTTATTCAAAAATTGACTTCACATTATATTACTAATCAGTAGTTAAACCTACACAATTTTGGTTGAGGTTTGAATTCAAATTGATGTTGAATTAATTAAACAAAAATCAAAACAGAAATTGGAAATGGAAAAAGAGAAAATCATTCAGAACAAAAAAAAGAGAACAAGTCGACCCAGCCAGCAGGCCCACTAAGCCCAGCAAGCCAGCCCACGCAGAAAAGCCCTCTCTGTTTCTTTTATTACTCAAACCCGCACCCCTCGACTGCTGACAGAACGACCCCACATACAAACCCGCACCTCAATGACTTGGCAGCCCCACCGCTAGCTCACCTCGTCGTCTACCCCGCGACCAGTTCTTCCTCCCGTTACTGCCGATTGATTCGCGTCATAAATTCTCTTCAATGCCGCGTGATCCTCTCCCCCTGACCACACTCACTTAAGCGCCCGTTTCCCCTCTTTCTTTCCCCCCAAACATCATGCGTCGAGAGCCACCAGGCTGCCTCCATTTTTCTTTGCACTGACGCTGTCTCCGGCGAGCTCACCGAGCGATTCTGGCCAGTCGACGTCGCCCCTCGCCTCCTCGAGCACACAAGCGTGAACCCCAGACCCTGGCGCATCTTCCCGTAGCGCCAGCTCATCCCTGCGCGCCCTAGAACCTCGGCAACGACGACGACCACCGCCGCCACCGTCTGCTTTTCCTCCGGCGAGGTTCTCTGGTAAGCTCGGACCGCCCCGGTGCTTATCGTTGATGCTCGCATGTTCCCTGGTATGGTGCGCGTCTAACCGTACCTTCCACTTGCCATAGGGTGACCCGTAGCCTCGCCTCCGACGACTCCCGAACGTGCTGACGCCAGGAGCATCTCCGGCGAGGAATTCCGACTACACTCGTGCGCCCCTTGACTGACGAAGGCCACGTTGAGCATCAGTGCGTCAAGGCGATTCTGGTGAGCCATTCCCCTTGTCCCCTTGCTTCCTATTTCTCCGGCTCCGCCGCTAGCCGAGCATCGCCGCCGCTCACCGTCGCTCAGCACCGCCAGTTCCTGGTCATTGTGTTGATAGCCGTTAGATGAAGATCATAGGGATACAATAGATCACATAAACTGAACCGTTACGCTTGATCTGCACCGCACAATCCCACTTAAATCCTGCGGTCTACATCACGCGATCCAACCGAACCGTTATGAGCCAGTAGGATACAGACACGTGGCCAGAGATGTTTTAAAACAGAAATTGTGTTCTATTTGATATTCCAATTTGAAAAATCCATAACTTTCAAACCACACGTCCAAATTTTGCAAATTTTATATCAATGGATTCAGCAAGACAAGTAATTTCTGACCATGCACTTTGTTTAGTAAAATGCTTCTTCTAAATTGATTGTTTTTGCAGAAACTTGTGTATGCATGTTTAGAATATAAAAATTGTTCTAAAATGATTTTTGAGATAAAACCTTTGGCAAATGGTTTGTTTTGAACCTACTGACCCTAGAAATCAATTGGTGGTTTCAAAAATGTATTTGGTGAAGCAAAAGAATGAATCTTGGATTTAAACCATTTCTAGACAAATAAAATATGGTTTAATTATTAAAAATGGTTTTGGAAGAAAACCTTTGGGAAATGTTTTGTTTTAAACTCTCTGACCCCAAACACCAAGTTTTATGATTTGAAAATGTATTTGGTAAACCCTATAAAAATTATTACTTTGCTAAAGGCATTTTCAACCACATGAAATTATGATTTGGTTTAAAAATGGTTTAGAGATAGAATCTTTTGCAAATGGTTTTTCCACTTTATAATATGACCAAATGGTGTTTCCAAATGTTCATAACTTATTAGAAACCACTTTTACAAATAAAACAACCTTTTGCAAGCTTGCATGGATTGTTTTGTTTCTATTATTTTATGTGATGTTGCTTGAGTGGTAGATTGAATTTGTGCCTTGCTTGATTGAATTGTAGTGATTTTAAGAGTGTGAATATTGCAAGGACAAGGAGTGACTTATATTCTCTACCAACAAGGCAAGTGATGCTTCATACTTTTGTCCCATTATTTTCACTATGCATTAGTGATATTTCTAAGTAGGACTTGCATGGAATTTTGCTAAGTGTAAACTATGCCATGGGAAATCCTAGTAGATGAAACCTTAGAAGAATTTTCCTAAGTTAAGATTCCTACTACTATCATGCTTAGCTTAGCTAATAGAAAACAAGGGTGGAATATATATTCATACTATGGAATATTTCCAAGTCAAGGACTTGTGTTTTGTTTAATAAAACAACTAAGTGAATGAATCACCTGGGTGGAATGGAAGGAATGGTTTGTGTTGAGTGGTTCACAAGGCCCATTTCTATGGTTTACCTTGTGTATCTCACTTGTGGATGGCCACCCAGGAACAAAGAGATTTGAGATGTCAAATGTTGATAAGCTTCAAGTGCAGCCACTTGGCATTATGGGCTCTGCCTGGATCATATAGGTTGCAATAACCTAGCCAAATGGATAGTTGGTGGTAGGGGATGATAGGTTGGAACGCGTCCATTCTGGTCTAAGGGAAGGCTTCTGAAAGATCTTGTCTTGGTGAAACCAAGTCTTGTGGGGAAAGTGCACCACCTCTGCAGAGATTAAAAATCTAAGTACTTAGCCATGTCCCTGGTAAAGGACAATTTGAGCATCAAGACATGGAAGCTATCAAGAATCTCCTCATCCCAATTTCTAAGTAAAACTTGTGGTTGCACAAGGGTTAAAGGATCACCAATTTCTATTGGGAGATGCCTTTGGTGATTGTTGTCAAACAAAAACTTAGTGTTTTCAAATGATAAGAAAAATCTATTTTGAGAAATGCAAGCCTAAGCTCCACTTAGCCAAATGCATATAGATCATACACTCCACTATACTACCATAGTATCACTTGCCAATACAATTCAAATGTATTGACCCTTGTGGCTGTAACTTGTTATGTTGCAGGTTTGATTGTTATTAGTGAAGTTTAATGATTAGGATTACAAGTCTACAACCAACATGTCTGCCTGTGGCACTTTGAAGATGAAGGACCCCATGCTATTGTTATATTCTGCTGCATTGTAATGAGATGGCCAAATGAGCTATGTAAGATGTAATAAATTATTTTATTCCTGGTTATAAAGTTGTATTATGACCTTTGTTTCTTGATATTACATCTTAACTTTGGATGCTAGCTATTGATCCAGGGACTAGCATTGTAGACACAGGGATGTCTACCTTATTAAATGTTGGGAGCCTTACAGATGGTATCAGAGCATTGTGTTGCCTGTAGGATTTGTAAACCTAGGACTGGACAAACCCGTTAGAAAAATAGGAGTTGTATTTGTTCCAAAACTTATTTACAAACAATCTTGTAAACCCTTTCCTCAACCATTTTTTGGTTTTGATTCTACATCTCTTCTGTTTCAAACTTGATGGACAAAGCCTACCCCATGGCCAAATACTTCACCATGTGCAAAGAACTTCATCAACTCTAATGACTTCAACATCTTCAAGTGTTTTCAACCTTATTATCAACAAGGACTTCACCTTGGACATCACTAAGGACTACAAGTGAGACAAGAAATATTGCTCAAGACTAGAAGACTAAGGAAACACAACTTAGAAGGAACCATCATCACCTTGAAGTTTTGAGACCAAGATGCAAGAAATTCTCTAAGGATAACATCTTGTTCAAGAAGAATCAACCAAGAAGGAAGGAATGATCTCAAATGAACCATATAGTTGGACCACCATGTTTAGTTTAAATTAAACACACCAACTTATGTGGTGTAACAAAAATATTTTATTGCCTAAAAATATGCTTGAAACTTGTTGTTTGAGTGAAATGTTTGGTTGTGATTGCTTACACTTTGCTTGTGTGAATTGTGATGTGTGTGATTAGAATTGATTCCTTAGAAATCTTTTGCCTATTCTAATCCCAACCCAACCCAAACAGATGACTTCTCCAAGAGACTTCAACATCAAGAATGACAACAACAACAACCAAGAGATGCACATGAGAGAACAATTACTAGCAAACCAAACCTAGTTGAACCAAGTGACAACTCAGTTTTTAGCCAACAACAATGGATTAGACCCAACCATGCAAAAGTTTTTGCAAACTCAATCCCAATTGTTGCAAAGGATGGCCACTCAAATGATCAACATGAAAGTCAACCTTTCCCAAGGAGTTTGTGACAACAGGGATGTCAAGGATGATATTCTAGAAGGAACTCAAGCTTGCAAGGTTTGTGGAGACAAGGATCACACTTCCAAGGAACATGAAGATCAATGTCCCAATTGTGAAGAGAAACATCGAACCAATCAAAGCCCCACATCTCAAGCTACTTGCTTCCTATGTGAAGGAAATAATCATGTCCCTATCCAATGCCCCATCTATTCCATAGTTCAACAAAGGAAACAAGGTGGAGTGCAACAACTGATTGCAGACTACCATGAGAGAGCCAATTCTACCAAGAAGGATGAAGACAAAGGAAAATCTCAGCTTGCACCTCCATGCAATATGACTCAATTTAAAGGAACAAAGAGGAGACATATGTTTTATCCAAGGAATAAGAAAAGGTCAAGGAGACCAGGAAACTTTTCTACCTTTGAGATAACATATGAAGAACATGAATTAGAAGCACTCTTAGCTTTGGAGAAACCCAAGAAAAAGAAGGACAAAAGCCATGTGCAATGTTTTCATTGCAAAGAAATGGGAGACTATGCCAATGAATGTCCAGAGAAGAAGAAAAAGTATAAGGAGATTAGCCAAGTATGGTGCAACAACTGCAAAGAGTTAGGTCACTACGTGTCAACTTGTCCACAGAAGATACGTGAAGAACTCAACCTTATCACATGTTACAATTGTGGTAACCAAGGACATTATGCAAGCAATTGTCCAGAAAAGATGAAGCACAAGATAAAGCCTACGAAGGATCTCAACCTAGTCACATGTTTCAAGTGTGGAAACAAAGGACACTATGCAGATGTTTGCCCAGAGAAGTTTCAACAATATCCCAAGCAAGCCAAGAAGTAATCTAGTTGGAATTTTTTTAAGGGTGGTAGTACCCTAGTTGCTTTGAGCCAACTTGTAACCCCTAGCCTCCCCAAATCTCGGGACGAGATTTATTTTAAGGGTGGTAGACTGTCACATCCCAAGATTTTCCAAATCTTGTTATGTAAAAAATAAATAAACAAAATAAATTATTGTTGAAATTTAGGGTGAAAAGAAACTTTTTGTTTCTAAGTAGAAATTAAAATCCCATCTGGAACAAACTTTGGTTAATGTTTGAATCCAACTAAATTCAAAACAAGTGGAATGCATTCTTCATAAAATGCATCTGGAAATTTAAACACTTGGAAAATAAATCCAAACCCTAAATCCTAATGGAATAAAAACCATTTCCAAGTTATCTCCAAGCCTATGGATTTGATCCATATAAAAATTTGTCAACAAATATTTACAAATGATCAAGAAAGACAAATAGAAATATTATAAATCCATAGAAATTGGGTTCACTTAATTTGGAGCCATAGATAAAATCTTATGAATTTAATAAGATAAGGAAAAGAAAATTCCAAGGCTAATAAATCCCTTATCTAAAAACCATACCAAATGGTGAGAAAATAATCCTAAAGGTATTTAAAAGGATAAACAAATATTAAATAAGATTTTACAAATTGGAATCACCAAGTTTGGATCTATAAATAAAAATATATGGATTTTATAAGATGAAGAAAGAAATATTAAATAAGGAATATTTAAAGACCAAATTAAATCTTGGCCTAATCCATTAAGCAAATGGAATGAATATAATCCAAATCTAAATAAAATAATGGATAAAGAATTTTCCAAATAAAATAGAATGGCATGAACCAAATTCTATTTGAATAAAGACATATCACTAATAAGAATAATTATATAAATCTTGAGAAAATAGTATTTTGGAATTACCCAAGTGGAATAAAAGTTGTTTAATTAATTTAAATAAAATAAATCTTCCAAGTAAAATTTAGGGAATTAAAACTATATTTAATTTCATTGGAATAAAGACAGGTACCCAATTTAAAATGATTAATAAATCATATTAAAATTATTCCAAATAATTCAAAGTGAATTATTTTGACATCCTTATAATTGAATAAGAACCTACTGAAAAGTTTTGGAAGGATTTAGAAATTTAAATGGTGTTTGAAAATATTATTAGATCTTATTTGATTTAAGACAAGGGCTTATTTGAATAATTAAAAGACACCAAAAAGAATAAAGTTTTATTCAAAAATTGACTTCAGATTATATTACTAATCAGTAGTTAAACCTACACAAATTTTGGTTGAGGTTTGAATTCAAACTGATGTTGAATTAATTAAACAAAAATCAAAACAGAAATTGGAAATGGAAAAAGAGAAAATCATTCAGAACAAAAAAAAAGAGAACAAGTCAACCGAGCCAGCAGGCCCACTAAGCCTAGCAAGCCAGCCCACGCGGAAAACCCCTCTCTGTTTCTTTTATCACTCAAACCCGCACCCCTCGATCGCCGACAGAACGACCCCACATACAAACCCGCACCTCACTGACTTGGCAGCCCCATCGCCAGCTCACCTCGTCGTCTACCCCGCGACCAGTTCTTCCTCCCGTTACTGCCGATTGATTCGCGTCGTCAATTCTCTTCAATGCCGCGTGATCCTCGCCCCCTGACCACACTCACTTAAGCGCCTGTTTCCCCTATTTCTTTCCCCCCAAACATCACGCCTCGAGAGCCACCTGACTGCCTCCATTTTGCTTTGCACTGTCGCTGTCTCTGGCGAGCTCACCGAGCGATTCCGGCCAGTCGACGTCGCCCCTCGCCTCCTCGAGCACACAAGCGTGAACCCCAGACCCTGGCGCATCTCCCCGTAGCACCAGCTCGTCCCCGCGCGCCCCAGAACCTCGGCAACGACGGACCACCGCCGCCACCGTCTGCTTTTCCTCCGGCGAGGTTCTCTGGTAAGCTCGGACCGCCCCGGTGCTTATCGTTGATGCTCGCATGTTCCCTTGTATCGTGCGCATCTAACCGTACCTTCCACTTGCCGTAGGGTGACCCGTAGCCTTGCCTCCGACGACTCCCGAACGTGCTGACGACAGGAGCATCTCCGGCGAGGAATTCCGACTACACTCGTGCGCCCTTGACTGACGAAGGCCACGTTGAGCATCAGTGCGTCAAGGCGATTCTGGTGAGCCATTCCCCTTGTCCCCTTGCTTCCTATTTCGCCGGCTCCGCCGCTAGCCGAGCATCACCGCCGCTCACCGTCGCTCAGCACCGCCAGTTCCTGGTCGTTGTGTTGATAGCCGTTAGATGAAGATCGTAGGGATATGATAGATCACTTAAACTGAATCGTTACGCTTGATCTGCACTGCACAATCCCACTTAAATCCTGCGGTCTACATCACGCGATCCTACCGAACCGTTATGAGCCAGTAGGATACAGACACGTGGCCAGAGATGTTTTAAAACAGAAATTGTGTTCTATTTGATGTTCCAATTTGAAAAATCCATAACTACACGTTCAAATTTTGCAAATTTTATATCAATGGATTCAGCATGACAAGTACTTTCTGACCATGCACTTTGTTTAGTAAAATGCTTCTGCTAAGTTGATTGTTTTTGCAGAAACTTGTGTATGCATGTTTAGAATATAAAAATTGTTCTAAAATGATTTTTGAGATAAAACCTTTGGCAAATGGTTTGTTTCGAACCTACTGACCCTAGAAATCAATTGGTGGTTTCAAAAATGTATTTGGTAAAGCAAAAGAATGAATCTTGGATTTAAACCATTTCTAGACAAATAAAAATATGGTTTAATTATTAAAAATGGTTTTGGAAGAAAACCTTTGGGAAATGTTTTGTTTTAAAATCTCTCACCCCAAACACCAAAATTTATGATTTGAAAATTTTATTGGTAAACCCTATAAAAATTATTACTTTGCTAAAGGCATTTTCAACCACATGAAATAATGATTTGGTTTAAAAATGGTTTAGAGATAGAATCTTCTGCAAATGGTTTTGCCACTTTATAAAATGACCAAATGGTGTTTCAAAATGTTCATAACTTATTAGAAACCACTTTTACAAATAAAACAACCTTTTGCAAGCTTGCATGCATTGTTTTGTTTCTATTATTTTATGTGATGTTGCTTGAGTGGTAGATTGAATTTGTGCCTTGCTTGATTGAATTGTAGTGATTTGAAGAGTGTGAATATTGCAAGGACAAGGAGTGACTTATATTCTCTACCAACAAGGCAAGTGATGCTTCATACTTTTGTCCCATTATTTTCACTATGCATTAGTGATATTTCTAAGTAGGACTTGCATGGAATTTTGCTAAGTGTAAACTATGCCATGGGAAATCCTAGTAGATGAAACCTTAGAAGAATTTTCCTAAGTTAAGATTCCTACTACTACCATGCTTAGCTTAGCTAATAGAAAACAAGGGTGGAATATATATTCATACTATGGAATATTTCCAAGTCAAGGACTTGTGTTTTGTTTAATAAAACAACTAAGTGAATGAATCGCCTGGGTGGAATGGAAGGAATGGTTTGTGTTGAGTGGTTCACAAGGCCCATTTGTATGGTTTACCTTGTGTATCTCACTTGTGGATGGCCACCCAGGAACAAAGAGATTTGAGATGTAAAATGTTGAGAAGCTTCAAGTGCAGCCACTTGGCATTATGGGCTCTGCCTGGATCATATAGGTTGCAATAACTTAGCCAAATGGACAGTTGGTGGTAGGGGATGATAGGTTGGAACGCGTCCATTCTGGTCTAAGGGAAGGCTTCTGAAAGATCTTGTCTTGGTGAAACCAAGTCTTGTGGGGAAAGTGCACCACCTCTCCAGAGAGTAAAAATCTAAGTACTGTCAAGAATCAATACATGGAAGCTATAAAGAATCTCCTCATCCCAATTTCTAAGTAAAACTTGTGGTTGAACAAGGGTTAAAGGATCACCAGTTTCTATTGGGAGATGCCTTGGGTTAAACTTAGTGTTTTCAAATGATAAGGAAAATCTATTTTGAGCAATGCAAGCCTAAGCTCCACTTAGCCAAATGCATATAGATGATAGACTCCACTATACTACCATAGTATCACTTGCCAATACAATTCAAATGTATTGACCCTTGTGGCTGTAACTTGTTATGTTGCAGGTTTGATTGTTATTAGTGAAGTTTAATGATTAGGATTACAAGTCTACAACCAACATGTCTGCCTGTGGCACTTTGAAGATGAAGGACCCCATGCTATTGTTATATTCTGCTGCATTGTAATGAGATAGCCAAATGAGCTATGTAAGATGTAATAAATTATTTTATTCCTAGTTATAAAGTTGTATTATGACCTTTGTTTCTTGATATTACATCTTAACTATGGATGCTAGCTATTGATCCAGGGACTAGCATTGTAAACACAGGGATCTCTACCTTATTAAAGGTTGGGAGCCTTACACGGCGCCTCCGATTCTTGGTCACCGGAGCTTGGTCAACGACGACGGACGGCAGAGGTGCTCTCTAATCTACGGCGCGAGCGTGGCACAGAGCGCTAGAGAGGCAAAGGAGGGTGCCTTGAGCATCGTATGCTCACCCTGGTGCGATTGATGGTGACAGCGAGGCGATGCGGTGACCGGAGCGGCGGCGAGGCGAGCGGCGGAGCACGTCTGTGCCGGGGAAGAAGTGGGCGATGCGGTCGATTGGCAGCGCCCGGGCTCGATTCCGTTGGCGAGGAAAACCGGCACAGTGAGGCGGAGCTCGTGGTGGCCTCAGAGGGACCTGGGGTGGCCGGGGAAGGCGACGAGCTGTCGGTAGGGTTTTGGACCGGCAGCAGAAGAGGAATAGGGAGGTCTAGGGAGAGAGGGGGAATGGATGAGGACAGCCAGGGCGACGTCATGAGGATCTTATCCTCCCCAAAGGGCGGCGGGTGTAACATCCCAAAAATATTGAACTTGGATCATCAAAATTAGGGTTAACAAAAACTTTTCTAAATAAAATTATGAAAGCATGCATATGAGTATGCATTGAATTTGAAATTATTTTGAACCACCTTGTTTATGTGTTTCCTTGCTTGTAAAATATTTCTTAGGTGAAATAAACATCATCTAAAACATTTCCCACACTTTTCCCAAAGACAAATAAAGCAAAACAAATAAAATAAAGGAATGGTCATTTTGACCAATTTAACTCCCATGCCTACTTTGGCTGTCTCAAACTTTCAGAAACTAACAGAAACTTTTCTGGATCTTTGCACCCTTTGATTTTTCTCATAACAAAGTATCAAGGCCCACTTTGTGATCATCGAGAAACTTTCAAATGCATAGTTTCAATGACAATTCAAAATTGAATCTTTATCATATGGGAAGATCCCACTTTTTCAAAAACCACTCAAACAAGCTCCACTTTCAAAACCCAAGCATCTGCAGACTCACCAGCACCAATCTAGCACACCCACCAAAAATCTTTTCAAAATTCAAAACTTGAATTCATGCGGCCATTTCATCAAACACCTTGCAGATACAAATCTAACAGAATCAAAACACTGTTTTGAGCAGTGAATTGAGCCTAACTTGTTCCCTCTCTGGACACCACTAGCCTTAGTAGATCATCTAACAATCTTAACTAATCACTAGCACCACTGTGAGCTTGGCAATTCCATCAATGGTGAACAGCCGAGTGCATCCTTGCCACCCCAGTGTAGACAGCAAGGTAGGAAGGAAACTAGCCATGCCAACCTTGTTTGGGAGATCACCCATGCCTCACCGCCCCCTCTCGACCTGCCCTGCCTCGAAGACACCGACCAGAGCACCCAGGAACGCCGCGCCCGTGCCTCTGCCAACCGTGCCGAGCATGCGCCAGAGCGCCACCCTCGACCGAAGCCCACAGACCGCGCGCCGCCCTCGCCGCGTGCATACACGATCACCAGCGACCCAGGTGTCACATCCGAAAATTCTCCTAATTTTGGAATGTGAAATAAATAAATAAGTTTGATTGATTGTTTAACTATGTTGAAAATTCTCAGAGAGAAGAAACTTTTTGAATAGAAAATCCTCTCAACCTTGAATTCAAAATCTTATATTCTTTTGTTAAGACCTAAGTAGCCATATAGGCAAAAGGGCATGGATTGTAAAATTGGTGTGCAAGATTTCAAAATGAAAATCATGAAGCATTCATAAACATTTCATTATATCCATGCAAAGATCTCACAAACTGAATCCAAATCCTGGTATCTAAATCCTATAGTTGATTCGCCCAAATGTTCCTAAAGGTAATTAAATTGACTTTATAAAACCCACTGTTGCTCAGGCATAAATTATTGATAATTATAGCCTAAAGAGATTCAATTAATACTACAAAATTTTAGAAACAAAATTGAGCTCATTTGGAGCTAGTATGAAAAATTTATGGAATAAATACAAAAGAATAAAGATATAAATAAAATGGAATATACAAGTAGTTATAAATCCACTACTTCTGAACTAGTAAAAAGATTACAAATTTGATCCTATAATGATCTATTCGATTTTAGAAAAATTTAGAAACAAGAATCATGTCATTTGGAGTTCGTATGCAAAAGATATGAAAGAAACAAGTAAATAGAAAAAGAAAAAGAAAAAAAACCTAAACGGGCCGGCCCACTCGGACCGACCGGAGCAGCTACACGCGCGCACTTACCTGACGAGATTTGCTTTAAAATGCGTGCGACTCAGTTTTTAACAAACCTATCTCTACTCAAACTGCTATAACTTTTTATCTACAACTCCGAATCGACTTCCATTTGTTTTTACTTGTTTCCTACTCCAATACCTATCTCTACACCATCCCAAACCTCCATATAATCTCGTGCAGCCACAATTGTACGAGTTTTCCTTCTCGAAATCCCGAATCTACACATGCCCGAATCTTATTTCGCTTTTTAACCCATCTAGACTTCGTCGTTTGCCTTCAGTCAAAAAACGAATGTTGTAGGAATCGTCAAAATCTTTCAATCCCGACAAACCTCACGTCTTTTCATCCACCACAGCCGGAGAATTTCGTATCGCAATATTTCAGATCTTACGGTGTAAATCCAAGATGTACTCACGCTCGTTTCTTCAAATCCAAATTCCTTTGGTGAGAAGGTAGGAATAATGATTCCCTACAACTTTTGTGTTCTAAGTTTTTCAATTTGACCTACGGATTTGTCTCTCTAACACAGATCTGTTTCTTGTCAATTCTGAGCCAAAATCGGGTCAATCTCTTCTTCTAGCCACCGGATCCTATCCAGACGGTCGAGATCCAATCAAACCGGTGCGTGCCATGTCGTCAACCCGGTCAGCTTCCTCATCAACGCCACGTCAACATCAGGTCAACATCTAGTCCCAGTCAGCATGCAAAGTCAACCTGTCCAGTCAGCGGAATATTCCATTCGAATTTAAAATTGCATATTATAGATCTAACTTGTAAAATTCATTAGAAATTCATACCACGACCAAAAATTGCATATAATATATCAAATTGAAGATAATTTTACGTAGAATCATCTTATCAGAATAGATCCAAATTTTACTGTATGTGGTTACTGCAGTAATTTAATTAGTTTTAATGGTATTTTAGGTTAATAAATTCATAAGAAATTATCTGTAACTCCGAAAAATATGAACAATATATCAAATTGAAGCTACTGTAATGTAGATTAATAATATCAGGTTGGATCTAGCCTTTGCCAATTATTTAACCCGAAGAAGTTTAATTAGTTTTAATGGCTTTATAAATCATTAAATTCATAGTAAATTAATTGCTTGTCACAAAACTATAAATGATATACCGATGGAAAGCTGGTTCCATGTAGATCATCAATATGCAGTTAGTTCAGCCTTTGACTGTAATGTTTTGCCGGGAAGATTTAAATGGTTTAATGGATTATTTATAGTAATAAATTCATAAGAAAATAAATACTATTCAGAAAATTACAAATAATATGTCCCTGAAATCACAATTCCGTGGAGATCACAGATATAATTTTAGTTTGATTTTTAGACAAAAGAAACTATATGAATCATTAAAAACCATTAAACACTATTTAAATCATACAAAAAGATCTATAACTCCTATTAGGGTGAATCCAAGTGCTAAGGTTTTGTATTGACAATATATATACAGAGAAATTGCATGACAAATTATTTGGTACTGTTAAAACAGAAATTCATACAAAAATATTTAAACCGATTGAAATAGTGTTTTAATCATAAGAAAATATCTGTAACTCCTTTTTAGGTGATTCAAATTGCCACTGTCTCTAAATTGCATTACCTCTATCAAGTAGCATCTAGTTCACAATTTAATACGACATAAACATATTTAGTTCAATTAAAGTGGTATACACCATATTAAATCGATACAACTTTAGTAATATAAGCTTTAGTGCATTAAATGACTTTCCACATCCATCATGTAATCTAACTATGTTCAGAACTAAAGTAACAACCATTGTGACTTATTAAATTGTCATGCATGCATTTGCTGTATTTGTTTGATCTCGATGTGCTATTGTTTATGTTGTATGCAATTGTTTGATCGATAGATTGCGAGGAGTGGAACGTATGTGATTGCAACTACTATGATTGCAAGTATTGTGGTTATGACGAGAGCAACCATTATATCTATGAGAATTGTGAGGATTATCTAATCAACTACATCTACAACAAAGGCAAGTGGTGCTATCTTGGTCATAAATGTCCTATTGTTTTCATATGCATTGTAGATGCTTTTGTAGAATTACATCTGTAGGAATTGATGTGTATATGCTATGCTATGTCCTATTATGTGGTAGGGTTTTCCTGTAGATGAACCACCGTTGGTAGATGTGCTTAGCCATGATATGATGAATGAGGGTTAGGTTACATCACTGATGTTGATTCTAAATGTGTTGGTTTGCGAAAACTAAAACAACTTAATCAATGAATCTCCTGGGTGTGATGGGATTGATAATTTTTGGTGGTATCATTGCGGAAAGGCACCCAGGACATTGAGAAATGGTTGGTTTCTTTGTTTGGAAGCTTTCGTGTGCAACCATGTGCCAATAATGAAATGGGCGGTTGTTGAACTCAGTAGGTTGTGGTAACTCGAACCCGCGTATCCAGAGATGTAGATAGTGTAGGTTGGACCGGTGCTCGTCGGGATTGGGGAGCTACTTCCCGAACGGTTCCTTCTTGGACTTCTCCCTATCATCACCCAATATGAGAGTGGTGGTACGAGCTGGGCTGGCCAAGTCACATGGTTAAAGTGTACTAACCCCTACAGGGTGTATAAACTTAGTGCTTAGCCGTGTCCCCGGTTATGGACAATTTGAGCGACCTGATACTGATGCTATGATATTTCTCGCTCATCCTTATTTCTTAATTACTTAAAACTTGTTGGGTGAACATAATTGGGTAGGAGCACCTGGGAGTGAACCAGAGTGTCTTATTTATCGTATTGGAAAACTACTTTGTTACAAATGATAGGATAAAACTGTTGCTTTATGCAAATGAGCCTGAGCTCCACTTGGCCAAATAAGCATGTAGTTGATAGATCTGTTGTTAACCACGTTAGCCTACTTGCCATACATTCAATGTATTGACCATTCGTGGCTGCAACGTTTCATGTTGTAGGTTGTATCATATCTGAGTGATCGTTCATAGATCGCGAGACTCCACTCAACAATTGTTCGCCTGTGGCACATTTGAAGGATGGAGATCTACCTTGTATTCGTTTTCTGCTGTGTACTTGAATAAATAATGTAAATTCTGGATCATATTCATTGTATTTATGATGCACGGTTATATTTGGTATCATTTTGTATTGTGTGTGCCGGTGAACCGATCCAGGGATTGGCACTATACACATGAACTCAGCCTTATCAGGCGAGGGTGTTACAAGATGGTATCAGAGCTGTGTGTTGACTGTAGGATCGTGACCTTAGAAATGGATTAGAAATAGAAGACCTATATTAGGAGAACTATCATATTTTCTACTTTCTAGAGTTCTTATATTCCTTATCTATCTTTTCTAGAACCTCTTCCTATTCAAATATTTATAGTTGTCCATTCTCATGATACCTATATGAGAGTTAGCTAAGTAAAAGAACAAATAGTATGACATAAATAAACATCTCATCAAGTTTGGTTAGGTCTGGACCATCATATTTTATCTCTTTAGGAGATCATCGCTATCGTGTTAGCATATTGTTCTTACCAACTTATGTGGTATGACAATATAGGTTGCTTGCTTGTTTGTACTATACCATATTGTGTGATGCCTTGTTTAGGATCTGTTGTTTAGAAACTCTAAAGTTCCTGGAGTTTTCGTGTGGTTTTAAAATTATTTTAATGGTGTGAATTGATTGAAATTCGTGGAATTACTACTGTAGTTTTCTGCCTGACCTGTTGTACCTCGCGATTTTTCATATTTTACTGGTAACTCAGAAAAATCTAAAACAATAGGATCTGGAGCTTAATTACCTGTAGTACATGCACAAAAATTGGCTAAAATTCCTGACGAGTTTAGGTCGGTCAGAAAAATTCGTGAAGTCTGCTGTACCGTTTTGACAGATTTTGTTTATTGCTTATATGTTGCTATGTTTTACTCTAGTATTGTTCCCAATGCTTTCAAACTATTTTGTGGTTATATGCTACTAAGTTTATTCACCTGTAATGTTATTATACAAGTGTTTGATTGTGTGTTGATCGCCTATGATTTTTCCCTTGTTTGTAACATTGATTGCTTCATATAGTTATGGGTAGGATTACTTTCTTAGTCGTTTCTTTCCTATAGAATCTATTCTTCCCTATCTTGAACCCCTGGAGATATAATGATGTGTTAAGTGGAAGGTTTGACAACACAATGCATTTAGGAAGGAGAATGCTTTATCTAATGGAAAAAAATGTGGGAGTATGAAGTGTTCAACATGATGTTATGTAGTAGATTACCCAACCTGAAAGTTGAAGTATCGATAGCTTAGTTTTAGTAGTAGCTTTGTTGATTGGTTACATGGGAGTATACATAGAGCATTAGCTCGTGCCCATGGAAACATTCTTCAAGGAAAGTGAGAATGCCCGAGTAATAGAAAAACATGATTCACCTATCCTCATACAGGGTAATGATTTGGGTGCAGGATGGATTGATCACCATTCCTACTATTATTATTCGCTCTTGTATTATTGGAAAGGCACCCAGGACACTGAGAAATGATTGGTTTCTTTATTTGGAAGCTTTCGTGTGCAACCATGTGCCAATAATGAAATGGGCGGTTGGTTGAACTCAGTAGGTTGTGGTAACTCGAACCCGCGTATCCAGAGATGTAGATAGTGTAGGTTGGACCGGTGTGCGTCGGGATTGGGGAGCTACTTCCCGAACAGTTCTTTTTGGACTTCTCCCTATCATCACCCAATATGAGAGTGGTGGTACGAGCTGGGCTGGCCAAGTCACATCGGTAAAGTGTACTAACCCCTGCAGGGTGTATAAACTAAGTGCTTAGCCATGTCCCCGGTTATGGACAATTTGAGCGACCTGATACTGATGCTATGATATTTCTCGCTCATCCTTATTTCTTAATTACTTAAAACTTGTTGGGTGAACATAATTGGAGAGGAGCACCTGGGAGTGAACCAGAGTGTCCTATTTATCGTATTGGAAAACTACTTTGTTACAAATGATAGGATAAAACTGTTGCTTTATGCAAATGAGCCTGAACTCCACTTGGCCAAATAAGCATGTAGTTGATAGATCTGTTGTTAACCACGTTAGCCTACTTGCCATACATTCAATGTATTGACCATTCGTGGCTGCAACGTTTCATGTTGCAGGTTGTATCGTATCTGAGTGATCGTTCATAGGTCGCGAGACTCCACTCAACAATTGTTCGCCTATGGCACATTTGAAGGATGGAGATCTACCTTGTATTCGTTTTCTGCTATGTACTTGAATAAATAATGTAAATTCTGGATCATATTCATTGTATTTATGATGCACAGTTATATTTGGTAGCATTTTGTACTATGTGTGCCAGTGAACCGATCCAGGGATTGGCACTATACACATGAACTCAGCCTTATCGGTTGAGGGTGTTACACCAGGAGACCGCCAGCATCCCCGTTAGCCACCCCATGCCGCACAGCCACCGCTCGTCGTCGAAGACGCCGCCTCTACCGCACAGAGCGTTGCATGTTCCAGACCAACCCGCACCGCCCCACGTCTCGCCACTGTATCGTTGAGCATCGCCAGGGAACACCGCACCGTCCCCTACCTTCGCCCATCCCAATATCCGTCTGTACCATCGCCCCCGACGAGCTCACCGTGCGCCCCGTCGGTCCCCTCGCTCGACTATAAATAGAGGCCACCCCCAGCCGAATATAGCACACCATTATACTCCCCTCTCCTCACTGATCGTGCCACACCGTTCCTGGAGCAAGGCGAGCAACACCTCGTCGGAATTTCACCGGAGCCCGCCGCCTCTGGAGAAGAAGGAAGCCAACGATTGGAGCCGCCCCAGGAGGAGCCACCGGTACCAGGAGATTCTCCATCGTCGAATTCGTCGTTCGCCCGCCTCGCCGACCCTCGCCTGCACCCCGGTGAGCCCCCAGCAACCCCCACTGGCCACGCTAGGTTTCTGTCTCGCCGGCGTTGCCCAACGTCGACAATGACTCCTAGCCGTTGGATTAGAACTAGATCGAACGTCCCACATCGCCTCATACCGCTTCGCACCCCCCTGTCTCACTGAAACAGCCCGCGGAAGCGCTATGCTTAGCAGGCCGGCCCGTTAACCTTTCCCGCGCAGCCTAGTTATTTGAATTAGACCTTTTCCATTTATTTTCAAACACACTTCTGTACCCAGTTTCAAAAATCAACCCAGGTCGATTCAGTGCACCAAATTGAATGAAACTAATTTTCTTAGAAAGTTCTGGGAATGCTGAATCCAAGCCCGTTGGATTCAAGTCATTTGGATCTATAGATCACCCATGGTAAAAATAACAAGGCAGAAGCTTTTCTGCATTCAAACATTTTTCAAATTTAAACCATAATAGTTTTTGAGTTGATTCCAACTCTCAAAAATCACATTTAACCGTACCTTTCAGAATATATAAAAACATATAGGTTTACTTGCATAAATAATGTTCAAGTAATAAAAGAATGCTACATAGGCATTTCTAGTCACTTTATTTAATTAAAATAAAAGGGTAAAACCTTTTTAAATTGTGACACCACTTTAAATCATATTCCCATGGACTAAAATATGTGGTGATGACATGTGTCAACATGATACCATGTTTGGTTTGGAGAATATTAAATCTTAAGTAGTTTTTCAATGAGTAGAAATTACTTTTCTAAAAATAAAAGGAATTAAACCAAGCCTTAATCTTGTAATGTTAGAGATGATGTTAGATCATCTATAGGACCCTTGTGTGTGATGATTTCAAGTAGTTAAGTATTGTTTGGTGATTGTGTACATCGTATTTATTTATAGACGCTAGTACCGACCAAGGATACGAGGAGGAAGGAGGATTCTACGAAGAAGAAGCCGAGGAGAACTTCAACCACTGCTCTGCACAAGGCAAGTTGATACTATACCTATGCAAGCCAATACTTGCAAGCTTATATTGACACTAATGCAAGCCTAATACCACCAGTGGAATGTGCAAGCTAACCCTTGCAAGATACTCTACTGATGCAAATAAACACCTACTTGATACTATGACCACTATATGCCTTAAGAATATATGATCATCTCCACTTAATAACCCAATCCTAGTTTTACTTGCAAGCTTCTTACTTTATTTCTTTATCAAGGCTCTTACCTAGATTTTACCTAAGTGAATGGTAGATACTAGAAAGATATGTGAAGGTTGCATAAAGAGCATAAAATTTGGCCTAAGCTAGATAATCTTGATGTCATCCTAAGGCATGATACTGAACTTAGTTAAAACTCCACTAGTCTATCACCCCTCATCAGTGCTTACCCCCACCTGTAGATGCTAGTGCTAAGCATAAAACTTGATCAACTTTAGATGGGAATACTTGGTGGAAAATTTGTTATGAAAACCTTGGAATGATGGATCATTCTATTGAAATGTTTTGGACATGAGTTTCCGAAACACCTGATGATTTTGGTGATGAAAATGTTGAGGCATGAGCCTTAGCCCTTTATAAAACCGATGGTTGTCTGGATGCGATACCATTCCAATTTTATCGTACAACCACAATACCCGAAGATTGGGTAGGGCTTGACTGGAAACTTATATACCTTAGTATTAGTTCCCTCACGGCCAAGGTCTGAGCTGAGGCTACCTTGTGAAGATTGTCCACCTGTGCAGTACCCAAGATGACAGTTGGTCATGGTTGGGAGGCCAAACTCACAGGAGAGGTGCTTATACTAGGGCGTGTAATTGAAAGGTTAGGATTGATTATCCGTATACTGAGTATGGTGAATTCAGGATTTGTTCCTGACGGATGTATCGAATGTTGTGGTGAAAGTGTACAATCTCTGCAGAGTGTCAAACTATTCGAATAGCCGCGTCCGCGGTTATGGACAGTTGGAGTGGCCATACTGTTCCTCCGTCAGACTTTTCAAAATGACTTGTGAAATGAAATGAGACTTTGACTTGACCACAACAGGGTTGTGGCATGAGATACAAGTTCCCACTTAGGTGTTATAAAACTTCAACTAGCATTCGTTGCTTCTAAACTTAGTAGAGATAAACCCGGCTTTTGCAAAATAACCCTAGAGCCTAGTGTCCTATTATCAAAACCCCCTTTCACTTGTCAGTATTAGTTTGCGAGTACTTAAAGAGTACTCATGGCTTTGTCCCTGGCTATTCCCGTGGCCAGACTATGAAGAGGAGTACCTGGAAGATGGACCCCAGGAAGGTTACGACAACTAGGATCATCTCCCATCGTCAGCATTGCCTGTGACCCCGAAGATGGAGCTTCGCCTACGCTACCATTATTATTATGTATTCCGCTGCTTGATGTTGTATTAAGAACTGGATCATGAGATCCCTATTTGTGTAAGAACTTATGTACGGATTGTAATGGATGATGCACTATGGTATCCAATTCTGTTATGTCTCGCAAAAATGGTAATCCTGGGATTGCGAGGTATGGCATAACAGGCATCTGGGAATAAAACCCGGGTGTTGACAAGTTGGTATCAGAGCCATCCTGACCGTAGGAGACCCTAGTTAGACTGGACGTTTGAATCAAAAACTTAGTTTCAAAACCAAAGAAAACAAATATTTACAAAAACATATTCTCATTCTTATCCCTTTGATTCTTTCATGAAAATTCATGTTTCTCAAAAACTCTTGCAAAATACATAAAATTTTGACACACTTGATCACTCTACTAACTTACTCATCCTATATTCTTATAGATGGACGTGAAGTACAGCAAGTTTTATCAGTTGGGGGATGGAGGAGACCTTATCTTTGAGAGGGATTTAGACCAGCTTTCGGAACTTCTGGAGCGTAGTGAGTAGTAGCACTTGAGCACTAGCGTAGTGAGTAGTATTCGGTCCCACTGTATCGTAGTTTTTAGAATGGTTCTTAAAACCATCTGCTTTCCTGTGTTGTGGTGTGTGTTGTACCAGGTGCTATGAATGAATGAGTGAAAAAGAAAGTTGCTGAAAAATCTGAGTCAAACTTTAAAAAAAATTCAAATACCCAAAAAACTTTAGAAATTTCCCTCTTTTCTCATGATCTATCTCAATCTTCAGATGCCACGTGGAGGAAGTGGTTCATCCCCGTACCCGATGTTGCAGGTTCTGCAAATGTTGACCTCTGACTGCGAAGCTGAAAGAGCGGAACGTCAATCCAACCTAGCCACCCTTCAGCAGATAGCCCAGCTAGCCCACAACAACCAAGGCCATGGAAATCAGGACAACCATGGATCTAAGCTCAAGAATTTCCAGAATACCAACCCACCTGTTTTCACTAAGTCAGAAGAACCCCTAGACGCCGATGATTGGCTGCAAACCATGGAAAATAACCTAGAAGTCGCTGGAGTGGAAGCCAACGAGAAAGTTCTGTTCGCCACCCACTATCTAGCCGGAGATGTCAGGGCATGGTGGAACAGTGTTCGCGCAATGACCGGAGGCCAGATGATGACCTGGGAAGAATTCAAGGTCAAGTTTAGCAGAACCCATGTACCACTAGGTTTGATCAAGAGAATGAGAGACGAGTTCAGAGAGCTGAAGCAAGGAAGGATGAATGTAGTGGAATACCGTGACAATTTTTTTTCATTAGGTAGGTATGCCCCGGATGATATCGACACCGAAGCCAAGAAGAAAGAAAGATTCCTGAATGGTCTGCATGACGAGATGAAGACAGTGTTAGTCAATATTCCCTTTGCGGATATTGAAGCCCTTGTGGACTCTGCTATCCAGATGGAAGGAAAGATCAACCAAGCCAATGAGAACCGCAAGCGTCGCATGATGCATCAACCAGGAACCCATCAGACCCCAAAGTATCGCCCCAACCCATCTCCAGGATTTTCCCCAAGAACCAACAGACCCCCGATGAACCGTCCGACCTATCCCAACCGTGGAAACCCTAGGCCCGGAGGAAATCACAACAACCTCGGCAACGCTAGCAATTTCAATGGTGCCCCACCCAAGTTCAACAACAACAATGCTACCGACAACACCAACACTGCCCCTAGGACTGGAAGCAATGTTGTGCCTGTAGCAGCAAAAGACAAGTCGCAAGTGACTTGTTATGACTGTGGAAATAAAGGCCACTACTCCAACGAGTGCCCCAACAAGAAGAATGCTACAAACCCCAATGCCAATGCCCCAGCTCAGCATCAGTGTCGTGTTCCGCCAGGAAGGAGATTTGCCCCAGGGTATTCGCTTAACCGCAACGGCCGTCTTTTTCTCATGCATGCTGAAGAAGCTCAGGAAGCTCCAGACGTCGTGCTGGGTATGTTTTCGGTTAATTCAGTACTTGCAAGAGTGTTGTTTGATTCTGGTGCATCGCATTCATTTGTCACCGAAGAATTTGCATGCACTAGTAAATTTCAACCAACCAAACTGAAGCATGTCATGATTGTTCAAATTCTCGGATCAACCACTAAGGCTAGGAAAATTTGCAAAGCCGTCCCTATCCGAATCCATGGCATAGATTTTTATGCAAATCTGATAGTACTCGGAACTAAAGGTTTGGAAGTAGTACTAGGAATGGATTGGATGTCCAAACATAAAGGATTGATTGACTATGCCAAGAAATCCATAACCATGACCAGTACCGCCGGAATATCAGTCGAGCATATATCTGAAACCTTACCTCGCCAATTCAATTGCAACAAGAGTATAGCCCAACCTACCATTGACCAAGTCCGGATGGTCTGTGACTACCCCGATGTATTTCCAGATGTTTTGCCCGGTATGCGCCCAGATCGGGATATCGAGTTTATCATAGAACTAATTCCTGGAACAGGACCCATAGCCTAGAGACCATATAGTATGAACCCATCAGAGCTAGCAGAATTGAAGAAGCAACTGGATTCCATGCTGGAAATTGGATTGATTCAACCAAGTGTATCACCATGGAGATCACCTGTCTTGTTTGTGGACAAGAAGGATGGAGGTAACCGTTTGTGTACGAATTATCGGAAATTGAATGATGTCACCATCAAGAACAAATACCCCTTGCCCAAAATAGAATATTTGTTTGATCAGTTGACCGGTGCCAAAGTGTTCTCTAAGATTGATCTTAGAACTAGCTATCATCAACTCAAAATTCATGCATAGGATATTCCAAAGACTGCCTTTACCACCAGATATGGATTGTATGAGTATACAGTCATGTCTTTCGGACTAACCAATGCCCCCGCTTATTTCATCAATCTCATGAATAAGATTTTGATGGACTTCCTGGATAAGTTTGTCGTTGTTTTCATCGATGACATTCTGATTTATTCCAAATCAGAAGAAGAACATGAGCTACACCTAAGGACCATTCTTGGAACCCTTAGAGAGCATCAGCTGTATGCAAAGTTTAGCAAATGTGAATTCTAGTTACAGGAGGTAGGATTCCTCGGTCACATTGTATCAGCCGGAGGAATTGCCGTTGACCCTTTCCAAAGTGAAAGATGTAGAAGATTGGCAAGCCCCAACCACTCAAACCCAAGTTCGTGCATTTCTCGGATTGGCGGGATATTACCGCAAATTCGTAGAAGGATTCTCTAGTATCGCCAGACCCATGACCCAATTGCTGAAAAGGACAAGAAGTTTGAATGGACCAACAAATGTGAAGCAAGTTTTCAAGAACTCAAGAGGAGATTGATTTCAACCCCAATCTTGATCATGCCAGATATCACGAAACCCTTCGATGTGTATTGTGATGCATCCAAGATCGGTCTCGGATGTGTGCTAATGCAAGAAGGCAAAGTTATATCTTATCTATCTCGACAACTGAAGCAACATGAGCAAAACTACCCAACCCATGACCTCGAACTCGCAGCCGTAGTTCTAGCCCTGAAAACATGGAGACATTACCTGATGGGAAACCGTTGTGAGATCTATACGGATCACAAGATCCTAAAGTATATATTCACTCAGAAGGAGCTGAATATGAGGCAGATAAGATGGATAGAGCTAATCAAGGATTATGATCTGGACATTCACTATCACCCGGGTAAAGCCAATGTGGTAGCCGATGCCCTCAGCAGATTACCATGCCGCTTGAACTCCATGATTTTGAAGGAGCAACCAAGTTTGCACAAAGAGATGGAAGATTTTCGAATGGAATTAGTAAGTGAAGGATTCTTGGCTAGCATAGAACTCTAGCCCACTTTGATCAGTCAGATTAAAGAGGCGCAGAAGGGAAATGCTAGTATTGACGGAATCAAGCATCGTATCGGTACAGGCAAAGTACCTGGATTCACCGATGACGAAGAAGGACTTTTGTGGTACAAAGGACGCCTTTGTGTACCAGCAGATTCTGAGTTAAAAGAAGTTATTCTGAAGGAGGCTCATGATACTCTTTATTCTATCCATCCCGGAGGAACTAAGATGTATCAAGATTTGAAAGAGCAATTTTGGTGAAATCGGAAGCTATATCGCCAAGTGTGATATTTGTCAGCGAGTCAAGGCAGGACATCAAAGACCCGCTGGATTGTTGCAACCATTGCAGATTCCAGAATGGAAATGGGATTCCGTTGGAATGGACTTTATCACTGGACTGCCTACTTCTAGTAGGGGAAATGACTCTATCTGGGTCATAGTGGACAGATTGTCCAAAGTCGCCCATTTCTTACCCGTCAAGACCACATATCAGAGTTCGAAACTAGCAGAGTTATACATTGCTAGAATCGTTAGTTTGCATGGAGTCCCCAAGAACATCGTATCGGATCGAGGAACTCAGTTTACCTCGAGATTCTGGAAGAAAGTCCAATAAGGTTTAGGAACCCGCCTAGATTTCAGCACCGCATATCACCCTCAGACCGATGGACAAACGGCGCGAGTAAATCAAATACTCGAAGATATGCTTAGAGCATGTGTGTTAGAATATGGATCCAAGTGGGAAGACTATCTGCCGTTTGCAGAATTTTCATACAACAACAGTTATCAAGCCAGTTTGCAAATGGCCCCATTTGAATTCATGTACGGACGGAAGTGTCGCACCCCTTTGAACTGGTCGGAAGTAGGAGAGAGTCAGATCTTCGGACCCGACATCCTACGATAAGAAGAAGAGAAGGTTCACAAGATTCGTGAGCACCTCAAGATAGCCCAATCTAGACAAAAGAGTTACGCCGACAAGAGACGTAGAGACCTCGCCTTCAACATAGGAGATTTTGTTTATCTGAAAGTGTCTCCATTGAAGGGAATGCAGCGTTTCCAAGTCAAAGGAAAGTTAGCCCCCAGATATATCGGACCTTTCAAGATTCTGAACCGTCGAGGAGAAGTATCGTATCAATTGGAACTACCCGAAGAAATGTCATCCGTTCACAATGTGTTCCATATCTCATTACTTCGCAAGTGTCTCGAAGTCCCCGAGAAGACCGAAGTGTTCAAAAATATCGACCATCGGACCATAGAGATCAACGATGACCTGGCCTATCCCGAAGTACCCATCCGTATTTTGGAAGAAGCTTTTCGAACTACCCGAACCCGAAGCATCAAGTTTCTCAAGATTCAGTGGAGGAACCACACAGAAGAGGAAGCTACCTGGGAGCGCGAAGATCACATCAGGACAGGTTTCCTGATCTCTTCAAATCCTAGGTAATATTTTCTTCCTTTTTCAAATCTCGGGACGAGATTTTTGTTTAAGGGGGGAAGGTTTGTAACATCGCAAAAATATTGAACTTGGATCATCAAACTCTAATCATCAAAATTAGGGTTAACAAAAACTTTTCTAAATAAAATTATGAAAGCATGCATATATTGAATTTGAAATTCTTTTGAACCACCTTGTTTGTGTGTTTCCTTGCTTGTAAAATGTTTCTTAGGTGAAATAAACATCATCTAAAACATTTCCCACACTTTTCCCAAAGACAAATAAAGCAAAACAAATAAAAAAAAGGAATGGTCATTTTGACCAATTTAACTCCCATGCCTACTTTGGCCGTCTCAAACTTTCAGAAACTAACAGAAACTTTTCTGGATCTTTGCACCCCTTGATTGTACTCATAACAAAGTATCAAGGCCCACTTTGTGATCATCCAGAAACTTTCAAATGCATAGTTTAAATGACAATTCAAAATTGAATCTTTATCATATGGGAAGATCCCACTTTTTCAAAAACCACTCAGACAAGCTCAAATTTCAAAACCCAAGCATCTGTAGACTCACCAGCACCAATCTAGCACACCCACCAAAAATCTTTTCAAAATTAAAAACTTGAATTCATGCGGCCATTTCATCAAACACCTTGCAGATACAAAGCTAACAAAATCAAAACACTGTTTTGAGCAGTGAATTGAGCCTAACTTGTTCCCTCTCTGGACACCACTAGCCTTAGTAGATCATCTAACAATCTTAACTAATCACTAGCACCACTGTGAGCTTGGCAATGCCATCAATGGTGAACAACCGAGTGCATCCTTGCCACCCCAGTGTAGACAGCAAGGTAGGAAGGAAACTAGCCATGCTAACCTTGTCTGGGAGATCACCCATGCCTCACCGCCCCCGCTCGACCAGCCCTGCCTCGAAGACACCGACCAGAGCACCCAGGAACGCCGCGCCCGTGCCTCTGCCAACCATGCCGAGCATGCGCCAGAGCGCCACCCTCGATCGAATCCCACAGACCGCGCGCCGCCCTCGCCGTGTGCATACACGATCACCACCGACCCAGGAGACCGCCAGACATCCCCGCCGCTCGCCATCGAAGACGCCGCCTCTGCCGCGCAGAGCGTCGCGTGTTCCAGACCAACCCGCACCGCCCCACGTCTCGCCACCATATCATTGAGCATCGCCAGGGAACACCGCACCGTCCCCTACCTTCGCCCATGCCAATAGCCGTCTATACCATCGCCCCCGACGAGCTCACCGTGCGCCCCGTCGGTCCCCTCGCTCGACTAAAAATAGAGGCCACCCCCAGCCGAATTGAGCACACCATTCTACTCCCCTCTCCTCACTGATCGTGCCACACCGTTCCCAGAGCAAGGCGAGCAACACCTCGTCGGAATTTCACGGAGCCCGCCACCTCTGGAGAAGAAGGAAGCCAGCGATTGGAGCCATCCCAGGTGGAGCCACCGGTACCAGGAGATTCTCCGGCGTCGACTTCGTCATTCGCCCGCCTCGCCGACCCTCGCCTGCACCCCGGTGAGCCCCGAGCAACCCCCACTGGCCGCGCTAGGTTTCTGTCTCGCCGGCGTTGCCCAACGTCGACGATGACTCCCAGCCGTTGGATTAGAACTAGATCGAACGTCCCACATCGCCCCATACCGCTTCGCACCCCCCATCTCACTGACGAGTGGGGACAGCCACTTAAACAGCCCGCAGAAGCGCTACGCTTAGCAGGCCGGCCCGTCAACCTTTCCCGCGCAGCCCAGTTATTTGAATTAAACCTTTTTCATTTATTTTCAAACACACTTATGTACCCAGTTTCAAAAATCAACCCAGGTCGATTCAGTGCACCAAATTGAATGAAACTAATTTTGTTAGAAAGGTCTGGGAATGCTGAATCCAAGCCCGTTGGATTCAAGTCATTTGGATCTATAGATCACCCATAGTAAAAATGACAAGGCAAAAGCTTTTCTGCATTCAAACATTTTTCAAATTTAAACCATAATAGCTTTTGAGTTGATTCCAACGACAAAAATCACATTTAACCATACCTTTCAGAATATATAAAAATATATAGGTTTACTTGCAGAAATAATGTTCAAGTAATAAAAGAATGCTACATAGGCATTTCTAGTCACTTTATTTAATTAAAATAAAAGGGTAAAACCTTATTAAATTGTGACACCACTTTAAATCATATTCCCATGGACTAAAATATGTGGTGATGACATGTGTCAACATGATCCCATGTTTGGTTTGGAGAATATTAAATCTTAAGTAGTTTTTTAATGAGTAGAAATTACTTTTCTAAAAATAAAAGGAATTAAACCAAGCCTTAATCTTGTAATGTTAGATCGTCTATAGGACCCTTGTGTGTGATGATTGCAAGTAGTTAAGTATTGTTTGGTGATTGTGTACATCGTATTTATTTATAGACGCTAGTACCGACCAAGGATACGAGGAGGAAGGAGGATTCTACGAAGAAGAAGCCGAGGAGAACTTCAACCACTGCTCTGCACAAGGCAAGCTGATACTATACCTATGCAAGCCAATACTTGCAAGCTTATATTGACACTAATGCAAGCCTAATACCACCAGTGGAATGTGCAAGATAACCCTTGGAAGATACTCTACTGATGCAAACAAACCCCTACTTGATACTATGACCACTATATTGCTTAAGCATATATGATCATCTCCACTTAATAATCCAATCCTAGTTTTACTTGCAAGCTTCTTACTTTATTTCTTTATCAAGGCTCTTACCTAGATTTTACCTAAGTGAATGGTAGATACTAGGAAGATATGTGAAGGTTGCATAAAGAGCATAAAATTTGGCCTAAGCTAGATAGTCTTGATGTCATCCTAAGGCATGAGATTGAACTTAGTTAAAACTCCACTAGTCTATCACCCCTCATCAGTGCTTACCCCCACCTGTAGATGCTAGTGCTAAGCATAAAACTTGATCAACTTTAGATGGGAATACTTGGTGGAAAAATGGTTATGAAAACCTTGGAATGATGGATCATTTTATTGAAATGTTTTGGACATGTGTTTCCGAAACACCTGATGATTTTGGTGATGAAAATGTTGAGGCATGAGCCTTAGCCCTTTATAAAACTGACGGTTGTCTGGATGCGATACCATTCCAATTTTATCGTACAACCACAATACCCGAAGATTGGGTAGGGCTTGACTGGAAACTTATATACCTTAGTATTAGTTCCCTCACGGCCAAGGTCTGAGTTGAGGCTACCTTGTGAAGATTGTCCACCTGTGCAGTATCCAAGATGACAGTTGGTCATGGTTGGGAGGCCAAACTCACGGGAGAGGTGCTTATACTAGGGCGTGTAATTGAAAGGTTAGGATTGATTATCCGCATACTGAGTATGGTGAATTCAGGATTTGTTCCTGACGGATGTATTGAATGTTGTGGTGAAAGTGTACAATCTCTGCAGAGTGTCAAACTATTCGAATAGCCGCGTCCGCGGTTATGGACAGTTGGAGTGGCCATACTGTTCCCCCGTCAGACTTTTCAAAATGACTTGTGAAATGAAATGAGACTTTGACTTGACCACAACAGGGTTGTGGCATGAGATACAAGTTCCCACTTAGGTGTTATAAACCTTCAACTAGCATTCGTTGCTTCTAAACTTAGTAGAGATAAGCCCGGCTTTTGCAAAATAACCCTAGAGCCTAGTGTCCTATTATCAAAACCCCCTTTCACTTGTCAGTATTAGTTTGCGAGTACTTAAAGAGTACTCATGGCTTTGTCCCTGTCTATTCCCGTGGACAGACTATGAAGAGGAGTACCTGGAAGATGGACCCCAGGAAGGTTACGACAACTAGGATCATCTCCCATCGTCAGCATTGCCTGTGACCCCGAAGATGGAGCTTCGCCTACACTACCGTTATTATTACGTATTCCGCTGCTTGATGTTGTATTAAGAACTGGATCATGAGATCCCTATTTGTGTAAGAACTTATGTACGGATTGTAATGGATGATGCACTATGGTATCAAATTCTGTTATGTATCGCAAAAATGGTAATCCTGAGATTGCGAGGTATGGCATAACAGGCATCTGGGATAAAAAACCCGGGTGTTGACAGCGGGGCACTGCGATTCGGGGCAAGGATCGGGCGACGGCGGGGCGGCCACGCAGGAGCTTCGGCTCCGGCGTCGGCAGAGAAGACGACGAAGGACAAAGGCCGAAGCAGTATGGGCTGGCTCCTGGGCCCCGAGTGGGCCGAGATGGGATGCTGGCTGCTGCTCGCGGTGGCAGAGCGATGGGGAAGGAGAGTTGGGCCAAGGCCCATCGGCTGCTAGCTCTATTTTTTTTGCTGAAACAGTTTTACCTTTTCTATTTTGCTATTTTCCATTTTTAAAACCATTTCAAATCTATTTTAGAGTATTTCAAAAATACCAAAAGGTTTAGAATATTATTTGAAACACATAGGGCCCTTATAATCCATTTGGGCTCCATTATTTTTGTACATTTCAAATTCAAACCACTTTGAATGGATTTCAAAAAGAGGGGGAAATACTAGGGTTTAGGGTTTTGTTCTTATATTTGTTTCACACACTTGGTCACATGCATTACTTTGATGATTTCAACACATGCATGCAATGCTTTAAGTACTAATTACATATATTACAAACTTGGGCTATTACAGCTCTACCCCCCTTACAAGAATCTCGACCCGAGATTCCTAAGTTGTAGAAAAGAAGGCAGGGTACTCAGATCATAGACGATCTTCTCGTTCCTAGTTGCTTCGTCCTCAGAGTGATGAGACCACTAAACTTTCAGGAACTTGATGTTTTGACGACGAGTCTTGCTCTCGGTTTCAGCAAGGATACGAACAGTATACTCACGATAAGTCAGATCCTTCTAGAGATCAAGAGTTTGGTGATCAACACCACGGACATGATCTTTGAAGCAACACTTGAGTTAAGACACATGAAAGACGTCATGCACCTCAGGGAAGTTTGCAGGAAGCTCCAGTTTGTATGCGAGGTTACCTTGCTTGGAAAGAACGCGAAAAGGACCAACATAGCGAGGAGCTAGTTTGACTTTGATGCCGAAATGATGGACACCCTTTAAAGGAGTGACCCGAAGATAAGCTTGATCCCCAACTTCATATTAAACATGTTGATGGTGACGATCATGATAGCTTTTCTGGCGGGACTGAGCAGTTTTCAATCGATCTCGAATGAAAAGAACTTGATCTTCTGCTTCCTGGATCATATCTGGTCCAAAGAACTTTCTATCGCCGGTTTCTGACCAGTACAAAGGAGTACGACAGGTTCTTCCATATAGGAACTGGAATGGTGCCATACCTATATTGGACTGATAACTATTGTTGTAAGAGAATTCAGCAAAAGGAAGGCATTTCTCCCAGTTCTTGCCAAAAGATATGACACACGCTCTAAGCATGTCTTCAAGGATTTGATTCACTCTTTTGGTCTGGCCACCAGTGCTAGGATGATAAGCTGTACTGAAGGATAGACGAGTTCCCATAGCTTGTTGGAAACTTGTCCAGAACCTTGAGGTGAACAAACTCCCTCGATTAGAGACGATTTTCTTTGGTACCCCATGAAGGACAACTATTCGAGAGATATACAGATCAACCAATTGATTAGCAGTAATTGTCTCGCGAACAGGTAGAAAGTGAGCAACCTTGGACATGTAGTCAACGATTACCCAGATGGCATCATTTCCCTTTTGAGTCTTTGGAAGACCAGTGCTGAAATCCATACCAACTTCATCCCACTTCCACTCAGGTATTTTATGTGGTTGCAGGAGACCAGCGGGTCTTTGGTGCTCAGCCTTGACGCGACGACAAACGTCACATTCAGCAACAAAACGAGCGATATCCTTCTTCATACCAGACCACCAGAATCTTTGACGAAGATCCCAATATATCTTGGTACCTCCAGGGTGGATAGAGAGAGGTGATTCATGAGCCTCTCGGAGAATTAAATCCCTCAACTTTGTCCTCTTTGGCACTACCATACGGTTACAAAGTAGACGATGCCTTGATTATCAATAGAGAAACACTTAGCAACCCCGCTAGCAATGTTCCCTTTGATCTCAGCAACTTCAAAACCATTCTTCTGAGCATGCTTGATTTCATCCTCTATGGAAGATTTCACTTCAAGAGTAGAAAGGAATCCATGAGGAACTACTTCAAGATTCAATCGAGCAAATTCCTCATGAAGAGAAGGTTGAGCTTGTTTGATCATCAGGGTGTTGCAATAAGATTTACGGCTTAGTGCATCAGCAACAACATTGGCCTTGCCAGGTTGATAGTTGAGACCCAAATCATAGTCCTTGATGAGTTCCAACCATCTTCTTTGCCTGAGATTCAGATCAAGTTGTGTGAAAAGATATTTCAGACTCTGATGATCCGAGTATAACTCGCAACGACTACCAAGAAGGTAATGTCGCCATTGCATAAGAGCATGAACAACAACTGCAAGCTCAAGATCATGAGTTGGGTAGTTCTTCTCATGCGGTTTTAGCTGACGGGAGGCATATGCCACCACATGTCCATCTTGCATTAACACACATCCGAGTCCTTGATGAGAAGCATCGCAGAAGATAACGAAGTCCTTGCTAGTGTCTGGGAGAACCAGCACCAGAGCAGTTGTTAACTTGGTTTTCAACATCTGGAAGCTTTCTTCAGCCTTATCAGACCATTCAAACTTCTTATCCTTCTTGAGTAGATCAGTCATTGGCGTTGCAATCCTGGAGAAGTTCTCGATGAATCGACGGTAATAACCAGCCATCGCGAGAAAACTTCGGACATCCTTAACGAATTTAGGAGACTCCTAGTCGAGGATAGTTTGGACCTTATCTGGGATAACAGCAACCCCTTGGGCAGAAACAACATGACCAAGGAATATGAGCTCTTGTAACCAGAACTCACATTTGGAAAACTTGGAATAGAGACGATGTTCTCGGAGTTTTGTCAACACCAAACGAAGATGTTTAGCATGCTCTTCTTCAGTCTTGGAATAGACTAGAATATCATCGATGTAGACCATGACGAACTTGTCAAGATACTCCATGAAGACATAATTCATAAGCCGCATAAAAGTGGCTGGAGCATTGGTAAGACCAAAGGACATGACCGTGTACTCGTAAAGACCACAACGAGTGGTGAAAGCAGTCTTTGGAATATCTTCCTTACGGATCTTTATCTAGTGATACCCTGACCTTAAATCCATTTTGGAGAATACAGTGGCACCACTTAACTGGTCAAATAGATCGTTGATCCTAGGGAGAGGATACTTGTTCTTGATAGTCACAGCATTGAGTGGGCGATAATCCACAACCAGACGCGGTATGTTAGTATCCCTCTTCTTAACAAAGATAGTAGGACATCCCCAAGAAGATGTGTTGGGCTGAATGTATCCTTTTCCTTCTAAATCATCTAATTGCTTCTTCAACTCCACAAGCTCATGAGGAGGCATACGGTAGGGTCTTTTAGAAACAGGAGCAGTTCCAGGAGCTAACTCTATGACAAACTCCACACTTTGATCAAGTGGCATGCCAAGCAACTCCTCAGAAAATACATCCGAGAATTCACAGACCACAGAAACATCTTGAATCGCTAGTGGAGGTAAACCTTCAAGAGCATACAATTCTGCTTCCGGGATAGAAACAACTAAAGGAGATAGTGACCCTACGGTCCAATACTTGACTGTTATGCCAATAGGACTAGTCAGAGTCACGGACTTGGTTGTACAATGGAGGATAGCTTGATAATGGGTCAACTAGTCCATGCCCAAAATGATGTCAATGTTAGTTGACTTGAGGGCAATAAGGGAGGTGGGGAAAAGTTGAAATGCAACTTCGATTGAATTCCCATGACAAATCATGGTGGAACACCACCTAGAACCGGGAGACTGAACTAGCAGAGGAACAGATAACCCCTCAAAACTTATCCCATGCATTTGAGAAAAAACTTGTGATAGGAATGAATGTGATGCTCCATAATCAAACAAAACTTTAGCTGGAATTTGATTGATACGAAGCGTACCCATAATGACGCTTGGATCTTCCTGAGCCTCCTCAGTAGAGATATGGTTCAGGCATCCTTTTCCAGCACCTGGATACTTATCATTCTTCTTTGGTGGTGATGCCTTCTCAGCAGCACTCTTTTGAGGACAGTCTCTTGCATAGTGGCCAGGCTGGTGACAGTTGAAACATATGAGATCTGATCCAGTACCAGCAGCAGGATAATTTGATCCACCAGCATTGTTTGGAATAGCATTTGGATGAGGTGCATATCCAGAAGTCCTTCGAGTATAAGGAGAATGTGGCACATCACTATAAGTCACGAAGACACGATGCTTCTTATTGCCAGAACCAGCCTTGTTGTACCCCTCTTGAGGACGCTTACGGGTTTCTTCATACTCCAGTTTTCCACTCTCGTCCTTCATAGCCTTATTGACAAGACCTTGGAAGTTACCAAAGTCCATGAGGTGGATATCACGGCGAACCTCGGGATCCAGTCCCTTGCGGAACAGAGCTTGCTTTTTAGCATCAGTGGAGACCTCTTCAGTAGCATAGCAGGCAAGACGATTGAAGTTGCGCTGGTAATCACACATGGAACCAGTGCCCTGCTTAAGCTTGAGGAACTCCTCCCTCTTCTGATCCATTAGACCCTTCGGAATATGATAAGCTCGGAAGGATTTAGTGAAATCATGCCATGTAACAACATGTTGAGCTTCTTGCATAGCCAAGAAATTTTCCCACCAGGAGTTAGCTGCTCCCTTTAGGTGATAGGCAGCAAAAGTCACCCAATCATCTTGAGGAACACGATCAACCTGAAGTTTGCGCTCCATAGTGCGAAGCTAGTAGTCTGCATCAAGTGGCTCGGTGGAATAGCTGAAAACTGGCGGAGTGAGACGTGTGAAGTCCTTGATACCAACTTGATTATTCTGGCGTTGATCAGTGTTGCGCTCAATCCTTTCAAGGAGCCTCATGTTGTCAGCACGGTTGGTTTCGTACATGGCCATGAGTTGAACCATGGACGGTGGTGGAGGAAGGTTGGAAGATTCACCCTCATTTGCAGCACCACGTGCATGAGCACGGGTATGGGCACGAGAGGTATCACCCATCCTGAAAGAACAAAGAAAAGGTTAGACAAGGGATTCAAAGGAACAATACGGAAAGATGAACGAAGAGTACTTGATATAAACGTATCATCTTATCAAGCATAGTAGTATCAAAGCATACTAATGTATACACTAACCAGTTGACTTACAAACCATGACAATGGAATGCTAAGATGTTACACACCAAGCAAAACTGAGATATCTTGGAACTCTGAGAATAGAATCCAAGTACAGAGTACTTTAGGAAAACAACCCCAAAACCACGATCCTAAGAGTTTTGAGATATGAGATAAGGAATGAAAACCTTTTCAAAACAAATAGGGTAAGAAGAACTCCATCATCAAAAACACACTAGAGAAGGAGTAAAAAGAATCCTAGTTAGAGTTTCTGCAAATAATTTTAACTTTCAAGTAGTTTTGTCAACTTCTAGACTCAACATCGACCAATAAAAGGGTTTCCTACAGGCTTTCCTACTCTGATACCAAAACCTGTAGCACCCCCGGGATTAGGGTTAAACTAACCTCAGATCACCATCTAAGATAAGCTTTACTCCAAACACGAGAGATCACAGTATGATTCGGTAACATTACAGAACATAGGGATTCAACAACATAAGTTTAAACTCTTAGCAGAGTAAGATATTAGAGTTATTACAAACCAGAGGTCATAGACCCAACATTACAGCACACAGCGAAAGCAAATTATGTTGTTCTACACAACAACTTAGCAAAGGGCCTAAGAGGCCATAAGCAAAAGTGACGTCCATCCCATAGCCCTCAGGATGCTACCTGGGACCCCCAACTACTCGTCGATGTCAACGTAGAAGCCACCTTCAGTCGCAACTAGATCGTTTGTAGAAAAACAACAATAGCGCAAGGCTGAGTACGAGAATGTACTCCGCAAGACTTAGATAACCTAGTGTCTACATGCTCCGGCTAGAAAGGCTTTCTCTAGATTTACTTTTGCGGAAAGCAATCTTTGTTTGTAAACAAGAGACAGAATAGGCTCGTCTACTCAGAATTTTTTAAAAGGGATAAGATAGCGACTTCTTCATCTTGTTCATCACATCTTGATAACCACCAGCCTCATCAGAACCTCCTATCTAGGATCACCCCCTCAACCCAGAGGAAGCATCCTTAAGCACACATGGATCAACAAGTTTTATAGGGGTTAATGTTATCTATGATCTTAGAATCTGGTCACCAAGCGTTCATAACCGTGAACACGGCTTTTTGAAAAGATTTAACCATGCAGGGGTGTACAACTTTACTCACACGTACCAACCGACTCTTAATGCCAAATATTATTAGCCCTCTTAAAGATTCCGCCATAACGGGTCAAATCCCGAAGTCGATACTTAAAGATGTGAGGCGAGGTTGGTTTACCAGGGGCGCTATCTACCCCAAGCAACCCGGTCCACGCTTCCCTACCTATTATTATGCACATCCATCACCTCCTCTTTCGAAAATGTTTTCAATGCGTATGCCAAATGGAAAGCCCGAACTATGTGACTCAGGGAATCTACTAGGCAAGTTAGTTGCTCGTGGGGTTTTCCAGGCCCCGTGTGGTTGTACGCTCGTCTTGGTTCCAAAGGCAAGAACTCAGTTCCTAGTGGTGGCGAGCATGGGACTACAAAACCACAGCCAACGTGGCCTCCCATACAAGCCTTAGCATGTTTAGTTATTCTCCTTCTTAGATGTCACCACATCCTACCTTTCTAGATTCACCGGCATCTCCGATTCATCATTCGGACGGATCAGACATTGATACTATGCATGGCTAAGCTGGCGGTCGCAAAAGCTCTAACAACGCTCACATGCCGAACCTAGGTATGCTAGGAGTAGTGGATCAGGAGTATAAGGCTAGAAAAGGACACAGTGCAGCACATAGGTAACACTAGCTACTGACAAAGGACCACATTGGAATCGTGTGCATCATAGCGAGAAAGTAATATACTTTATAAAACATAGGTTCAGAATGAGAGGCTACGCTTGCCTTGACCGTCAGTAGACAGGTATGGATCTTTCGTGTTGTTGACTTCAGCTTCGGGTTCGGTTCATATTCGCGAAGAACCAAATACCGGAAAAGGGGAACCAACATTCAATTCATGGCATAATGCAATGCACAATCAATATGGATGATATTACAAGTTAAATAGTGTTGAAATGAAACCCTAAGGCATGCTTGATAGTTTAGACGGGGTTCCAAGGGGTGCAAACCCTAATTCGGGAAAACTCCGGAATCACCTATGGGGGGTTACTTTGTTTTCCTAATTAAACTTGTCATGAAAGTTGTTTATTAATGCATGATTATAGCTTAAATAGATAGTTCTCATTTTTCTGAACATTTTGATATATTATTTGTATTTTTCTGATAAACAGACAATTGATTTTATAAGATTAAAACAATTTTTGGAAATATTAAACCAAATTAAATTGATTTACTGCATCATTATGAAATCAGGGCCCTAACCCTAAACATCTCCCACCGAGGCAGAGGCCAGACCCAGCCACTGACTGCTGGGCCCAAGGCCACGTGTGCAGCCACGTTGGCCAGGCGGGGTCGATGCTAGGGTGGGATGATTTACACCAGAGCCAACCCTAGCCCCGGAGGCTGACGGGTGGGGTCGGGCCACGTCGTCAAGCCACACGGCTCCACGTCGATGCCACATAGGCTCGCCGGATGCACGTCGGCTGACGGCGAGGGACGGCGCTACAGGGAACGGGAGGAGGCGTGCTAGGGCTCGTTCGAAACAACTCACAGGGGCGGACCTAGCTATGGCGGCGCCTCCTATTCTTGGTCACCGAAGCTTGGTTAACGACGAAGGACGGTGGCAGTGCTCTCTGATCTATGGCGCGGGCGCAACACAAAGTGCTAGAGAGGGAAAGGAGGGTGCCCTGAGCACCGTATGCTCACCCTGGTCGATTGGCGCACAAAGTGCTTGGTTAACAACGAGGCGAGCGGCGCAGCACGTCGGTGTCGGGGAAGAAGCAGGGGATGCGGTTGATTGGTAGCGCCCGGCCTCGATTCCGTTGGCGAGGAAGACTGGCACGGTGAGGCGGAGCTCGTGGTGGCCTCAGAGGGACCTGGGGTGGCCGGGGACGGCGACGAGCTGTCGGTAGGGTTTCGGACCGGCAGCAGGAGAGGAAGAGGGAGGTCTAGGGAGAGAGGGGGAATGGATGAGGACGGCCAGGGCGACGTCACGAGGATCTTATCCTCCCAGAGGGCGGCGGGGAGCTGCGATTCGAGGCGAGAATCGGGCGACGGCGGCACGGCCACGCGGGAGCTTCGGCTCCGGCGTCGGCAGCGAAGACGACGAAGGACAGAGGTCGAAGCGGTATGGGGCGGCTCCTGGGCCCTGGGTGGGCCGAGATAGGCTACTGGATGCTGCTCGCGGTGGCAGAGAGATGGGGAAGGAGAGATGGGCCAAGGCCCATCGGCTGCTAGCTCTATTTTTTCTGCTGAAACAGTTTTACTTTTTCTGTTTTTCTCTTTTCCATTTATAAAACCATTTCAAATCTATTTTAGAGTATTTCAAAACTACCAAAAGGTTTAGAATATTATTTGAAACACATAGGGCCCTTATAATCCATTTGGGGTCCATTATTTTTGTACATTTCAAATTCAAACCACTTTGAATGGATTTCAAAAAGAGGGGGGAAAAGACTAGGGTTTAGGGTTTTGTTCTTATATTTGTTTCACACACTTGGTCACATGCATTACTTTGATGATTTAAACACATGCATTCAATGCTTTAAGTACTAGTTACATATATTACAAACTTGCGCTGTTATAGTATCTTAACTTAGAGAAAATTTCTAACAAGTCTACAACTACTAGGATTTCCCAAGCATAGCATATAGATACTTAGCAAAAAAACATCATGCAAGCCCTATACAAAATATCACTAATGCATAGTCAAAATATTGGGACAAAACTATGAAGCACCACTTGCCATGGTAGTTGGGGGAGTAGCAACAATCCTCACAATCATAATCACCACTAGCACCAAAATCTACACATAAAATGATAACACCAATTTACATTCAAATATATCAAGCAAAAATATATGAATGCATGCAAATTCCATGTGATGATTTTTATTAAACCAAACATGACAAGTAAACAGTACTAATCACTAAACTAAACATTTAGTGACTAAATAAACTCAATTTGGCTTTAAAAAAATTCCAAATAATTTTGTACACAAAATAAGCCTACAAATGTCACTGCATAAAATTCCATTTTAACAGAAGCAATTTACAAAACCAAGCCTACATATGTGTAGGAATTAATTTTGTGATTCCATTGATATATTATTTGCATTTTTTGGATAAACAGAACAAAAGTTATTGAATTTACAAGTTTAAATAACTAATAGATTCAAAAAAAGATTTTAAAACAAAACCCCAGACACGTGGACGCGTCTGATTGGCGCGTACCGGTTCGCACTGGATCACGCTCCTGCACCATTAGATCTAAATGAAATCTAGTGGCTCTGATCTACCCGTACCCCTTCGTTAAATGATCTAATCGCATCCATCAAATGCAGATCCAAGGGACCAGATCTGATTGACCAGAAGTTGACGGTGCGAATGGCTACAGCGGCGGCGACGCTACTGGCGGCGATGGTCCGGTGAATACAAAGGGGGATGGTGGTTGCGGTGTTTCTTACCAGACTCGCGAGTGCACGAGAAGCTCAACGTGGTCGCGGTTGGGGCGGGGGCGTGCTGTAGCCGTGGCTAGGGCTCGTCGGAGTTGCTGGAAGCATCGGGCACGCGGTGGTGGATACATTGACGATGCTCTGGATCGCCCTAGCACAAACCATGAGCATCAGGAGGTTCGCAGGGACACGGCGAACACGATAGGGACAAGCATAAGGCAAGGGGCGCTCGGATTTTACCTAGATCCTTCACCGGAGTTGGGTGACGTTTCTGCCGTTCGCGGAACTCGACGAAGACGATGACCTGGGTCACGATCAGGCAAACTAGAGGCATCAAAATTTTCACAAGGTCAAGAGGTCACGCTCATTTGAACCAGAAGCAAAGGGGTCGGGGCTCACCGTAATCACTCGCCGGAGTTCGTCGAGCAGCGGCGGTGCAATTCAAAATATGGGCAGCCTGGTGGCGGAGCGAGTGTGCTGTGTGGGGGGAAATGACCGCGGCGGCAAGGTGATTAAGTAGCCAGAAGGGGCGAGGGAATTACGCGGTGATTCAATGCCAATTAAGCGAGAATCAAACGCGGCATTTCTGGAAGAAACGGCGGTGGGACGGGGTCTGCGCGCGCGGGGTGGGGAAGAAGGTGCTGACCTGGCTTGGGCCTAGTGGCAGCGACAGCGGGGCAGGGCGAGTGCGGGTGAGAGAGAGAGGAAAGGGGCTGCCCCGGGTGGGCTTATTGGGCCAGTTCTGGAGTTGGGCCAGATTGGCAGCGCTGGCCTTTTCTATTTTGTTTTCTCCTTTTCTATTTCTATTTTGATTTTCTGAATCCAATTTCAAATGAATTTCAAATGGGTTTGAATTCAAACCACCTCTGTATTTTTGTGGTGTGATCCAAGTATTCAAACATGTGTCCAACACACTTGTTTACCCAATTTCACTTAGGTCCTTTGAAAATAAAAATAAAACCAAGCCTCATATGATTTTATATAATAGTCATATGAATGGTTTTGGTTTTTATTTTGTTTTTGAAAATCTTTGTGCAAGCTTTGCATTCATATTTGAAACACTTCTGATCAAAACAAGGTTTTCTCATACTTTGAGAGTAAAATAGAATCATTGCCTTTCTTACATAAAATATTAGGCATACAAATGGTTTCTGATTTGGAAATCTTTGTTTGATAATAACCAAATGCTTATGAATGCATGAATGATATGCAAACTTTATAAACCATGATTTTTGGGATGTTACAGACACCAAGGTAATTCTGCTGAAAACAACGTCAGTCTGTGTTAGTTGTATCCAAATCACACAAGTTTAGAGGAGAAACAATAGCAAAAGTGTTCGGGAAAGTAGATACGTTTTGGACGTATCAATGGTTCATTCGATCATGAAGTAATCATAGAAATATGTGGGAGCCATATGAATTTCCAGATTCCTCTATTGGTTATTGATCGGAGAAGAGTCTCGATCATGTCTGCATAATTCACGAACCGTAGGGAGACACACTTAAGGATTCGATTTTGTTTAGTAGATATGGAATGTGAGTAAGAGACCGAATGTTCTTCAAAGTCTTGGATTGGATCCAGGACATCACGAGGATATCCGAAATGGTCTAGATAATAAGATTCATATAAGGAAAGTCCAAATCTAGAGTTCGGGAATGGTTTCGGTGTTTACACTGGAATGTTCTAGAAGGGTCTAGAAGGTCCACCGATCCGGGGTGGTAAGGGTACATGGATTTGTCATACCAAAGTGGAATGGTTGCATCATGTCATAGGTCACTTGGCTGGGCAATGGGAAGAGAGAAATCAAACTCTAGTTTGAAAGTCAAATGCCAATTTAAAAAAGTCAAATCCCAACATGGTTGCCTAGTGGAGGGAGGAAAGGAATCCCACCTAGGGAAGGATTCCTCCCTCCCCTTGACGCCAGCCACAAGGAGGAGTTGGGGGAGGACTCCCCTCCCCCCAAACCGCCTCTCCTTCTCATAAATAGAGGGGAGGGGGCGCCCCCTTGCCCCTCCACCACAAACCCTAGTCGGTCGCCGCCCCCCTCTCTCAAGTCGCCACTGCCTAGGGATCTCCCAAGTCGCCGCTTAGGCCTTGACCTAGCCACCGGACACAATCACCCCTCGGCTCTCTAAACCCTAGATCGTCGAGGCCATCTTCTACTCCACCATACCCGCTCCGGATTAGGTGAAGCCCTGCGGGATTTCCCCTCTACTTCCACCACCACACCGCCATGCTGCTAGAATTGCGAGGAGAGATCTTCAACCTTTGCTGCCTGCTTGAACAAGGGAGAGGAATGTCTTCATCGAGTACCGAACGTGTGACTGACTGCGGGAGCGCTGCCGGAACATGGCTCCAGAAGGATCGTCTACACGATCTTGAGATCGACAAGTGAATGACTACATCACCCACGAGAGACCCGTATCTCGTTAAACGCTTTGGATCTTCGAGGTTAGTATTATATCAACTCATTGCATAGATCTAGTAGATTAGGCTGTGTGTGTTTATGTGGTAGAATTATTTTTTTTTGCATGCTACGAACCCCTACAGTGGTAGCAGAGTCGTGTCTATGCGTATATCTATTGCACGAGTAGAACACAATGGTTATTATGGGCGTTGATGCTTTTGTTGTCGATTTCTTCTTGTGTACTTTGCATCTTGCGGGATGGTGGGATGAAGCAGCCCGTGCTAACCTTACATGACATCATTCATGAGACTTGCTCCATGCTCAACATGCAACTTGTATTGCATAAGTGGCTTTGCGGGTGTCTGTCTCTCCCACCATAGTGAATATTCAATTTACAATGGGCACTTGACAATATTTGTATCAACATTGTGGTTCTTGTTCGTAAGTTAGAATGGTTCTTATTTAAAAGCCCCAAACCACGTAAAACATGCAAAAAAATAGAGGCGTCTAACTTTGTTTTGCAGGGGTGTGCTGTGATGTGATATGGCCGTGATTGTGATTATATATGATGTATGCAATGATCCTTATTGTAAGTTAGCAACATGTAGGAGCCTTATGGTTGTCTTTTAATATCATTAAGAGATGCATGTCTATTATTTAAAGTACTTGTAATAGTTGATGCTGGTGGAAGACAACCATGGAGCGGCGCCATTGACCTTGAAGCCACGCCGGTGATGATGGAGATCATGTTCGTGCTTGGAGATGGAGATCGAAGGTACAAGAAGAAAGGCCATATCATATCACATATTATGAATTGCATGTGATGTTAATCCTTTTTATTCATCTTGTATTGCTTAGATCGCGATGGTAGCATTATAAGATGATCCCTCTCACAAAATATCAAGTAATAAAGTGTTTGTCCTTAGTAAGCACCGTTGCTAAGACTCGTTGTTTCGAAGCACCACGTGATTATCGGGTGTGATAGATTCTACGTGTGCATACAACAGGAGCAAGACATATTTCCTCATGAGGATACTAAGGTTAACCTTGACGATCCTAGCATGTATAGACATGGTCTCGGAACACGTAATACCGAAAGGTAAAGCATGAGTCATATAGTATATATGATGAACATGTTGATTGTTCGCCTTTGAAACTACATCATCTCCCGTGATGATCGGACTTGATGTAGTGGATTTGGTTCGTGTGATCACTAAAACAATGTGAGGGATATTGTTTTGAGTGGGAGTTCACCTAGTTAATTTAAGTATTAAATAGAACTCAATTTGTCATAAACTTAGTTTAAACTATTGAAAATACGTTGTAGATCATGGCGGCCCCTACCATCAATTTTAATGCGTTCCTAGAGAAAGAAAAGTTGAAAAACAATCGAAGCAACTTTGTAGATTAGTTCCGCAATTTGAGGATTGTCCTTAATGCTGGTCAGTTGACCTATGTAGCTGATGCTACCGATGAGGTGAAGAATGTTTTCCTCACTCGGAAGAATCAGTACTCCACAGTCCAGCATGCTATCTTGTATGGTTTGGAATAGGAGCTTCAAGAAAGGTTTGAGAACTTTGACCCACATGATATTGTCCGTGAACTCAAAATGATATTTGAGGCTCATGCGATAGTTGAGAGTTATGAGGCTTCCGAAAAGTTCTTTCACTTCAAGATGGAAGAGGGCAGCTCCGTCAGTGAGCATGTGCTTAAGATGTCTGGGCACGCCAATAAGCTCCAAAGCTTGGGGATAGTGATTCCTAATGCATTGGGGGATTTACCGTGTGCTCTAATCACTACCACCAAGTTACAAGAACTTTGTGATGAACTACAACATGCAGCACATGGATAAGTCGTTACCAGAACTCTTCTCTATTTGAAGTCTACGGAAGTGGAGATCAAGAAAGAGCACCAACTGTTGATGGTCAATAAGACCACCAATTTCAAGAAGCAAGGCAAGCCTATGAAAAAGGGTAACTTCAAGAAGGGCGGTAATAAAGCTACCGTCACTACCAGGAAAAGGCACATCCATGGCGCACCAAAAAATAACATCCGTAGCGCACTCGTGTGCGCCACTAGCCGCTGCACAACCTGGTGCGTTACGGATAAAAAGTTACCAGTGGAGCACCACCTAGTGTGCCACAAGAAGGGGTCCATGTACGCCACACCTATGTTTTTTGAAAACCAAAAAAATGCAAAAAAGACCCTCGTTTTGAATTGCAAAAGCAATCAAGTCTGTGCGCCGCCGTCGTGTCACCTCGCCGGAGCATGGCCATGGCCATTACCTACCACCGCAAGGAGGTGCGGGAGGCCGTGGCCGCGCTAGTCCTCGCTGGCATTGAGGCGGTAGGTGGTTGGAGAAAGCGAGGTAAGAAGAGAGGGTGGAAGGGAGGTAGGTGAGGAGAAGGAGGCCATCATCGCTCGTCGTCGCTGGGAGGAGGAGGAGGAGAAGGTCGTTGTCGCGCCGTCGTCACTGCAAGGAGAGGAGGAGGCCGGAGCAAGGACGCCGGAGCAAGGTGGCCGGAGAGAGGAGAAGGGGAAGGAGGAGAAGGAAAAGGAGAAGGAGAAGGAGAAGGAAAAGGAGAAGGAGAATGAGAAGGAGAAGGAGAATGAGAAGGAGAAGGAGAAGGAGAAGGAAAAGTAAAAGGGACAAGGAGAAGGGAGAAGGAATAGGAAAGGGGGAGGGAAAAGTAGAGGGGTAGGTGGGCGGGGTGGTGATTCGAATTTCGAATCCCTCCCAACTTACTCGTGGCGCACTAGGTGGTGCTGCGCTACGGGTAGATTGCCTCAATTTTTTTCTGCAGGAAAAAATCTTGTTTTTGCCATAACTTTTTACTCTTTTCAAATTTTGAGATTCTAAAAAATCGCTAAACGACCTAAAGGCGTTGCAAGCGGATGTGGAATCTCGTTCTGGTAATTTTGGTATATTAAACGTTTTTTTCGACATCGTATGCAAAAGTTACGGCCGTTTTACCGTGGCATGACTTTTTTTTGCAGAAAAAGTCGAAATTCATGTTTGTTAATTTTCCTAGAAACTAGACCACATTATCTACCTAAAAGGATTTTATTTTTTGAAGTGTTTTTCATTTTCTTTTATTTTTTGCAAAGCTAAAAAAGGCGATCCACGGGGGGGGGGGGGGGGAGTTGGTGCAGGCCACTTAGCCATAGGGCACTTAGGGCAGAGTGCCCTACGGCTAAGTTGACCCAGCTGCTGCAGCACACATACCCGTAGCGCACTAGGTCAAGGTGCGCTACGACTAAGTTTCACATCTGTAGCGCACCTTTACCTAGTGCGCTACGGGTATGTGTGATGTGGCCACTTGTGCCCTGGCCCACACATAGCCGTGGCGCACCATCCCATGTGCGCCACGCTTACGGCGGTTAGCCATAGGGCGCCTGTCGGCAGTGCGCCACGCCTATTTTACCCGTGGGGCACCACTAGAACGTGCTCCACGGATGTGTGGATTACCTATATCCGTTTTCCTAGTAGTACGTGCCTGCAAAGAAGACCAAGGCTGGTCCTAATCCTGATACTGAGTGCTTTTACTGCAAGGGAGAAGGTCACTGGAAGCGGAATTGCCCTAAGTACTTGGCGGATCTAAAGAACAGCAACATCAAGAAGAAAGGTATATCCGATATACATGTTATTGATGTGTATCTTACTAGTAATCGTAGTAGTGCCTGGGTATTTGATACTAGTTCGGTTGCTCATATTTGTAACTCGATATAGCTGCTGCAGAATAAACGGAGACTAGCGAGAGACAAGGTGATGATGCGCGTTGTAAATGGCTCCAAGGTTGATGTGATCGACGTAGGAACACTCCCTCTTCATGTACCATCGGGATTATTTTTATACTTAAATAATTGTTATTTGGTGCCTGCATTGAGCATGAACATTATATCAGGATCTTGTTTATTGCGAGATGGTTACTTGTTTAAGTCCGAGAATAAGGGTTGTTCGATTTATATGAGTAATATATTTTATGGTGATGCACCAAGGATATATGGTCTATTCTTATTGAATCTCGATAATAGTGATACACATGTTCATAATATAGATGCTAAATGTTTGAAATTGAATGATGATTCAACATACATGTGGCACTGTCGTCTTGGTCACATTGGAGTGAAGCGTATGAAGAAACTCCATTCCGATGGACTTCTTGAATCTCTTGATTTCTAATCACTTGAAAGATGCAAAGCATGTCTGATGGGAAAAATTACTAAGACTCCATTCTCTGGTATGATGGAGCGAGCTACAGACTTATAGGAAATCATACATATCGATGTGTGTGGCCCGATGAACGTGGCATCGCGCGGTGGTTATCGTTATGTTCTTACTTTCACGGATGACTTGAGTAGATATTGGTATATCTATTTCATGAAACATAAGTCCGAAACTTTCTAGAAGTTTAAGGTATTTCAAAGTGAAGTAGAGAATCAACATAACAAGAAGATTAAATTTCTACGATCTGATCGTGGAGGTGAATATCTAAGTTACGAGTTTGGCGAGCATTTGAAGAAATGCGTAATACTTTCACAATTGACACCGCCGGGAACAACACAATGTAATGGTGTGTCCGAACATCGTAATCATACTCTCTTAGATATGGTTCGTTCTATGATGTCACTTATAGATTTACTGTTATCGTTTTGGGGTTATGTATTAGAAACATCCGCATTCACTTTAAATAGGGCACCATCCAAATCCGTTGAAACGACACCATACGAATTGAGGTTTGGGAACAACCTAAATTGTCATTCCTTAAACTTTGGTGTTGCGAAGTTTATGTAAAGAAGTTACAGCCCGACAAGCTAGAACCCAAAGCGCAAAAATGCGTCTTCATACGATACCCAAAATAAAATATTGGGTATACCTTCTATCATAGATCCGAAGACAAAATCTTCGTTGCCAAGAATGGATCCTTTCCCGAGAAGGAGTTTCTCTCGAAAGAAGTGACTGGAAGGAAAGTAGAAGTCGATGAGGTTGTCGAACCTTCTCTCGAATTTGAGAGTAGCAAAACACCTAAATAAGTTCATGTGGCGCCTACACCAATAAGGGAGGAAGCTAATGATGATGATCATGAAACTTCGAACGAAGTTACTACGGAACCCCGCAGGTCGACGAGGACTCGTACCACTCCCGATTGGTATGATCCATTATGAATGTCATGTTGGTGGACAACACCGACGACCCTACAACATATGAGGAAGCGATGATGAGCCCAGATTCCATCAAATGACAAGAAGCCATGAAATCCGAGATTGGATCCATGTACGAAAATCAAGTATGGACTTTGGTGGACTTACCGGATGGCCGGAAGGCTATCGAGAACAAATGGATTTTCAAGAAGAAAACAGATGTTGATCGTAATGTAACCGTCTATAAAGCTAGACTTGTCGCGAAAGGGTTCCAACAAATTCGAGGAGTTGGCTACAGTGAGACTTTCTCATCGGTAGCAAAGCTAAAGTCTGTGAGGATTTTGTTGGCAATCTCTGCATATTTGTCACATCCCGAGATTTTCCAAATCTTGTTATGTGAAAAATATTGAATAAAATAAAACTTTGTTGATTTTCAGGGTGAGAAGAAACTTTTGAATTCAAATGGGAACCTATTTTGAACAAATAAGATCCTAAAGGGATTTAAAAAGATAAACATTTAATAAAGGAAAAATAAAAATATTTGGAATTACTATTTTTGAATCTTTTAATAAAAAGATTTGGTTTTCAAATGAAAAGGTAGAAATAAAATAATAAGGATTATTTTATAAGCCAAATTAAAAACTTGGCCAAGCTTTTGAAATAAAATATTTCTATTTGATAAAAATAGTAAAGGTTTATTTAAAATAAAATAATAAGGATTTAATATCCAAGTTTATTAAAAATAAAGGTTTTACTATTTTAATTAAACATCAAAACTTATTTATGTATTTTAAATAAGTTTTCCTAATGTTTTATATCTTCAAATAAAACCTACTGATTTGGTTTTGAAAATATTTAGATTTCAAATAAAGATTGTAAATAAAACAAATCCTATTTGATCTATTAACTAATGTCCATTTTATTTAATTAATAATGGACCCTAAAATAAAAATTGAATTGCAAAGTGTGATGAATGTTTGAATTGTTTCAAATGTTTGATTGTTTTTTGAATTTCAAAACAGAAAATAGAATCACAAAAGGAAAAAGTATTCAGAAGGAAAAAATATAGAAATGGACCCAGCCCAACTGGCCAAGCCCAACGAGCCCAGCTAGCCCAGCTTCTCTCCCCCACGCGCGAAGCGTTTTCTACCTAAACGCACACCCGCAGAGCGACTGACGAGTGGACCCTTCCTTCTCTCTCTCTCCCTCACTGACAGCACGGCCCCACACTCCTGTTCTTCGTTTCCACCCGCGACCACGTCCCCAGCCGTTGCTCCGATTGATTGCCGACGTCAATTCGCGTTGATGGCGCAGTAAATCCCTCTCGCGACCACGCGCTCTTAAGCACCAATCCCTCCTCGCCATTTCCCCCCAGACTCCGCTGCCAGAGAGCCCCTAGGCTGTCTCCAATTTCTTCTACACCGCCGTCGTCTCCGACGAGCCTCCTGGCCAATTCCGGCGCCGTCCAGCCGCCACTCGCCTCCCTCTGCTCACGAGCCTGTTCCCCACTCCCAGGCGCACCTGTCTGTGCTCTTCGTTCAACCGCGGGCGCCCCAGAGCGTCGACTACAACAACTCTGAACGCCGCCGCGTCTGCAAGCAACTCCGGCGACCCTTCTGGTAAGCACCTGACCGCCCCGCTCTTTCCCGATGATGCTCCCACTACTAGGAAAATGGCCTTTAGTGGCGCACCTGGAAACATCATCTGTGGCGCACTAGCAGTGCGCCACGGGCCTTGCGCTACGGCTATCTCTCAGCCGTGGCGCACTGCCTAGTGCGCCACGGTTGTGTAGAGATAGGAGTAGCGCACCTCCTAGTGCGCCACAGAAGTTTGGCATGGTGCGCTACCCCTGGGATCTTCTGTGGCGCACTACCTAGTGCGCCACTAAACTTCCATGGTGCGCTTTAGGTGTAGTGCGCCACAGAAGATAGACCATGTGCGCCACAGATGTATTTTTTTTTAATTTCCGAGCCAGATTATATGCAATACAGATTATATACAATATTACAGCAGATATACACACATAGATACAAGATATACAATTATATATATAAATACTCAATATGAAAAACAAGATTGAAACAAATACATATAGATAAGTCTCATACATGAATACATAGTCTAAGTTACATTGTTTCGATCATGTTACAAAGTAGTAGTTGGTGACATGCTAATACATGTGTCGATCGAACAAGTTAGAGCTCGGAAGCTCGCCTAGACATCTAAACTAACTAGCTAGACACAAACGCGGGATAAATAACCAAAGAAGATAAGCATGATCACCGCCGCGACGAAGGTGTAGGTCTTCATCCGGTTCCTTGTCCTAACTCCCGCTAGATAGCGCGTGTATCTAGCTTCCGCCTCCGCCATAGTGTTGTACCCTTTGTAGCTATTGCCGCTGAAACGGTGCACCTGTCTCCGGCAGTCTTCCCAATCATCGTAGACTCCGGGAACCCGTCCCTTGTACACGACGTACCACGTCATCTATAAGTTGACAATAATAATTAACCGACTATTAAAAAAAACATATATAATTAAAGTCGCATATGAAGATACACTTATAGAAAGTACTCCTAAATCAAAAAGACCAAACTCAGAAAGCATGCCTCATATATAACTAGGTTGTTCGACACAGGAATATGCTACGATGGAATTGTTCGCCAAGTAGGATGCACAACACCTGGACCTGTGCATAGCACAAGGCGAACAATCCCATCGCAGCACATTCACATATAGTGTGCCACGACATTTCCATCATCGGCATTATTCTCGAAAAAGACCAAAATAACTCAAAAATCATGCCTCATATATATACATAGGTCGTTGGACACAGGAATATGCTACGACGGAACTGTACGCCAAGTAGGATGCACAACACCTGGAGTACTTGTGCATAGCACAAGGCATACAATCCCATCGTAGCACATTCACATATATAGTGTGCTACGACATTTCAATCATCGGCATTATTATCGAAAAAGACCAAAGTAGCTCGAAAAGAATGCCTCATATATAACTAGCTAGGTCGTTGGACACAGGAATATGCTATGACGGAACCGTTAGCCAAGTAGGATGCACAATTCCTGGACTTGTGCATATCACAAGGCTAACTATCCCGTCATAGCACATTCACATATATATTGTGCCACGACATTTCAATCATCGGCATATTCTCAAAAAAGACAAAAATAACTCGAAAAGAATGCCTCATATATATACATAGGTCGTTGGACACAGGAATATGCTACGATGGAACTGTGAGCCAAGTAGGATGCACAAGACCTGGACTTGTGCATATCACAAGGCTCACAGTCCCATCGTAGCACATTCACATATATAGTGTGCCACGACATTTCAATCATCGGCATTATTCTCGAAAAAAGAGTAAGGAAAAAAAGGACCAAATTGAGCAAAGGACCAAAGAGTAAGCAAAAAAACCAAGCATTGATCGATATATAATAATAAGCAAAATAAGTTCACTTGTCGTCCACACACACACACACAAAGGTCATCTATAGTTTGTAACTACAACTAGGCCAACATCAAGCCTTCTGGCTCGGCTTAGGGAACGGGAGGACGCCCTGTCTCGTCATGAACTTCCTATAGTCACCCTGCATCTCTAGGCGATATTCTATATCACGGTTATTCGGGATATTTCCTCCGTAGAAGATCCCCCCTGAAGTCATGACATCACGAAAGATGATTGCCCCAAACTGCTGCTGGATGCGATACATCTCTTGTCTAATATCCGAATCATTGATCTTGGCCTTTGCTTTGGCCCACTGTTTGAGATGATCTGGTAGCGTAGAATTCTGCTGGTCAAGTAGGAACGCCCTCATGTGATGGAGTGCGTAGTAGGCTTCCTTCTTACTGTTTTCCGGCTGCTTCACGCAGGGGAACTCCGTTATGTGGTTGAAGACGTGCCTGCCGAACTTGACCTTCTTACGCACGAAGCTGGTGCCTTCCGTCGAGGCAAAGCCAGTGAGAGCATCATCCAGAACTTCCTTGATCTTGTCATAGTTTTTCTTCTTTTCTAGACTCCCCGAGTCGAAATACGTGGCGTGGGAATGCTTCGGCGATAAGGAGATGAGCGTGCAGTGTTCATCTCTGCGCAAAAAATTCAAATGGAATGTGTTGGAAAAAGAATGATGATGATCTAATAAAGCCAATCGACGGTGGCGAGTGAATAACGACTTACTCGGGAAAGTAAGGCACGAGAATGTATTCCTTTGTCTTGTTCGCCACGAGGATTCTTTTTAGGTACGAGGCCACGATACGTCGTTCGGCGGGGGAACACAAGCAGCCGTCACGCATGTAGTAGGGGTCCACTATAGCGATGCCCGGTGTGTTCTCTCTAATGATCTGCATGGCCAGGCTGAGAGAAAAGAGACGGACCATGGTATAGTGCAGCGGGTATAGGTGGAACATATTGAAGATGTCCTCGAACCGCAGGAAGAACAGATCCGCGGGGGCAGTGTCGACGAAGCCCAAGCCTGGTGGCACCTTAACCACGAATACCGGGTGCGTGGGATCTTTCTCCGATATATCGTCAGCACGCCGTCATGCACACTCTGCAGTTCCGAACTGGCGAGCTTCTGCAAATTCTTAGGTAGCATGGGCTCACCCGCCACATGAATCCTCCACATAATACCCTCGGGTCTTGGTGGCCCGTCCCGAAACCTGATCGGATTCGCAGTTGTTGACGCCACCGGCTGGCTCGAGCTGCTAGATTTTCTTTTCCTGCCCTTTTTTCCTTTTGGAGAGCGGGCAGGCACCGCAATCTGAGCACCGGCCGCCCTATGTAGTGTGTCAGGGCTTAGAATAAAGGGCCGGTTGGTTGTATCAGCTGGCTCTGTAAAGGCGCAAGCTGGAGGCGTCTCCTGAGAACCAAACAGACGCTTGGTGATAGTGGCTTTCTCTGTGGGGCCACCAGCTAGGTCTTCTTCGTTGCCAAACTGAGTGCTGAAGAAGTGATCATTCCAGTCTTCGTCGTCCTCGGCCGGATCCTGCGCCATGTGCATATCATCAACATGATCATCCGACCCACCGCGTGGAGGTGACGGCGAGGACAGTAAGGGGGCCTTGCCACCGCTTGTCGCTGGCACGACAGGCGGTGCTGTTGTCTGTGGCGTGATGGCCCCCGCCGTCCCCAAACGGATCATGCTCTTTGGCCATAGCAAGAATAAGCCGAAGCAACTTCTGAGGACATACGGCTCTTCTTCATCCGCTCCTGGGGGTTGAATGGGAGGTTCCAGGTCGTCGCAGCCCCTTAGCACCCGACTAATTTTAACCCTGTGCACGCTATCTGGCATCGGCTTTGAGTGGAACGTGCGCTGCAAGGGTTGAACGATGGTACCCTTGGCAACATCCCTCAGCTCGTTGTTCACGTAGCATAAGAGAGTGCAAGGAACATCCGTCTGCGGAAAACATGTACGGCGTCGTCAAAGCGAGATGCCATAAGAGTAATATATATATAGATGGCATGAAATAAGGCGGTAATTAAAGCAATTTGTTTACCGTGATGGCGTCGAGATCGGCTAATGTCGACGCACCGCATACGGCGACGGGCGTGCAAGAGACGGAAGGACTTCTTGATGGCGCGGTGCTGGCCGCCGGTGTATTCTCCCTACCGACGGGTGCTTGGAGCTCCGGTGCCGCCGCGACAATGGCAGGGGGGGCACCAATATGTACTCCGGCGCCGCGGTGATGGCAGAGGGAGTCACCAACACTTGCGGCACCGCGGTGCTAGCGGGCGGAGTCACAAACACGTAGTTCGCCTGATTCGTCGGCGCCGCGTTGTTCGAGTGGCTGTTGACCATGCTTGGAATCGGGCATGGCCCTACTCGACCACCCGCACTCCAGTTCGCTATTGACTCCACCAAGGTAGGCAGGAAGGACGTGAGGGTGATTGCCAGGTTGTCTTGGAGGATCTGCGGGATCCGCGCCACTTGTGCCTTAAGTTCTTGAACCTCTCGGTTTTCCTCCTCGCTCCTTCCCGACGGCGCCACATGCGTCCTCGGCGGTGGACCAAAATGATCCACCCAATTCTTACCCCCGAGGCCGGCCAGACGGCCAGCCGACGACGGCTTCTTCATAACCGGCTCTATTTTCTTGGCCCGGTTCATCGCCCTGTTAAAAGGGTTATCCCACCGGGTGGCCGCCGTCGACCCCTGGGATGAGGAACCCTGGGATCCATGACTAGCAACAATTTCCTCCTCCTGCAGAAGAAGTAACAGTGAATCATTTAGATCATCGATTAGAGTGCAATCGTGTTGATCCACGGTAATTAGATTATACTTACCACAATTTCCTCGAATTCCTTCACCGCAGGATCCGCGGTGAGTTGTTTGGTTTTTGGGTCCACATGGTAACGGGCCCTGATGAAGTTTCGAACCTGCCCGGGTTCGAATTTAGCAAAGGGGTTTTCTATCCCCTTGGATCTATACTCTTCCTCCTCCTTATTCCATTTGGCCTCCGCGGTTCTGTATCCACCAGATCCGAGATGGTGATGACCTATATTCATCCCCTGCAGCACCTTTCCCCGATTACTATTGGCCAGGGCTCTTTCGGATTCACACCTCTCCTTGAACTCCCGGAACTGATCTTCGGTGATCTGCGGGTCAATCTTCTGGATCTCCTCGAGACTTTTGCCTTCTTTATAGATCTTCTTCTTTATCCGGGTTCTCCAGCTGGCCAGGGCGGTGCTCATCTTTGTGAGGGCGGATTTGTTTACTTCGTTCCCATGATAATTTGTGTTCTGATACTTAGCGGGGAACTTGTATCTGGCGTGCAGCTTCTCGAAGAGGAGTGTGCGCAAGTGGCCATTATCTTTATGCTGGAGATTCTTGGTGTTGATCGAGATGGTTGTCCGGGTGATCGCCGCCACTTGCCCACCGTACCCTTTGACGACAAGGGCAGGCTCCAAAGGAACCCCTGATGGGCTCACTTCGGTAATTTCCTCCCTGACCGTGCCGACCGTGTTCGGGCGCCGGTCCTTCGGCTTCTTCTTCTTCTTAGGAGGGTTGCTACCACTCCCTGTGCCCTCGCCGCCATCAGTGGTTTCATCGTCAGCCGTTCCTTCGGCTTCTTCCTCCACGTCTTCCATATCATCATCCTCGCTCTCCGAAGGATGGTATTCTTCATCGTCTTCTAGCCGTTGGGCCGCCTCCCAGAATGTCAATTGTTTATTTGGAGGTCTGAGTTCTCCTTCAGCGCTGATGCGCTTAGAACATCCAGCCTCGTCGTTGTCACACATCTTTGCACTAATAAAAAACAAATAATTGGTTAAATGCACGGAAAAATCCGGCATGACCTTTGCTAATTTTCTTAAACTAGGAGTGCCCGATTTCTGCCGAAACGGAAGTTAATCAACATTCCGGCAAGAATCGGGACTTATTTCATACAAGAACCTGCATACACACATAATAAAGTGCTTCATATACAAGCACAAGCACAATGACATCAAAGTTCCATTTTACTACAAATAAATAATTGATAGCAGCAAATAAAACCCAAGAAATTGACAGCAGCAACTAAAACCCAAGCATACATGTTTGTGTCAACTGACAGCAGCAATTGACAACCAGGTTTTCTTTTACTACTTCATTTTGTCATGACAGCAGCAATTGACAGCAACTAAAAACCAAGCATAAATATTTTGCATTACCCAGAGGCGATTCCTCTCTGTTAGATGGGTATGTGTACAGCGAGGGATACACCGGTAACAAACAATAATGTCAACAACAAGCTTTTGTCAACAAGTCATGTTTGTCAACAGCAAGCTTTTGTAAATCAAGCTACAGTCATGTTTGACCATGCCCAGGTGAACCAACAACAAGCTTTTGTCAACAATATAAGAGCAAGCTTCACGATTTTTTACAGAAACCAGCTAAGCTAAGCTAGTCAACAATATAAGAGCAAGCTGTTAGATTTGCCCTGGATTCATACAGAAACCAGCTAAGCTAGTAATTAAGGCAAGATTTTCACAAGAGTTTAGTACTCAGATTTTTTACAACTTGAATCTTGCTATTTGCTTAAGTATAAAATTACTGAAGCAGCAGCAGCACCTAACACTACTTTATAAACCTACTACTACCAATAACACACCATCCATTTCTAGCAAAGCTACTACTACCTGGACACTGGTAACAGAAGCAGCAGCAGCACCAGCAGGACCTCCTTTTTTACTGTTTTTCATTAACTAACATGCTACCAGTTGGTGTATGCCACACAGGCCTGTTTCTCTCTAGACTTCTTCATTTGGTTCTCTCTAGATTTTATGTATTCTTCAGTTCAACAAGGAGGGTGATAAGTTGATCGAGGAAATGAAGCTTAGGGTTGTTTACACGTTGTCTAGTGGAAGCTCAGAAGACTCTGGCGTTACATATTCTGGAAGCAGGAGCTTCAGGCAGGCCAATGATGATCTCTCGGTGAGATTTGCTAGCTCTATCATCTATGCAGGCAACACATGTTTTGCTAATAAATATTTTTGTGGATCTTTTGCTAATAACATTTTAATACAGAGGCTAATTGTAGCTCACCCTGTTTACGCTTTACACTGCAGATGCTGAAGAATGCAAGCCTTGAAGAGGTAATGCACTCTATCCAAACAGAAATTCCACGCTTTTCTTTAGGATCTTGACCAAAACCTGTTAGCAAAGATACTTCATCTGATGAATTCTTAGAGACAATTATTCTACCATTTCAGACATGACAGGCTTTGAGCCTTCATCTGATGAATTTTTTTTCACTTTGCTGTATGTTTTTGCACCGAGATAGTTATTGTCTCCATTGTGATATGCCATAAAAATACTATTTCTCTCTTAGGGTCTTAAGTGCAGAAGCAAATACACACTGTCTTTGGTTATAAAATTGTGAAAATAGCAAATATGAGAAACAGGACAATCTTGAAGCACCATCAAATCATGGTTGAAATGAACATAAAGTTGAGTGTGAGAAAAGGTACCTACACTTCCAGGTCGGTGTCGTAATTGAGGTAGGAAGGGATTCCCACGAAGCCCATGAGCATGTTGCCCTATGCACTAGTTAATTGTTCACTTGGGCCAGAATTTCGATTTTTCCCCTTTCAACCTAGCAATCTAGCTTGGTTCAGACCTTGGTTCAACCTAGCAATCTGGACTCTTTCAACCTAGCAACCTAGCAAGCTGTGCCCACAGGCAGACCCCCATCGGGGAGAGAGAGGGGGAGAGAGGGAGAGAGGGAGAGAGGGAGAGAGGGAGAGAGGGAGAGATAGGGGAGGGGCTACGCTCACCTCTGACGGGCGGACGACGGGCGGCGGCGCGATCCTCCTCCTCCACAAGCGGCGGGCCTGCTCCTCCTCCACGGATCGGCAGCGGCCTCCTCCTCCACAAGCGCGGGCCTCCTCCTCCTCGAGAGCGCAGCGCGGTGGCGGGCCTCCTCCTCCTCGAGAGCAGATTGTGAGCAGCGCGGTGCGTGGTGTCTGTGAGATGGAGCGGCGCAGATTGTGAGCGGCGCGGTTGACTAGTCCAACACACATAGGCGTAGCGCACCCTGGCCAAGTGCGCTACCGATAACCGTAGCGCACTTGGCCAGGGTGCGCTACGCCTATGTGTGTTGGACTACCAGATAAGAGGGCGGCCACCCCTTCTGTTAATAGTAGTATTGTCATAGCCCACTGGTTCTGCCCCTTAGCTCTATTCTAAACTATGATCACCCAGGTTCGAATCCTGGTGCTCCACTTTTTTATTTTTATTTTAAAAATAGTTTTAAATGTTCCAAAAAATGCGCAAAAGTGGTGATTTATGCCATACAAGTTTTGTTTTGTTTTTCAAATACTTTTAAATATTTCAAAAATGCCCAAAAGTAGTGATATATGTCATAAAAGTGTTACAAACATGATTCAAAGTATAACTAAATTGCATAATACTTTGTCCATGAATATTACAATCTTTTTCGACCAAGCGGTTTACAATATTTTTTGAGCTAGCGTTTTACAATCTTTTTTCCCTTCTTTGTCGCGGTTGAATAATTTAGCCCCGGCACTTTAATGTTTCTTCTTTCGAACGGGCTACCTTTTTTGGGTAGGGTTGTCCTTTTTCTTCTTGTGATGTATGTTGCTGCATCGTAGTCGTCGTCATCTTCAATCTTTGGATCGCCGTACTGGTCAAAGTCTTGCTCGTTGGCGACTCCATCCATTCCGATGATGTTTCTTTTTCCTCTCCTCACGACAACACGGCTAGGCTTTGTCGGGTCGGTAATGAAAAAACATTGGTCCACTTTGGTAGCCAGTACCCACGGTTCATTTTTCGCGGCCACGTTTGCACCGGCGGCCTTGGATTTGGCTTCTTCGGGTATAACCATGGTTGTGAAATACCGGTCTTCTCTTTCGACGCTCTTTGCCCATCTGACACGGAACATCGGCACCTTTTCTCCACAGTAGTCGAGCTCCCAGATCTCCTCGATTCTTCCATAGAATCTTTCCTTCACGTTGTCATCGGTGTAGAATTCCGACGTTACGCCTGAGTTCTGATAATCACACTTGTTGTCCTTTTCCTCCGTGTAGAATGTGTAGCCGTTGATATCATATGCCTGATAGGTCACCAGGTTTTGCATCGGTCCCTGCGAAATGATCTTTTCCGTGTCAGAAGAATGCGAGCGCGGGGGATTATCAAGGAGCGTCTGCCTAAACCAACGCGTGAAATCTGAGTTGTGCTCTTTGATTATTTCTCCCTGCGTCCTCTGTATGCCCCGGTCACTGTACTTCTTCTCGATTAACCTTTTGTGCTTCTGTACCCAAGGATCGACCAGTTCTAAATGCTGTAGCGCGACGAGGTTTGCTCGATCAAAGTCTGCGCGTCGAAAATCGAAGTCTGCATGCAGTATGCGACGACCCTCTCGGTGACCAGATCCGTCGAGCTTGCCAAGGTGTCTGTTGACGGGAAGACCGACAGGGTTCTCGATGTCTAGATAATTCGTGCAGAAAGAGATGCACTCTTCGGCCGGAAAGCCCTTGGCTATGCTTCCATCTGGACGGGACCTGTTGAGAACGTATCCTTTGATGTGTCCGTTGTGTCCGTTCATCCTTTCGAACGCCATCATGCTGCGGAGGAACATCGGCCCGAGTTGTACGATGTCCTCCACGACATGGACCAGCAGATGCACCATAATGTCAAAGAATGCGGGTGGGAAGTAGACCTCAAGCTCACATAGTATCACCACGATCTCCTCCTGTAGCCTTCCGAGCTGATTCAAGCCAATCGAATTCCTAGAGATGACGTCGAAAAACTTGCATAGGCCAAATAACGTTTCACGGACGTGCTCATCCATTATCCCTCTTAGTGCGACCGGAAGTACCTGCGTCATTAGCACGACACAGTCGTGAGACTTCATGCCACTGAACCTCTGCTTCGCCTCGTCTAGGTATCTGCTTATCTTGCCCGCGTAGCCGTAAGGAAATTTGACTCCTAGAAGGCACTTGAAAAACTGTTTGATCTCATCCTGGCTTAGACTGAAGCAAGAAGGAGGGCAGTAATATTCGTTCTTCTTTAACTTTTACCCTTCCGACGACCTTGTGTCGTCTCCGACTCATGATCATCGTCATCTTCCTGATCTTCAGGAGTAGTGCGTCCTCCGTGAAGCTCCTTCCGGATACCCAAACATATCAGGTCGTGCCTTGCTTTCGGACCATCTTTCGTCCTATCTGGCATGTTGATTATGGTGGCGACCAGACTCTCGCACACGTTTTTCGTGATATGCATGATGTCGAGGCTATGAGGCGTGCGGAGAAACTTCCAGTATGGCAACTCCCAGAAAACAGACCTTGTTTTCCATACCTTCATCAGCGGCTTGTCTTGTTGCTGCCTCTTTCGCTTCTTTCCAGGCTTAGGACAATCTTTCCAGTTTTTCAGCAACTCTTCCACTTCTTCGCTGCTCCTACGCTCTGGGATTCCTCGGGTCTCTGATTTCCATCGAACAGGTCTCCACGTTTTCTCCATGGATCATTCTTGCCGAGCCACCTCCGGTGCGCCATGAACACGGTTTTCGATGACCCTGGATCTTTCTCTAGTTGGAGATAGCTTGTGTTATCCATGCACCTAACGCATGCGCAGAATCCTTGGATAACCTAGCCACAATGCCTTCGCTCATTATATCTGTCTTGTTATTTCGTATCATGTCGGCCGTCGCAAATTTCAAAAATCTAGCCACAATGCCTTCGCTCATTATGCGGACCATTTTTGCCTGCACGATGTACACGGTACAATTTTGAAGTCTATTAGAACCACATAATGAATGCATGCATGCAATGGTCGGTAGAAAATTTCGGCATGACCTATCCTAAAATTAGGACCTTTGCGAAATGCCAAAGTCTTGCCAAAATGGAAATGAATCAACATTTTGGCAAAACAAATGGCAACTTGTTCACATACAAACACAAGAGAGAGAGACCGATCCATACACACATGAACATATCATTATCCTCTCCATACACACATGCATGAGCATCATCGATACTCTCCATATACACACACATATGACCATCGATCCTCTCCACATACACACATCATGAGCATCGATCATCTACATACATATGAGCACATCATCCATATAAACATGAACACATCCTTACATGGACAACTTACCGAGATGAGAGACCGATCGCGAGAAAGATGGAAAGGAGAGGTGCGCGCGTCGACCGGAGAAGGATAGATGAGAGACCGGAGACCTCCTCTATTACTTATGTAACATCCAAAGCAAGTTTTACATGCTAAAAATGGTGAATGTGTGGAGAAATTGAGGTGGGAAGGAGAAGATCCCGACTAGATCTAAGGAGGAAGAAGAAGGGGAAAGTGAAGTGTGGGGTGGTGGATGTGGTCACACATGTGCACATAAAGTGCTGCCCTAAAGAAATCGACACATCCGTGGCGCACACGGCCCTAGTGCGCCACAGGGAGTACAAACATCTGTGGCGCACTACACCAAGTGCGCCACAGATGCGCCTACTCCCTGTGGCGCACTAGGCCGAGTGCGCCACAGAAGTTTGTGGCCGTTTCAGAGCAGAGGGGGGCATGCGCTTAAGCGTAGCGCACCAGGCACACATGCGCCACAGATGACCCTAACAACCGTGGCGCACATGACTATAGTGCGCTACAGATGTTTGGCGTGTGGCCAACAGGGCCCTGGCCCACACACATCTGTGGCGCACTATAGTCATGTGCGCCACGGTTGTTCTAGTTATTAGTAGGGAACTGCCCACATGTGAGCCACGCCTGTTTTAGCCGTGGGGCACTTCAACCATGTGAGCCACGGATGTGCTGATTACCTATAGCCGTTTTCCTAGTAGTGTCCCGCACTCCCCAACCTCGACTGCATCTAACCATGCCTTTGATTTTCCTCGGGGCGAACCGCAGCATCGCCCTCGACAACGACCAGAGCCACCCGACGCCGTTCCCCACTCTGGCGAGCGATTAAACCCGCTCCAGTGCGCCCCTCGCCTCCTCGCGACCACGTTGAGCATCGCCACGATCCCCTGAGCACGGTGAGCATCTCCTCCGTCTTCTTTGCTTCCTAGAACCGCCGCTAGCCCACCGTCTGACCGTCGCCTCCGCGCCCAACCGTCGAGCGCCGCCAGTTCTTGGCAAGATTGATAAGAGCCGTTCGATTTAGATCGAAGAGACACGATAGAACCACTTAACAGCGAAGGGGTACACGTTCTAAACCGTGCGATCTATTTAGATCCAACGCCCCGCAGAGGCCGATCTGCCCGAATCGGTATCAACCAGTAGAATTGCGACGTGTGGCCAGTCTTTGTTTAAAAACTGAATTGAAAACAGATTTAGATGCAAATTTGAAACCCTTGTAACTTTTGATCCACACGTCCAAAATTACAAACTTTATATCAATGGAATCAGTGGAACAAGCCCTAGCCAACCATGCAATTTGTTTAGTAAAAAGCCTCTGGTAAAATGTTTGTTCTTGCAGAAACATTTGTATGCTTGTTTAGGTTATAAAAATTATTCCAAAATGTTTTTAGGGTTAAAATCTTTGCAAATTGGTTTGTGGTGAACCTACTGACCTTAGGAACCAACTTGTGGATTTAAAAATGAATTTGGTGAAGTTTAGGATGGATTAATTGATTTAGCCCATTTCTAGCCAAATAAAAATATTGTTTTGATTATGGAAATGATTTTGAAGGAAAAACTTTGGGAAAATGATTTGAATCAAACCTACTGACCCTAAACACCAAGTTTTGAGAATCAACAACTTATTTGGTGAACAACATAAAGTTTTTGATTTGATAAAAACATTTTCCACCACATGAAATAATGAATGGATTTAAAAATGGTTTATAGACAAAACCCTTTTGTAAATGACTTTGCCACTTTGGAAAATGACCACTTTGAGCCTTACAAAGTTTAGAGCCTAGTGGAAACCACCTTTGCAAATAAAACTACCCTATGCATGCTTGCATGCATGACTTAGATCCCATTATTTTATGTGTGTTAATTTGTTTGATTGCTTTTGGTTGGAATGCTAGTGATATTGTGTTTGCTTGATTGATTTGTAGTGAAGATAGAAAAGTGTGAAACTAGCAAGATCAAGAAGTGAACCAACATTCCCTACCAAAAAGGCAAGTGACACTATCATCTAAAAGACCTACTATTTTCATTATACTTAGTGGATTTTGAAACATGCATGAAAAGAATTTCTATACTTATGCTATGCTAAATCCTAATAGGATACCCCTATATATTCCTTAGTGAAAACAATGTAGTTGTAGTATGCTTACCCCAGCTATATATTGGGATGGGATACATGTTATGATTATATGAAGTATTGAAAAGACTTATGTTTTATATAATAAAACAAGTACTCAATGAACCACCTGGGTGGACAAGGATACTCAAGCTTTTGGACAAGATGGCAACAAGAGGAACCATGTTTATATGGCAATCTCTTTTTTTGTTGTGCACTAAAAGAAAACCACCCAGGGACTTAGAGATTGAACATGTTTCTCGTACAGTGGCTTCCGTGTACAGCCACATGCTAAATGGGCTCTGGCTTAGTCAACTACATAGTGGAAGACCCATGCATTGGCATCTTCAGGTTAACTAGATTTGTGTAAGGGAGCTTGAAACCCTACATTGGTGCCTGGTAGACAAGCTAGCATTTTGTATTGGGAGGACTCCTATGGAAAGACTTTGTCACATTCTCAATCTGCCAGTACTCCATCTTGGTGAGTACTTATCCAGTGGCCACTGGTGGCATCAAGATGAGATTGTGTCATGTGGGTAAAGTGTACAACTTCTGCAGAAGATCAAAATTCTAAGTACTTAGCCGTGTCCCCGGTTATGGACAACTCTGAGCAACTAAGGCCTGAAGCTATGGAAGATCTCGACATTCCAATTTCTCAAAGATAAAACTTGAGGGTGACAACAAGGGATTTTGAAACACTTGGTGGATTCCAAGGAGTTAAGAAAAGATTTGACAAAAGATCAAAACTATTTTGAAAATATAGGATAAAACTATATTGCTTTCTGCAAATGAGCCTAAACCCCACTTAGCCAAATATGCATGTATTGATAGGATCCACTCATATTATACTTAGTAGTGAAACTTGCCAATATAATTCAAATGTATTGACCCTTGTGGCTGCAACTTGTTATGTTGCAGGTTTGATTGATGTTAGTAAAGTTTGATGATTAGGATTACAAAGTCTACAACCAACATGTTTGCCTGTGGCATTTTGAAGATGAAGGACCCCATGCTTATAGTTATTCCGCTGCAATGTATTGTAATAGCCAAATGAGCTATGTAAGATGTAATAAAGTTATGTTATTCCTGGTTATAAAGTTATATTATGACCATTGTTTCTTGATATTACATCTTAACTGTGGATGCTAGCTATTGATCCAGGGACTAGCATTGTAAACACAGGTGACTCTACCTTATTTAAAGGTTGGGACCCTTACAGATGGTATCAGAGCATTGTGTTGCCTGTAGGATTTGTAAACCTAGGATTGGACAAAACCCCTTAGAAAAATAGGAGTTGTATTTGTTCCAAAAACTTATTTACCAACAATCTTGTAAACTCTTTCCTCAACCATTTTGGTTTTGACTCTACATCTCTTCTATTTTCAACTTGATGGAAAAACCTACCCCATGGCCAAGGACATCACCATGTGCAAAGGATTTCTTCAACTCTAATAACTTCAACTTCATCAACTCTAATGACTTCAACATCTTCAACTCTAATGACTTCAACTTTTTCAACTCTAATGACTTCAACATCTTCAACATTTCCACCAAGGACTCAACCTTGGATATCACTAAGGACTACTAGTGAAAACCAAGAGACATTAGATTGCCTACCAAAGACATTGATATCAAGTTAGAGTATGGATCATATTGTCCTATGAGGTATGATTATACTAAGTTATTATTTTCAAGAAAACTTGTGTTTCCTTCAACTCATGAGTTAAACTCATAAGTTGTTAAGTGGTTAGTTGCTTGTTGATTGTTTGATGGTTTGATTGTTTGTTTGAACTTGGTTGTTTTTGGGTTGTGTGTTAAAACTTCTTAAAAACCTATCCACCAATACTTATCCCTATCAAACCAACAGATGCCTCCCTGTCGTGCCAACCCCAACCAAAACAACAACAACCTCACCCCTGAGATGCACCAGATGATGGCAGCTCAGACACAGTTGATGCAGCAGATGACCACATTCATACAGAATCAGAATAACAACAACAACAACAACAACAATCAGAATAATCCTCCAGCACTTGACATGCTCACCAAGTTTCTGAAACTTAGGCCTGCAAGATTCTTTGGAACAACTGATCCAATGGAAGATGATGATTGGTTACGTTCAGTGAACAAAGACCTAGTGACTGTTGGCTGCACTGATGAAGAGAAAGTAAGGTTTGCAGCATTTCTGCTTGAAGGACCAGCAGCAACATGGTGGGACAACTTTCAAATCACCACTCCCCTTGAAGATGTGACTTGGGCTATTTTTGAAGATGGATTCAGAACCACTCACATCTCACCTGGAGTAATGTACTTGAAGAAAAAGGAGTTTCACAATCTGAAACAACGTCACCTCAATGTGGCTGAGTACATTGAAGAATTCAACAATCTGGCACGCTATGCACCGGATGAAGTTGATACAGATGCTAAGAGAAAGGATAAATTTCTTGAAGGACTTAATGATGAGTTGAACCTGCAGCTAGCTGTTGCCTATGTCCCAACTTATCAATCACTCTGTGACAAAGCCACCATTTTGGAAAACAAGATGAATCAAGTTGAGAACAGAAAGAGGAAGCATAAACTCAAGAATCATTCAGGATCATCAAAGAAGAAGCATTCATACAAAAGGAGCAATGAAGATTCTGAACCACATCAGTATCACCACAACAACAATGGAAGTGATAATAATGGAAATGATACTGACAATGGAGATGACCTTGGTCAGAACCAACATGACACTTACAGGAAAAAGGACATTAGCAAGTTGCAATGCTATAATTGTAAGGAACTTGGACACTATGCATCAGACTGTCCAGAGAAGAAAAAGAAAAAGGATGCTAGAAGAGCCAATGGAAATGACTCCAATGTGACCCAGAAAGGACATGTGAACCACATTGACATGAATGGAAACTTTGAAGAGATAGAAGAAGTGGATGTCAGGATTTAGAAAACTCAGAAGAGTCAAATAAGGATTCCTTGTCTGGTTATTGTGTTGAACTTTTAGTCAAGTGAACCATCAATGTAAAACTATGAGACTTTATTTTAAGGGTGGTAGTACCCTAGTTATTTTAAGCCTACTTATAACCTTTAACCTTCCCAAATCTCGGGACGAGATTTATTTTAAGGGTGGTAGCCTGTCACATCCCAAGATTTTCCAAATCTTGTTATGTGAAAAATATTGAATAAAATAAAACTTTGTTGATTTTCAGGGTGAGAAGAAACTTTTTGAATTCAAATGGGAACCTATTTTGAACAAATAAGATCCTAAAGGGATTTAAAAATATAAACATTTAATAAAGGAAAAATAAAAATATTTGGAATTACTATTTTTGAATCTTTTAATAAAAGATTTGGTTTTCAAATGAAAAGGTAGAAATAAAATAATAAGGATTATTTTATAACCCAAATTAAAAACTTGGCCAAGCTTTTGAAATAAAATATTTCTATTTGATAAAAATAGTAAAGGTTTATTTAAAATAAAATAATAAGGATTTAATATCCAAGTTTATTAAAAATAAAGGTTTTACTATTTTAATTAAACATCAAAACTTATTTATGTATTTTAAATAAGTTTTCCTAATGTTTTATATCTTCAAATAAAACCTACTGATTTGGTTTTGAAAATATTTAGATTTCAAATAAAGATTATAAATAAAACAAATCCTATTTGATCTATTAACTAATGTCCATTTTATTTAATTAATAATGGACCCTAAAATAAAAATAATATTTTATTTTGGACTTTGGTTTATGTTGTTAAACAGAACCAAATTGAATTGCAAAGTGTGATGAATGTTTGAATTGTTTTAAATGTTTGATTGTTGTTTGAATTTCAAAACAGAAAATAGAATCAGAAAAGGAAAAAGCATTCAAAAGGAAAAAATATAGAAATGGACCCAGCCCAACTGGCCAAGCCCAACGAGCCCAGCTAGCCTAGCTTCTCTCCCCCGCGCGCGAAGCGTTTTCTACCTAAACGCACACCCGCAGAGCGACTGACGAGTGGACCCTTCCTTCTCTCTCTCCCTCACTGACAGCACGGCCCCACACTCCTGTTCTTCGTTTCCACCCGCGACCACGTCCCCAGCCGTTGCTCCGATTGATTGCCGGCGTCAATTCGCGTTGATGGCGCAGTAAATCCCTCTCGCGACCACGCGCTCTTAAGCACCAATCCCTCCTCGCCATTTCCCCCCAGACTCCGCTGCCAGAGAGCTCCCAGGCTGTCTCCAATTTCTTCTGCACCGCCGTCGTCTCCGACGAGGCTCCTGGCCAATTCCGGCGCCGTCCAGCCGCCACTCGCCTCCCACTGCTCACGAGCCTGTTCCCCACTCCCAGGCGCACCTGTCTGTGCTCTTCGTTCAACCGCGGGCGCCCTAGAGCGTCGACTGCAACAACTCCGAACGCCGCCGCGTCTGCAAGCAACTCCGGCGACCCTTCTGGTAAGCACCTGACCGCCCCGCTCTTTCCCGATGATGCTCCCGCACTCCCCAACCTCGATTGCATCTAACCATGCCTTTGCTTTTCCTCGGGGCGAACCACAGCACCGCCCTCGACAACGACCAGAGCCACCCGACGCCGTTCCCCACTCCGGCGAGCGATTAAACCCGCTCCAGTGCGCCCCTCGCCTCCTCGCGACCACGTTGAGCATCGCCACGATCCCCTGAGCACGGTGAGCATCTCCTCCGTCTTCTTTGCTTCATAGAACTGCCGCTAGCCCACCGTCTGACCGTCGCCGCCGCGCACAACCGTCGAGCGCCGCCAGTTCTTGGCAAGATTGATAAGAGCCGTTCGATTTTGTAGGGGTCCCAACCTTTAATAAGATTGATCCCTCCTGTGTTTTACAATGCTAGTCCCTGGATCAATAGCTAGCATCCACAGTTAAGATGTAATATCAAGAAACAAAGGTCATAATATAACTTTATAACCAGGAATAACATAATTTTTATTACATCTTACATAGCTCATTGGCTATTACATTACATTGCAGCGGGATAATTATAATCATGGGGTCCTTCATCTTCAAAGTGCCACAGGCAGATGTTGGTTGTAGACTTTGTAATCCTAATCAAACAATCTTCACTAAAATCAATCAAACCTGCAACATACAAGTTACAGCCACAAAGGGTCAATACATTTGAATTGTATTGGCAAGTGATACTATGGTAGTATAGTGGAGTCTATCTTCTATATGCATTTGGCTAAGTGGAGTTGACGCTTGCATTGCTCAAAAATAGATTTTCCTTAACATTTTGAAAATACTAAGTTTTTGCTTGACAAAATCATTTTTCTCAATCAAAGATTTCAAGATCCTTGTACCAAGCCATCTCTCCATCAATGATTTAAGAATTCAAACAACCCTTGTTCAAACCACAAGATTTTAATTTAGAAATTTGAATGATGAGATTCTTGATTGCTTCCATGTCTTGATGCTCAAATTGTCCTTTACCAGGGACATGGCTAAGTACTTAGATTTTTCACTCTGCAGAGGTGGTGCACTTTCCCCACAAGACTTGGTTTCCCAAGACAAAATCTTTCAGAAGCCTTCCCTTAGACCAAAATGGACGCGTTCCAACCTATCAAACACTACCACCCACTGTCCATTTGGCTAAGTTCTTGCAACCTATATGATCATGGCAGAGCCCATATTGCCAAGTGGTTGCACTTGAAGCTTCTCAACATTTGACATCTCAAATCCCTTTGTTTCCTGGGTGGCCATCCACAAGTGAGATACACAATCCAAGTCCATGGCCTTGTGAACCACTCAACATACCCCAATCCTTCCATTCCACCCAGGAGGTTCATTAACTTAGTTGTTTTATTAAACAAAACCTAAGTCCTCAGACTTAGAATATTTTTCCATAGTGTGAATATATATATTCCACCCATGTTTTCTATTAGCTAGGCTAAGCTTGATAGTAGTAGGAATCATTAACTTAAGGAAATCCTACTAAGGATTCATCTACTAGGTTTCCTTGTAGCAAGGTCTATACTTAGCAAAATCCATGCAAGTTTTACTTAGCAAAATCACTAATGCATAGTGAAAGTAATGGGATAGAAAGTATGAAGCATCACTTGCCTTTTTGGTAGGGAATGGTGGTTCACTCCTTGATCTTTCTAGTCTCTCACTTCACTACAAATCAATCAAGCAAACACAAATTCAATTCACATTCCAAACCAAAGTCAAACAAACAATTCTTCACACACACAAAGTAATGGAATCTAAGTTATGCATGGGAGCATGCACAAGATAGTTTTATTTTGCAAGGAGGGCTTCTATTGGGTTTCTAAACTTTGTAAGTTCCAAATTGGTCATTTACCAAAGTGGCAAAGTCATTAGTTAGAGGGTTTTGTCCAAAAACTATTTTTAAATCCATTCATCATTTCATGTGGTGAAAAATGTTTTTATTAAGGCAAAACTCTTAGGTTGTTCACCAAATGAGTTGCTATTGCAAAGCTTGGTGTTTTTGGGTCAGTAGGTTTGGTCCAAACTATTTTCTCAAAGTTTTCTTTCCATAAACATTTTTATAACAAAAACCATTCTTTTTATTTGGCTAGAAAATGACTAAGTCAAGTAATCTAACCTAAATCTTACAAAAATCATTTCTAACACCAAGGGTTGGTTCCTAGGGTCAGTAAGGTCACAACAATCCATTTTGCAAAAGTTTTAATCCAAAAATCATTTTTAAACAATTTTTATACTCTAAACAAGCATACATAAGTTTCTGCAAATTCAAACAAGATAACAGATACTATTTGCTAAACTAACTCCACAGTTGGATAGGGCTTGTTCTCCTGAATCCATTGATATAAAATTTGACAAATTTGGACGTATGGATCAAAAGTTATAAGGGTTTGAAGTTTGTAAATAATTCCGATTTCAAATTCTAATTTCAATCTATCTGGTGACACGCGGCGGCTTCTTATTTGTCGGTACCGTTTCGGTTGGATCGCGGCTGTGGTGCGTTGGATTAAGTCTAATCGTGCGGCCCTGAACACATACCCCTTCGCGTTAAGTGATTCTAATCCTGCTCGCTCAATCTAGATCGGACGGCTGTGGAGTGTTCGACCATAGACGGGCGGCGCTGCGGCGGCTGCTGGCGGCGGCGACTCTGTTTCACGGCGGCGCCGGCGATATAGGAAGCGAAGAAGAGGGGGAGTGTGCTCATCGGGTTCGCTGACGCTCGCTGATGCTCAACGTGGTACGGGTTGGTGAAGGGGCGCACTGGGTCGGGCTTGATTGCTCGCCGGAGTTGAAGACAACGTCAGGCGGCTCTGTCTAAGGTCGAAGTCGACGTTGCAGATCATGCGGAGGCAAACAGAGGGCGTAGTTAGGTACGCAAGACCAAGGCGAATACGTTGGTGTGATCGGGAAGACGCGGGGCGGTCAGTGATTACCGAGGAAGATCGTCGGAGAGGTTGCAGACACGGCGGCGTTCGGAAGTTTGTCGTAGCCGAGGCTCTGGGGCGCCCGCGGTCAAATGGGTGGTACGAGGAGGAAGGTCTGGGAGTGGGGAAGCTGCCAGGGTGCTCGGGGGGGCTCGGGGTGGTGTGTGCTGGTCGGATTTTGGTGAGGAAGGTCGTCGGAGACAGGGAAGTGTCTGGCAAAACTCTTCGGCCTGGAGGCGCGCTTGAGGGAGGGGTCAGAGGGGAACGAGAGAGGATGTGCTGGCGTTTTATCGAGCTTGATTACTGCGAGTTAAGGTGGCTGCGTTAAGGCGTATTGATGCCGCGATTCAAAGCTTGCAACGGCGACGAGAGGAGGAAGAACCAGTCGCGGGGTGGGGAAGGAGAACAGTGGAAAGGGGTCCACTGGTCAGTGGGGAAAAGAATCGAGGGGAGGTCCACCAGTCATTGGTTCTGTGGGTAAGAGAACTGGTGCCAAACGTTTTCTTCGGGGAAATAAGTTGGGCTGTTTGCTGGGCCTTGTTGGGCTGCCTGGGTTGGGTCGCCCTCTTTATTATTTTTTTCTGTTTCTGATTCCTTTTCTTTTTCTATTTCTATTTTCCTGTTTTGAATTTCAAACAAACAAACAATATTCACATCAATTCAAACAACTCCCAAACTTTGTAAGTTTGGTTTGGTTCTGTTCAGTAGCCTAAACCTAATTCTAAAATCCATAATTTTTAAATAATTAAGTCCATTATTAATTAAATAAATGCCCATTGCTAATTAATCAAATTAGGATTTGATTTATTTCAAACTCAATTTAAATCCATATATTTTCCAAAACCAAAATAGTGGGTTCTATTTGAAATAAGGTATATTTAGAAAGCTTGTTTTAGAATAAATAACAATTTTGTTAAAGGTTCCATTTATAGAAATAAAAGGGACCATGGTTTATTAATCAAATAGGGTTTGGTTCATTTAATAAAATCCATTTTAAATCCAAATATTTTCAAAACCAAATTAGTAGGTTTTATTTGGAAATAAGGAATTCTTGGAAACTTGTTTAAAAACAAAATATCATTTTAATTTAGAGTCCATTATTAATTAAATATAATAGACTTTCATTATTAAATCCAATAGGATTTGTTTTGTTGAGATATTTATTTTGAAATCTAAAATAAATCCAAAACACTTTAGTAGGTTTTATTAGAGAATATAAAATACTTGGAAAACCTATTCAAAATAATTTAATAAGTTTTGATGTTTCAATTAAAATGTTAAAACCTTTTATTTAAATAAAATTTGGAGATTTAACTCCTTATTATTTTATTTTAAAAAAACCTTTACTATTTTTATTCAAAACAAAATGTTTTAATTCTAAAGCTTGGCCAAGGTTTAATTTGGGATTTATAAAATGTTCTTTATTTATAAACTTCCATTTCATTTGAAAACAAATCTTTTCATTTAATTGTTTTAAAATAGTATTTCCAAATGTTTTTATTTTCCTTTTATTAAATGTTTATCTTTTTAAATCCCTTTAGTTTTTATTAAATTCAAATGGGTTTGAAGTTCCAATTGCATTCAAAAGTTTCTTCTGGCTCTGAAAATCAAACAAAGTTTTATTTTATTAATTTATTTTCACATTACAAGATTTGGAAAATCTTGGGATGTGACAGATTTAGATCGAAGAGACACGATAGAACCACGTAACAGCGAAGGGGTACGCGTTCTGAACCGTGCGATCTATTTAGATCCAACGCCCCGCAGAGGCCGATCCGCCCAAATCGGTATCAACCAGTAGAATTGCGACGCGTGGCCAGTCTTTGTTTAAAAACTGAATTGAAAACAGATTTAGATGCAAATTTGAAACCCTTGTAACTTTTGATCCACACGTCCAAAAATTACAAACTTTATATCAATGGAATCAGTGGAACAAGCCCTAGCCAACCATGCAATTTGTTTAGTAAAAAGCCTCTGGTAAAATGTTTGTTCTTGCAGAAACATTTGTATGCTTGTTTAGGTTATAAAAATTATTCCAAAATGTTTTTAGGGTTAAAATCTTTGCAAATTGGTTTGTGGTGAACCTACTGACCTTAGGAACCAACTTGTGGATTTAAAAATGAATTTGGTGAAGTTTAGGATGGATTAATTGATTTAGCCCATTTCTAGCCAAATAAAAATATTGTTTTGATTATGGAAATGATTTTGAAGCAAAAACTTTGGGAAAATGATTTGAATCAAACCTACTGACCCTAAAAACCAAGTTTTGAGAATCAACAACTTATTTGGTGAACAACATAAAGTTTTTTATTTGATAAAAACATTTTCCACCACATGAAATAATGAATGGATTTAAAAATGGTTTATAGACAAAACCCTTTTGCAAATGACTTTGCCACTTTGGAAAATGACCACTTTGAGCCTTACAAAGTTTAGAGCCTAGTGGAAACCACCTTTGCAAATAAAACTACCCTATGCATGCTTGCATGCATGACTTAGATCCCATTATTTTATGTGTGTTAATTTATTTGATTGTTTTTGGTTGGAATGCTAGTGATATTGTGTTTGCTTGATTGATTTGTAGTGAAGATAGAAAAGTGTGAAACTAGCAAGATCAAGAAGTGAACCAACATTCCCTACCAAAAAGGCAAGTGACACTATCATCTAAAAGACCTACTATTTTCATTATACTTAGTGGATTTTGAAACATGCATGAAAAGAATTTCTATACTTATGCTATGCTAAATCCTAATAGGATACCCCTATATATTCCTTAGTGAAAACAATGTAGTTGTAGTATGCTTACCCCAGCTATATATTGGGATGGGATACATGTTATGATTATATGAAGTATTGAAAAGACTTATGTTTTATATAATAAAACAAGTACTCAATGAACCACCTGGGTGGACAAGGATACTCAAGCTTTTGGACAAGATGGCAACAAGAGGAACCATGTTTATATGGCAATCTCTTTTTTTGTTGTGCACTAAAAGAAAACCACCCAGGGACTTAGAGATTGAACATGTTTCTCGTACAGTGGCTTCCGTGTACAGCCACATGCTAAATGGGCTCTGGCTTAGTCAACTACATAGTGGAAGACCCATGCTTTGGCATCTTCAGGTTAACTAGATTTGTGTAAGGGAGCTTGAAACCCTACATTGGTGCCTGGTAGACAAGCTAGCATTTTGTATTGGGAGGACTCCTATGGAAAGACTTTGTCACATTCTCAATCTGCCAGTACTCCATCTTGGTGAGTACTTATCCAGTGGCCACTGGTGGCATCAAGATGAGATTGTGTCATGTGGGTAAAGTGTACAACTTCTGCAGAAGATCAAAATTCTAAGTACTTAGCCGTGTCCCCGGTTATGGACAACTCTAAGCAACTAAGGCCTGAAGCTATGGAAGATCTCGACATTCCAATTTCTCAAAGATAAAACTTGAGGGTGACAAAAAGGGATTTTGAAACACTTGGTGGATTCCAAGGAGTTCAGAAAAGATTTGACAAAAGATCAAAACTATTTTGAAAAGATAGGATAAAACTATATTGCTTTCTGCAAATGAGCCTAAACCCCACTTAGCCAAATATGCATGTATTGATAGGATCCACTCATATTATACTTAGTAGTGAAACTTGCCAATACAATTCAAATGTATCGACCCTTGTGGCTGCAACTTGTTATGTTGCAGGTTTGATTGATGTTAGTAAAGTTTGATGATTAGGATTACAAAGTATACAACCAACATATTTGCATGTGGCATTTTGAAGATGAAGGACCCCATGCTTATAGTTATTCCGCTGCAATGTATTGTAATAGCCAAATGAGCTATGTAAGATGTAATAAAGTTATGTTATTCCTGGTTATAAAGTTATATTATGACCATTGTTTCTTGATATTACATCTTAACTGTGGATGCTAGATATTGATCCAGGGACTAGCATTGTAAACACAGGGGACTCTACCTTATTTAAAGGTTGGGACCCTTACAATATTATGATTATGAGATATGGAAGATGGATGTCAAGACGGCATTCCTCAATGGAGACATTGATGACGAGTTGTATATGGTACAAACCAAAGGTTTTTTCGATCGTAAAGATGCTAACAAGGTAAGCAAACTTCAACGGTCCATTTATGGATTGAAGCAAGCATCCCGAAGTTGAAATCAACGTTTTGATAAGGTGATCAAAAGTTTTTGATTTATACAAACTTATGGAGAAGCTTGTATTTACAAGAAAGTGAGTGGGAGCTCTATAGAATTCCTAGTACTATATGTGGATGACATATTATTGATTGGGAATAATATAAACCTTCTTAAAAGTGTCAAAGATTATTTGAGTAAGAGTTTTTCAATGAAGGATCTTGGCGAAGCTGCTTTCATATTAGGCATAAAGATTTATAGCCATAGATCAAGATGCTTAATAGCGCATTCACAAAGTACAGACTTGGACAAGGTTCTAAAGAGATTTGGAATGGAAAATAGCAAGAAAGGTTTCTTGCCCATGTTGCCCAATACGACCTTGAGTAAAACTCAAAGTATCACTATGACAGAAGATAGAGAGAGTACGAGTAAGACTCCCTATGCCTCAGCCATAGGATCTATCATGTATGCCATGTTGTGTACTAGGCCGGAAATTGCATATGTGATACGTTGGAAACGTATCTATAATATTTGATGATCCATGCTTGTTTACTATCTACTTTGCTTTGCATTGTCTACACTTTGAGGTGTTTTATATGCTTTCTGGTACTAACCTATTAACAAGTTGCCATAGTGCCAGTTGCCCGTTTTCTTCTGTTTTTGGTTCCAGAAAGGCAGAAAATCAACATTCTCGGAATTGGACGGGACAAAAGCCAAAGTCAATATTTTACCGTCGGGAACACGAAGCCGGAGTACAAGATGCAGGAGACCCACCAGGGGGCCACACCCCCTGGCTGCGCGGCTGGGCCCACCCCGCACCTAGGGGGGTGCAGCCGCCCTGGTGGCCCTCCTGCCTCGCCTCTTCGCCTATAAGAAGCACCCGATGCAGATACCCTAGGCACCCGATCAAAACTCCATGAAACAGTCTATAGCCGCCGCCACCATCGTCCCTAGATCAGGGGAACTGAAGCTCGTCTCAGCAACCCACCGGAGGGGAGATCATCCCGGAGGCCTTCTTCTTCATCATGCCAGCCACCGGTATGAAGCGTGAGTAGTTCCACATTGGACTACGGGTCCATGTAGTAGATAGATGGTTGTATCTCCTCCTTGTGCTTTCATGTATAGATCTTGTGAGCTCCGTTCATGATCAAGATCTAATCTATTTGTAATCATGCATGTTGTGTTTGCGGGGATCCGATGGATATTGAGATTACTATGTCAGATTGATTAATGGTTTTGTCTATTTGATTCTATCATGTCTGTGTTGTTTGTGATCTTGCATGCTCTCCATTTTTAGTAGCTATCTTGGCCAAGTAGTTGCTAGTGACTCCAAGAGGGGGTATTTATGCTCGATAGTGGGTTCATGCCTCTAGTTTCCAAGGGAAGTGACAGAAATCTCTTCGGTTGTAGATGTGCTGTTGCCACTAGGGAGAAAACAATGGTCTCTTGTTCATGGAACAAGTGGATTGTTTACCTTACACACTTTACTTGAAGCAGTTGTCTGTTGCTTGCAACTTAATACTGGAGGTGGTTCGGATGGTAACCTGAAGGTGGACATCTAGTCATAGATGCAGTTGGATGTCGGTCTATGTATATTGTAGTATTGCCCAATCGAATCTCATAGGATCTTTTTGTGTAGTATTGCATTGTTATGCCTTTCTCAGTCCAGTCAATTGCCCTGTTGTAATTTGTTTACCCTGCATGCCATGTTTGTTTATCTAATGAGAGCACCCCTAGTGAACTATGGACCCCGGTCCAATCTTTACCATTGATACATCTTCCACTATTACTGTTTACTTTCTGCAAACCATCATCACCTTCCACACCATAAAATTAATCCTTTGTTACAGCAAACCGGTGAGCTTGACAACCTCACTGATCGTTGGGGCAAAGTCTTGAGTTTGTGTTGTGCAGGTTTCCATGTTGCTTGAAACACCTTTGAGACATTTCCTTCCTTCTACTGGTTCGATAACCTAGGTTTCTTACTGAGGGAAGGCTTGCTGTTGTGCTCTTCACACCTTGCTCTTGGGTTTCCAATGAAGCGCTACCACGTCAACACCGGGCGCCATCAAGCTTTTATGGCACCGTTGCCGGGGTGTGTAAGGACGTCTTCACAAGGGGAGTCCTCCTCAACCATTCTCGTTACTTTTCTTTTGGTTTTCTTAGTTTCTTTTGCTTGGTTTTGTTTGCCTCTTTTTATCAAAAACTCCAAAAAATAGTTTAGTTTGGTTTGCTTTCTCTTACCAAAAACACAAAAAAATTAGTTCCTGCCCTAGTTGCTACCATGTCTGGTTTTGGTCCAATCTCTATGACACCTATGGAAGATATCTTCACTTTTAAGCAAAAAAGTGAAGAGAGTTTCAAAGAAGCTTGGTCTAGAATCTCTGCTTTACAAAGGGAAATTGGGCCTAAGATGAGTCTTAGCTTGGTTATTAATAGTTTCTACCGCGGTATTGCTCTTTGTTATAGATATTCTTTGGATGATGTGGCTAATAATATATTTTTCAATCTACTGAGGATGAAGTTTTTGATGCCATTAAAAAGTTGATTATAATTTATAATACGCCTGGCAAGTCTGATTCCTCTTTCATAGATATTTTTGCTAGGATAAACACTATTGAGTACAGTACTACTGCTTTGAACAGTTGCTATCACACACTTAGGGAGTACCATAATTATGTTCCAATGAATTCTGAGCCTTGAAAGTGGTTTCCCACAATCAAAGTCACTATAAATAGTGCAACTTTTGACGCTCGCTGTGATATCATGTCTGAATTTTGCATTATGCCTAAAGATATTTATGAGTCTTTGAGTGTTTGGGGACTTTCTAAAGGAGGAGAAGAAATATATATTACCAATAATGCCACTTTATTACCCATTGGAATAGCTGAAGGTGTGTTTACAAAAATCTCAAGGAAAATGGTGTCTATTGATTATCTTGTTATTGAATGTGTAGGCAAAGGACATATTACACTTGGAAGATCCCTACTGAAACACCTTGGAGCTATAATAGATGTGGGAAAAGGAATTATGCATTTTGATCCTCTAGTAATAAATCATATTTTCCCTAAAGAAAATAAGAAAGGTAAGAAAGGTAGGAGCAAGAGGGTTAATGCTTCTTCATTTGAAAATACTTGATTTCTTGCTTCTTGTGCCTAACTTAAAGGCGTTAAAGAAAAGTACTTGTTGGGATATAACCCAAGAATTTCCTTGAGTCTTGGAAGTTATTACTTCAGTAATGACCTATCCTTATCCTTTTTGTTTGATTTTTGTGCCAAGAATGACCTCTAGTGAGAGGAAAGTAAAATTTGGGGAGTTGTTGTCCTGAAACAGATTTCTGTCCTCCACCATAAAACTTAGTGAGGATTTTCTGTAAGTCGTATTGAGCTGAAAATTTACAAATAAACCCCCCAGTATGTTATCTAACTTTAGTTAGTTCAACACTTTTTGATTTTCGAAACAGAAGAGTTTTGAAAAATTTAGTTTCTACCTGTTGGTCTGTTTTGACAGATTTCTGCCATTATTTGCATTTCCTTCTTATTGATTCCTTTTTGAGTTCTCTTTTGGGGAATTGAGCTTTTTCAAGGAGTTGCTACAGTAGCTTGTGTTTTTAGTGAAAAGTTTTGCTGTTAATAATATAAACCCAAAGGTCTATTATCTTTTGAATACACTAATGTTGCTAATGAAGATTGTGTCAAGTTTTGTATGAAGGAAAAATTTCAAGTGTAGAGAGAGAATAATGTAATGAGATGAAGAATGGACAAAAGATAAAGCTTGGGGATGCCACCCCGATGTCACTCCAAGAAATATCCAAGAGGTACAAGCGTCAAAGCTTGGGGATGCCCAAGGCATCCCCTTCTTCATCAATAAAAAGCTCAGGTCTTTCTAGACACTTCTTTTTTATTGTTTCATGCACTGTTGTGTTGTTCTTGGAGCATCTTAGTTTTCATTTGCTTTGCTTAGTTTGTTTAGTTTGCTTGAGTAAAGTAGTTTGGACCCCCATTCTCGCTGTGTTGTTTCAAATAAGTCGATTTGTGTTGGAAAGGAGTAGAAAGTTCTTGCTTGAAAGTGCAAGAGGAGCTTGCATTGACTGTGAATTAGACTTTAGCATGACATGCTAGGTGTTGTTTTGACCATATGCTTATTGCTGTAGCATGTCTTGTTAAAACAATTGGGATTGCTTAGTGTGCCTTGAAGAAATCATGCGTTGTTGTAGCATACAAAAGCATAGTATTGTGGTATTCTCCTTTGATGTTTTGTTTGGGTTGACTTGGCACATGCTCACACCATGGTATGACAATGAACAAGTCACCATATCCTCTATGATCATTTAGTACTTGACTTGTAGTACAACTCTATGCTTTGATTAGTAATGTTTTCTCACTCTGCATGATTATGGCCATTATTGCTCTCTTAGTTGGTTGCTCCCAGTCTTTTGCTTGCCTCCGCTTGTATGAGTAAGCTCTACTCATGCTTCAACATACCAAGAAACCAATTTATTCCAAAGTGTCCACTATAAACTCCTATGCATGGTGTGTTACACCATTCCAAGTATATTCTTGTTTTCATCTATCTTCCAATTAAAAAGTATTTTGTTATGCGAAAACTTAGTGATTAAAGCCCTCACAAACTTGATGGCACACTTTATACTCCTTTCCCCTAATAAACTTGAACCATTGTGTCATCTATGTTGTATATTCTTGCACTTATACGTTGGAATTAGCCGAACCATGCTGTCATGCGGAACGTTTTCAACATTGCACTTGTACTTTGTACACAGTTGATATCATGCTCTTATGTCTATGGATGTCACCGGTGTGAAATATAGAGGGAGCTTGTAAGTCCATGGAGTTATGTATTTTGTGGTAGATAAACGCCTGGGCCGCTAGCCTAAGCCTTGCCTAATCATGGTGGAAACTTGCAGCATCACCATAATGATAATTCTGTGAAGCATCCTCAATAAAAAGCTATACACATAGTAAATAAAAATATCGCTGAAATTCTCATTGTTTGCTTGCCTTGTCATTTTGGTTATGGGATAGCTCCTGTACCATGTGCAAGGGGTACCCCGTTGGCGGTTCTCTATGATACACATGTACTTACTATGACAAGAACTTACAGGTGACTGAAGTTGAGCAGCATGAGGTGTGGCCCTCGTATTCAAGGGACATGAGATTGCCAACTTATACTTTTTCAAGCATATAATCCACAATTTGTTCACTTTAACCTTAATCACTTCAAGATGCTTATGATAGGGGAAATGAGGGCTGAAAGCTAACAAGTACCATAATATTTGGAAGCTCTTTTTGAAACTTGTAATCCCTGCTTCCCTTTATGAAGGGCCTTTCTTCCACTATTATATTGAGTCTCCACCTTCTACCTTTAGGCACCATTAAGAGAGCATAGTTGTCATTCTTAGTTCTATGTGCAGTGTCCCAAAACTTATTGATTGATGCAAATTGTTGATATTGCTTGTTCTTGTGCTACTTGTATCTAGTCACTCTTATGAACTTTGAAGGTGTCCTATGCATCTATTTGCTACTCTATGAGGGAAAAGCTGAATGCCACTATGCCATGTTTTCTGTATATGAAACAAACAAACTTTTTCAATGCATGTTATTCATGATCTTTGTTTATAGCCTTTCTTGTTGCATCCATAGTTACAATGTCCTATTGTTAGAACTCCATCTTTCATGCGCATGTTTAGAGTTCTCTGATCCCACCTTTCAATGCTTGCAAATGGTTTGATCTTGGTTTTGATGGTGCATGCCACCTCAAAAATTATTCTTTTATCACTTACCTACTCGAGGACGAGCGGGAGTTAAGCTTGGGGATGCTTGATACGTCGAAAACGTATCTATAATTTTTGATGATCCATGCTTGTTTAATATCTACTTTGCTTTGCTTCATCAGTTTGTCTACACTTTGAGGTGTTTTTATATGATTTCTGGTACTAACCTATTAACAAGTTGCCACAGTGCCAGTTGCCTGTTTTCTTCTTTTTTGGTTCCAGAAAGGCAGAAAATCAATATTCTCGGAATTGGACGGGACAAAAGCCAAAGTCAATATTTTACCGTGGGGAACACGAAGCCGGAGTACGATACGGAGGAGACCCACCAGGGGGTGTAACATCCCAAAAATACTAAACTTGGATCATCAAATTCTAATCCTCACATTAAGGGTTAACAAAAACTTTTCTAAATAAAATTATGAATGCATGCATATGTGTATGCATTGATTTGGAATTCTTTTAAACCCACCTTGTTTGTTTGTTTCTTTGCTTGTACAATGTTTCTTACGTGAAATAAACATCATCTAAAACATTTCCCACACTCTTCCTAAAGACAAGTAAATTAAAACACATATATTAAATGAATGGTCACTTTGACCAATTTAACTCTCATGCCTACTTTGGCTGTCTCAAACTTTCAAAACCTAACAGAAACTTTTCTGGATCTTAGCACCCCTTGAATGTACTCATAACAAGGTATCAAGGCCCACCTTGTGATCATCCAGAAACTTTCAAATGCATAGTTTTAATGACAATTCAAAATTGAATCATCATATGGGAAGATCCCACTTATTCAAAAACCACTCAAACAAGCTCAACTTTCAAAACCCAAGCATCTGCAGACTCACCAGCACCAATCTAGCAAACCCACCAAAATTCATTTCAAAATTCAAAACTTGATTTCATGCGGCCATTTCATCAAACAGGTTGCAGACACAAATCAAACAAACATCAAACACTATTGTGAGCAGTGATTCTTGCCTAACTGGTTCACCATTTAGCTCACACACAACTCAATAGATCATCTAGGAAGATTAGCCAGGCACTAGCACCACTGTGAGCTTGCCATTGTCATCAATGGTGAACAGTCGAGCACCCTCTTGCCACCCCATAGTCGACAGCAAGCTAGGAGTAGCAGCAAGCCTAGCCAGCATGTCTGGGAGGCAGCCCACCGTCCACCGCCACTCCCTGTCCCAACCGCGAGCGTTGCCAAGCCCTGGACCACGCGCACAAGACGAGCGCGCGCCAGAGCACCACCCTCGACCAGCGCCCACAGACCGCGCTCCGCCCTCACCGCGTGCACACACGATCACCACCGACCCAGGAGACCGCCAGACATCCCCGTTTGCCGCCCCATGCCATACAGCCACCGCCCGCCGTCGAAGACGCCGCGTCTGTCGTGCAGAGCATCGCCCGTTCCAGACTAAGCCGCACCGCCCCATGCCTCGATACCATGTCGTTGAGCATCGCCAGGAGATACCGCACCGTCCCCTACCCTTGCCCATGCCTTTAGCCGCCTGTAACCTCGCCCCCGACGAGCTCACCGTGCGCCCCGACGGTCCCCTCGCTCGACTATAAATAGAAGCCACCCCCGCACGATTTCTTCACACCATCTCACTCCCCTCTCCTCACTGATTGTGCCACACCGTTCTCAGAGCAAGGCGAGCACCACCCCGCCGGAATTTCACCGGAGCCCGCCGCCTCTGGAGAAGAAGGGAGCCAGCGATTGGAGCCGCCCCAGGCGAAGCCACAAGTACCAGGAGATTCTCCGTCGTCGACTTCGTCGTTCGCCCGCCTCGCCGACCCTCGCCCGTACCCCGGTGAGCCCCCAGCACCCCTCACTGGCCGTGCTAGGTTTCGTTCTCGCCGGAGTTGTCTCGCGTCGACGATGACCCCCAGCCGTTGGATTAGAACTAGATCGAACGATCCACGTTACCCCATACCGCTTCGCCCAGCCCTGTGTCACTGACGAGTGGGGACACCCACTTAAGCAGCCCGCGGGAGCACTGCGCTTAGCAGGCCGGCCCAGTAATTTTTCCCGCGCAGCCCAGCGATTCAAATTAAACCTTTTTCTTTTTAAATTCAAACACACTTCTGTACCCAACTTCAAAAATCAACCTAGATCGATTCACTGCACCAAATTGAATGAAACCAATTTTGTTGGAAAGGTCTGTGAATGCTGAATCCAAGCCCGTTGGATTCAAGTCATTTGGATCTATAGATCCCCCATAGTAAAAATAACAAGGCAGAAGCTTTTCTGCATTCAAACATTTTTCAAATTTAAACCATAAAAGCTTTTGAGTTGATTCCAACTCTCAAAAATCATATTTAACCATACCTTTCAGAATATATAAAAATATATAGGTTTACTTGCAGAAATAATGTTCAAGTAATAAAAGAATGCTACATAAGAATTTCTAGCCACTTTAATTAATTAAAATAAAAGGGTAAAACCTTATTAAATTGTGACACCACTTTAAATCACATTCCCATAGACTACAATATGTGGTGATGACATGTGTCAACATGATCCCATGTTTGGTTTGGAGAATATTAAATCTTAAGTAGTTTTTCAATGAGTAGAAATTACTTTTCTAAAAATAAAAAGAATTAAATCAAGCCTTAACCTTGTAAGGTTAGAGATGATGCTAGATCATCCATAAGACCCTTGTGTGTGATGATTGCAAGTAGTTAAGTATTGTTTGGTGATTGTGTACCTCGTATTTATTCATAGACGCTAGTACCGACCAAGGCTACGAGGAGGAAGGAGGATACTACGAAGAAGAAGCCGAGGAGAACTTCAACCACTGCTCTTCACAAGGCAAGCTGATATTATACCAATGCAAGCTAAAACTTGCAAGACACTCTACTTTAGCAAGCTAGTAACTGATGCAAGCCCATACTTGTTACTATGCCTATCATATGCTTTAAGCATATGAGATCATACCCACTTGATAAACCAATCCTAGTTTTACTTGCAAGCTCCTTACTTTATTTCTTCAGCAAAGCCTCAACTTAGATTTGACTTAAGCAACTTTTAGATACTAGAAAGGTTCTGAAAGTTGCATAAAGAGCATTAAATTGGCCTAAGCTAGAAACCTTGATATCAACCTAAGATATAAGGTTGGACTTAGATGAAACTCCACTAGTTACTACCCCATCATCAATACTACCCCCCTACCTTAGATGCTAGTGCTAAGCATAAAATTTGATCAACTTTAGATGGGAATACTTGGTGGAAAAATGGTTATGAAAACCTTGGAATGATGGATCATTCTACTGAAATGTTTTGGACATGTGTTTCCGAACCCTTGAGGATTCTGGTGATAAAAATGTTGAGGAATGAGCCTTAGCCCTTTATAAAACTGACGGTTGTCTGGATGCGATACCATTCCAATTTTATCGTACAACCACAATACCCGAAGATTGGGTAGGGCTTGACTGGAAACTTATATACCTTAGTATTAGTTCCCTCACGGCCAAGGTCTGAGCTGAGGCTACCTTGTGAAGATTGTCCACCTGTGCAGTACCCAAGATGACAGTTGGTCATGGTTGGGAGGCCAAACTCACAGGAGAGGTACTTATACTAGGGCGTGTAATTGAAAGGTTAGGATTGATTATCCGCATACTGAGTATGGTAAATTCAGGATTTGTTCCTGACGGATGCATCGAATGTTGTGGTGAAAGTGTACAATCTCTGCAGAGTGTCAAACTATTCGAATAGCCGCGTCCGCGGTTATGGACAGTTGGAGTGGCCATACTGTTCCCCCGTCAGACTTTTCAAAATGACTTGTGAAATGAATTGAGACGTTGACTGGACCACAACAGAGTTGTGACCTGAGTTACAAGATCCCACGTAGGAGTTATAAAATTATGACTAGCTTCAGAACTTAGTAGAGATAAATCTGGCTTTTGCAAAACAACCCTAGAGCCTAGTGTCCTATTATCCACAAAAACCCCTTTACCTGTTAGTATTAGTTTGCGAGTACTTAAAGAGTACTCATGGCTTTGTCCCTGCCTATTCCCATGGCCAGACTATGAAGAGGAGTACCTGGAAGATGGACCCCAGGAAGGTTACGACAACTAGGATCATCTCCCATCGTCAGCATTGCCTGTGATCCCGGAGATGGAGCTTCGCCTACGCTACCTTTATTACTACGTATTCCGCTGCTTGATGTTGTATTAAGAATTGGATCATGAGATCCCTATTTGTGTAAGAACTTACGTATCATTTGTAATGGATGAAGTACTATGGTATCCAATTCTGTTATGTCTCGCAAAAATGGTAATCCTGGGATTGCGATGTATGGCATAACAGGCATCTAGGATTGAAAAATCCGGGTGTTGACAAGTTGGTATCAGAGCCATCCTGACCATAGGAGACCCTAGTTAGATTGGACGTTGAACCAAAAACTTAGTTTCAAAACCAAAGAAAACAAATATTTACGAAAACTTATTCTCATTCTTACCTCTTTAATTCTTTCATAAAAATTCATGTTCCTCAAAAACTCTTGCAAAATAGATAAATTTTAACACACTTTATCACTCTGCTAATCTACTCATCCTCTATTTTTATAGATGGACGTGAAGTACAGCAAGTTTTACCAACTGGGGAATGGTGGAGACCTTATCTTTTAGAGGGATCTGGATCAGCTTTCGGAACTTCTGGAGCGTCCGCACCCCGAGTTCTTCGGAGCTCAGCTCAATGATCAAGGAGGAGAAGATCTCCAGTGGCTAATTGTTGCATGTCTCCGAGGAAAGATTGAACCTCCCACTGCAGAGGGAATTCAGTTTACCTTGAGGGAAAACAACTGGCTCGATGGACTTGCCAGAGCAATGCAGGAAGCTCTTTCCCGTCTGTGTGGGCAGAGCATCAATCAGATCAAGGGTACTCGCTTTGAGTTTTGCTCAAGGCATGATGCAAATGGACAACCACTGGAAGCCCCATACCACCCCGAGCTGAAAACTCAATTGGACCACCTTAGCTTCATGATGTATGATCGTCAGCAGGAATTGGACAACTGCCGTGACTATTGCAACCACAAGTCTGCCATCATCAAGACGAAGGACCAGACCATCGCCATGCTAGCAAAGGATCGCAAGTCTCGCCGCCGTCAGCTCGACAAAAAGGAGCGCATTATTGCCCGTCTTCGCCACCGCATCTCATCTCTGGAGGAGACCATCCACGAGAGAGACATGCAGTTAGAGGAAAGGGAGAATGCCGGAGAGGATCTTCGTGGAGACCCTTATTCCTATCTCAGCGATGACGATGATTTTCTGGAGGATCAGGCCATGGACTTCTTCACCAATGAGGATGATTTCGCCTTCATCGATGATGATGAAGATGATGAAGCCACAGACTCCGAGGAGTAGTAGCACTGAGCACTAGCGTAGTGAGTAGTATTTGGTCCCACTATATCGTAGTTTCCAGAATGGTTCTTAAAACCATCTGTTTTTCTTTGTTGTGGTGTGTGTTGTACTGTGTGCTATGAGTGAATGAATGAAAAAGCAAGTTGCTAGAAAAACCTGAGTCAAACCTTTAAAAACTTTTCAAAGTCCCAGAACCTTAGAAATTCCCTCTTTTCTCACGATCTATCTCAACCTTCAGATGCCACGTGGAGGAAGTGGTTCAGCCCCGGACCCGATGTTGCAGATTCTGCAAATGTTGACTTCTGACCGCGAAGCTGAAAGAGAGGAACGTCAAGCCAACCTAGCCACTCTACAACAGATAGCCCAGCTAGCCCACAACAACCAAGGCCACGGAAATCACGACAACCACGGATCTAAGCTCAAGAATTTCCAGAATACCAACCCACCCGTTTTCACCAAGTCAGAAGAACCCCTAGATGCTGATGATTGGCTGCAAACTATGGAAAATAACTTAGAAGTCGCCGGAGTGGAAGCCAACGAGAAAGTCTTGTTCGCCACCCATTATCTAGCCGGAGATGCCAGGGCATGGTGGAACAGTGTTCGTGCCATGACCGGAGGCCAAATGATGACCTGGGAGGAATTCAAGGTCAAGTTCAGCAGAACCCATGTGCCACCGGGTTTGATCAAGAGAATGAGAGACGAGTTCAGAGAGTTGAAGCAAGGAAGGATGACTGTAGTAGAATACCGTGACAATTTTTTGTCATTAGCTAGGTATGCCCCGGACGAGATAGACACCGAAGCCAAGAAGAAAGAAAGATTCCTGAATGGTCTGCATGACAAGATGCAGACAGTGTTAGTCAATATTCCCTTTGTTGATATTGAAGCCCTTGTCGACTCTGCTATCCAGATGGAAGGAAAGATCAACCAGGCCAATGAGAACCGCAAGCATCGTATGCTGCATCAACCAGGAACCCATCAGACCCCAAAGTATCGCCCCAACCCATCTCCCGGATTTGCCCCAAGAACCAACAGACCCCCTATGACCCGTCCGACCTACCCCAACCGTGGAAACCCTAGACCAGGAGGAAATCACAACAACCGCGGCAACTCTAGCAATTTCACCCGTGCCCCACCCAAGTTCAACACCAACAATGCTACCGCCAACCCCAACACTGCCCCGAGGACTGGAAGCAATGCTATGCCTGTCGCAGCCAAGGACAAGTCGCAAGTGACCTGTTATGACTGTGGAAATAAAGGCCACTATTCCAACGAGTCCCCAACAAGAAGAATGCTACCGCCCCCAACACCAATGTCCCAGCTCAGCAGCAGCGTCGTGTCCAGCCAGGGAGAAGATTTTCCCCAGGGAATTCACTCAACCGCAATGGCCGTCTTTTTCTCATGCATGCTGAAGAAGCTTAGGAAGCGCCAGACGTCGTGTTGGGTATGTTTTCTGTTAATTCAGTACTTGCAAGAGTGTTGTTTGACTCTGGTGCATCGCATTCATTTGTCACCGATGAATTTGCCTGCACTAATAAAATTCAACCAATCAAATTGAAGCATGTGATGATTGTACAAATTCCCGGATCAACCACTAAGGCTAGGCAAATTTGCAAGGCCGTCCCTATTCGAATCCATGGCATAGATTTTTATGCTAACCTAATAGTACTCGGAACTAAAGGTTTGGAAGTAGTACTAGGAATGGATTGGATGTCCAAACATAAAGGATTGATTGACTGTGCTAAGAAGGCCATCACCATGACCAGTACAGCCGGAATATCAGTCGAACATATATCTGAAACCTTACCTCGCCAATTCAAATGCAACAAGAGTATAGCCCAACCTACCATTGACCAAGTCCGGATAGTCTGCGAATACCCCGATGTATTTCCAGATGTTTTGCCCGGTATGCCCCTAGATCGGGATATCGAGTTTATCATCGAACTAATCCCCGGAACCGGACCCATAGCCCAGAGACCCTATAGTATGAACCCGTCAGAGCTCGCAGAACTGAAGAAGCAACTGGATTCCATGTTGGAAATCGGATTGATTCAACCAAGTGCGTCCCCATGGAGATCACCTGTCTTATTTGTGGACAATAAGGATGGAGGTAACCGTTTGTGTACGGATTATCGGAAATTGAATGATGTCACTATCAAGAACAAGTACCCCTTGCCTAAGATAGAAGATTTGTTTGATCAGTTGACCGGTGCCAAAGTGTTTTCTAAGATTGATCTTAGGACTGGATATCATCAACTCAAAATTCGTGCAGATGATATTCCAAAGACTGCCTTTACCACCAGATATGGATTGTATGAGTATACCGTCATGTCTTTTGGATTAACCAATGCCCCCGCTTATTTCATGAACCTCATGAATAGGATTTTTATGGACTTCCTGGATAAGTTTGTCGTTGTTTTCATCGATGACATTCTGATTTATTCCCAATCAGAAGAAGAACATGAGCTACACCTAAGGACCGTTCTTGGAACCCTTAGAGAGCATCAGTTGTATGCCAAGTTCAGCAAATGTGAATTCTGGTTACAGGAAGTAGGATTCCTCGGTCACATTGTATCAGCCGGAGGAATTGCCGTGGACCCTGCCAAAGTGAAAGATGTAGAAGATTGGCAAGCCCCAACCACTCAAACCCAAGTTCGTGCTTTTCTCGGATTGGCGGGATATTACCGCGATTTTGTAGAAGGATTCTCTAGTATCGCCAGACCCATGACCCAACTGCTGAAGAAGGACAAGAAGTTTGAATGGCCGACAAATGTGAAGCGAGTTTTCAAGAACTCAAAAGGAGATTGATTTCAGCCCCAATCTTGATCATGCCGGATATCATGAAGCCCTTCGATGTGTATTGTGACGCATCCAAGATTGGTCTCGGATGTGTGCTAATGCAAGAAGGCAAAGTTATATCTTATCTATCGCGACAATTGAAGCAACATGAACAAAATTACCCAACCCATGACCTCGAACTCGCAGCCGTAGTTCTAGCCCTGAAGACATGGAGACATTACCTGATGGGAAACCGTTGTGAGATTTATTCGGATCACAAGAGCCTAAAGTATATATTCACTCAGAAGGAGCTGAATATGAGGAAGAGAAGATGGATTGAGCTAATCAAGGATTACGACCTGGACATTCACTATCACCCTGGTAAAGCCAACGTGGTAGCCGATGCCCTTAGCAGATTACCGTGCCGCTTGAACTCCATGATTTTGAAGGAGCAACCAAGTTTGCACAAAGAGATGAAAGATTTTCGAATGGAGTTAGTAAGTGAAGGATTTTTGGCTAGCATAGAACTTCAGCCCACTTTGATCAGTCAGATTAAAGAGGCGCAGAAGGGAAATGCCAGTATCGACGGAATCAAGCGTCGTATCGGTACATGCAAAGTACCCGGATTCACCGAGGACGAAGAAGGAGTTTTGTGGTACAAAGGACGCCTTTGTGTACCATCAGATTCTGAGTTAAAAGAAGTTATCTTGAAGGAGGCTCATGATACTCTTTATTCTATCCATCCCGGAGGAACTAAGATGTATCAAGATTTGAAAGAGCAATTTTGGTGGCATAAGATGAAGAGAGAAATCGGAAGCTATATCGCCAAGTGTGATTTATGTCAGCGAGTCAAGGCAGGACATCAAAGACCCGCTGGATTGTTGCAACCATTGCAGATTCCGGAATGGAAATGGGATTCTGTAGGAATGGACTTTATCACTGGACTACCTACTTCTAGTAGGGGAAATGACTCTATTTGGGTCATAGTGGACAGATTGTCCAAAGTCGCCCATTTCTTGCCCGTCAAAACCACCTATCGGAGTTCGAAGCTAGCAGAGTTGTACATCGCTAGAATCGTTAGTTTGCACGGAGTCCCCAAGAACATAGTATCGGATCGAGGAACTCAGTTTACCTCGAGATTCTGGAAGAAAGTCCAAGAAGGTTTAGGAACCCGCCTAGATTTCAGTACCGCGTATCACCCTCAGACCGATGGACAAACGGAGCGAGTAAATCAAATACTCGAAGATATGCTGAGAGCATGTGTGTTAGAATATGGATCCAAATGGGAAGACTGTTTGCCGTTTGCAGAATTTTCATACAACAACAGTTACCAAGCCAGTTTGCAAATGGCCCCATTCGAATTTATGTACGGAAGGAAGTGTCGCACCCCCTTGAACTGGTCAGAAGTAGGAGAGAGTCAGATTTTCGGACCCGACATCCTACGAGAAGTAGAAGATAAGGTTCACAAGATTCGTGAGCACCTCAAGACCGCCCAATCCCGACAGAAGAGTTACGCCGACAAGAGACGTAGAGACCTCGCCTTCAACATAGGATATTTTGTTTATCTGAAAGTGTCGCCATTGAAGGGAATGCAGCGTTTCAAAATTCTAAACCGTCGAGGAGAAGTATCGTATCAATTAGAACTACCTGAAGAGATGTCAGCTGTGCATAATGTGTTCCATATCTCGTTACTTCGCAAGTGTCTCGAAGTCCCCGAGAAGACCGAAGTGTTCAAAAATATCGATCATTGGACCATAGAGATCAATGATGACCTGACCTATCCTGAAGTACCCATCCGCATTTCGGAAGAAGCTTTTCGGACTACCCGAACCCGAAGTATCAAGTTTCTCAAGATTCAGTGGAGGAACGACACAGAAGAGGAAGCTACCTGGGAACGCGAAGATCACATCAGGACGGAGTTTCCAGATCTCTTCAAATCCTAGATAATCTTGTCGTCCTTTTTCAAATCTCGGGACGAGATTTTGTTTAAGGGGGGAAGGGTTTTAACATCCCAAAAATACTAAACTTGGATCATCAAATTCTAATCCTCACATTAAGGGTTAACAAAAACTTTTCTAAATAAAATTATGAATGCATGCATATGTGTATGCATTGATTTGGAATTCTTTTAAACCCACCTTGTTTGTTTGTTTCTTTGCTTGTACAATGTTTCTTACGTGAAATAAACATCATCTAAAACATTTCCCACACTCTTCCTAAAGACAAGTAAATCAAAACACATATATTAAATGAATGGTCACTTTGACCAATTTAACTCTCATGCCTACTTTGGCTGTCTCAAACTTTCAAAACCTAACAGAAACTTTTCTGGATCTTAGCACCCCTTGAATGTACTCATAACAAGGTATCAAGGCCCACCTTGTGATCATCCAGAAACTTTCAAATGCATAGTTTTAATGACAATTCAAAATTGAATCTTTATCATATGGGAAGATCCCACTTATTCAAAAACCACTCAAACAAGCTCAACTTTCAAAACCCAAGCATCTGCAGACTCACCAGCACCAATCTAGCAAACCCACCAAAATTCATTACAAAATTCAAAACTTGATTTCATGCGGCCATTTCATTAAACAGGTTGCAGACACAAATCAAACAAACATCAAACAGGTTGCAGACACAAATCAAACAAACATCAAACACTATTGTGAGCTCACACACAACTCAATAGATCATCTAGGAAGATTAGCCAGGCACTAGCACCACTGTGAGCTTGCCATTGTCATCAATGGTGAACAGTCGAGCACCCTCTTGCCACCCCATAGTCGACAGCAAGATAGGAGTAGCAGCAAGCCTAGCCATCATGTCTGGGAGGCAGCCCACCGTCCACCGCCACTCCCTGTCCCAACCGCGAGCGTTGCCAAGCCCTGGACCACGCGCACAAGCCGTGCCCAGACCGCCAGAGAGCATGCCGAGCGCGCGCCAGAGCACCACCCTCGACCAGCGCCCACAGACCGCGCGCCACCCTCACCGCGTGCACACACGATCACCACCGACCCAGGAGACCGCCAGACATCCCCGTTTGCCGCCCCGTGCCATACAGCCACCGCCTGCCGTCGAAGACGCTGCCTCTGCCGCGCAGAGCATCGCCCGTTCCAGACCAAGCCACACCGCCCCATGCCTCGAGACCATGTCGTTGAGCATCGCCAGGAGATACCGCACCGTCCCCTACCCTTGCCCATGCCTTTAGCCGCCTGTAACCTCGCCCCCGACGAGCTCACCGTGCGCCCCGACGGTCCCCTCGCTCGACTATAAATAGAGGCCACCCCCGCACGATTTCTTCACACCATCTCACTCCCCTCTCCTCACTGATTGTGCCACACCGTTCTCAGAGCAAGGCGAGTACCACCCCGCCGGAATTTCACCGGAGCCCGCCGCCTCTGGAGAAGAAGGGAGCCAGCGATTGGAGCCGCCCCAGGAGAAGCCACAAGTACCAGGAGATTCGCCGTCGTCGACTTCGTCGTTCGCCCGCCTCGCCGACCCTCGCCCATACCCCGGTGAGCCCCCATCACCCCTCACTGCCGCGCTAGGTTTCGTTCTCGCCGGAGTTGTCTCGCGTCGACGATGACCCCTAGCCGTTGGATTAGAACTAGATCGAACGATCCACGTTACCCCATACTGCTTCGCCCAGCCCCGTGTCACTGACGAGTGGGGACACCCACTTAAGCAGCCCGCGGGAGCACTGCGCTTAGCAGGCCGGCCCAGTAATTTTTCCCGCGCAGCCCAGCGATTCAAATTAAACCTTTTTCTTTTTAAATTCAAACACACTTCTGTACCCAACTTCAAAAATCAACCTAGATCGATTCACTGCACCAAATTGAATGAAACCAATTTTGCTGGAAAGGTCTGTGAATGCTGAATCCAAGCCCGTTGGATTCAAGTCATTTGGATCTGTAGATCACCCATAGTAAAAATAACAAGGCAGAAGCTTTTCTGCATTCAAACATTTTTCAAATTTAAACCATAAAAGCTTTTGAGTTGATTCCAACTCTCAAAAATCACATTTAACCATACCTTTCAGAATATATAAAAATATATAGGTTTACTGGCAGAAATAATGTTCAAGTAATAAAAGAATGCTACATAAGCATTTCTAGCAACTTTAATTAATTAAAATAAAAGGGTAAAACCTTATTAAATTGTGACACCACTTTAAATCACATTCCCATAGACTACAATATGTGGTGATGACATGTGTCAACATGATCCCATGTTTGGTTTGGAGAATATTAAATCTTAAGTAGTTTTTCAATGAGTAGAAATTACTTTTCTAAAAATAAAAAGAATTAAATCAAGCCTTAACCTTGTAAGGTTAGAGATGATGCTAGATCATCCATAAGACCCTTGTGTGTGATGATTGCAAGTAGTTAAGTATTGTTTGGTGATTGTGTACCTCGTATTTATTCATAGACGCTAGTACCAACCAAGGCTATGAGGAGGAAGGAGGATACTACGAAGAAGAAGCCGAGGAGAACTTCAACCACTGCTCTGCACAAGGCAAGCTGATATTATACCAATGCAAGCTAAAAATTGCAAGACACTCTACTTTAGCAAGCTAGTAACTGATGCAAGCCCATACTTGTTACTATGCCTATCATCTGCTTTAAGCATATGAGATCATACCCACTTGATAAACCAATCCTAGTTTTACTTGCAAGCTCCTTACTTCATTTCTTTAGCAAAGCCTCAACTTAGATTTGACTTAAGCAACTTTTAGATACTGGAAAGGTTCTGAAAGTTGCATAAAGAGCATTAAATTGGCCTAAGCTAGAAACCTTGATATCAGCCTAAGATATAAGGTTGGACTTAGTTGAAACTCCACTAGTTACTACCCCATCATCAATACTACCCCCCTACCTTAGATGCTAGTGCTAAGCATAAAATTTGATCAATTTTAGATGGGAATACTTGGTGGAAAAATGGTTATGAAAACCTTGGAATGATGGATCATTCTACTGAAATGTTTTGGACATGTGTTTCCGAACCCTTGAGGATTCTGGTGATAAAAATGTTGAGGCATGAGACTTGGCCCTTTATAAAACTGACGGTTGTCTGGATGCGATACCATTCCAATTTTATCGTACAACCACAATACCCGAAGATTGGGTAGGGCTTGACTGGAAACTTATATACCTTAGTATTAGTTCCCTCACGGCCAAGGTCTGAGCTGAGGCTACCTTGTGAAGATTGTCCACCTGTGCAGTACCCAAGATGACAGTTGGTCATGGTTGGGAGGCCAAACTCACAGGAGAGGTACTTATACTAGGGCGTGTAATTGAAAGGTTAGGATTGATTATCCGCATACTGAGTATGGTAAATTCAGGATTTGTTCCTGACAGATGTATCGAATGTTGTGGTGAAAGTGTACAATCTCTGCAGAGTGTCAAACTATTCGAATAGCCGCGTCCGCGGTTATGGACAGTTGGAGTGGCCATACTGTTCCCCTGTCAGACTTTTCAAAATGACTTGTGAAATGAATTGAGACGTTGACTTGACCACAACAGAGTTGTGACCTGAGTTACAAGATCCCACGTAGGAGTTATAAAATTATGACTAGCTTCAGAACTTAGTAGAGATAAATCTGGCTTTTGCAAAACAACCCTAGAGCCTAGTGTCCTATTATCCATAAAAACCCCTTTACCTGTTAGTATTAGTTTGCGAGTACTTAAAGAGTACTCATGGCTTTGTCCCTGGCTATTCCCATGGCCAGACTATGAAGAGGAGTACCTGGAAGATGGACCCCAGGAAGGTTACGACAACTAGGATCATCTCCCATCGTTAGCATTGCCTGTGATCCCGAAGATGGAGCTTCGCCTACGCTACCGTTATTACTACGTATTGCGCTGCTTGATGTTGTATTAAGAACTGGATCATGAGATCCCTATTTGTGTAAGAACTTACGTATCGTTTGTAATGGATGAAGTACTATGGTATCCAATTCTGTTATGTCTCGCAAAAATGGTAATCCTGGGATTGCGATGTATGGCATAACAGGCATCTAGGATTGAAAAATCCGGGTGTTGACAGGGGGCCACACCCCCTGGCCGCGCGGGTGGGCCCACCCCGTGCCTAGGGGGTGCAGACGCCCTGGTGGCCCCCCTGCCTCGCCTCTTCGCCTATAAGAAGCCCCCGATGCAGAAACCCTAGGCACCCGATCAAAACTCCACGAAACAGTATGTAGCCACCGCCACCATCGTCTCTAGATCAGGGGGATCTAAAGCTCTTTCTGGCACCCTGTCGGAGAGAGATCATCCCGGAGGCCTTCTTCTTCATCATGCCAGCCTCCGGTATGAAGCGTGAGTAGTTCCACATTGGACTACGGGTCCATGTAGTAGCTAGATGGTTGTATCTCCTCTTCTTCATCATGGACTACGGGTCCATGTATAGATCTTGTGAGCTTCGTTCATGATCAAGATCTAATCTATTTGTAATCATGCATGTTGTGTTTGCGGGGATCCTATGGATATTGAGATTACTGTGTCAGATTGATTAATGGTTTTGTCTATTTGATTCTATCATGTCTGTGTTGTTTGTGATATTGCATGCTCTCCGTTGTTAGTAGCTATCTTAGCCAAGTAGTTGCTAGTGACTCCAAGAGGGGGTATTTATGCTCGATAGTGGGTTCATGCCTCTAGTTTTCAAGGGAAGTGACAGAAATCTCTTCAGTGTGTTGTTGCCACTAGGGAGAAAACAACGGTCTCTTGTTCATGGAACAAGTGGATTGTTTACCTTACACACTTTGCTTAAAGCAGTTGTCTGTTGCTTGCAACTTAATACTGGAGGGGTTTCGGATGATAACCTAAAGGTGGACTTCTAGTCATAGATGTAGTTAGATGGCGGTCTATGTATATTGTTGTATTGCCCAATCGAATCTCATAGGATATTTTTGTCTAGTATTGCATTGTTATGCCTTGCTCAGTCTTGTCAATTGCCCTGCTATAATTTGTTTACCCTGCATGCCATGTTTGTTTATCTAAGGAGAGCATCTCTAGTGAACTATGGACCCCGGTCCAATCTTTACAATTGATACATCTTCCACTATTACTGTTTACTTGCCGCAAGCCATCATCACCTTCCACACCATATAGTTAATCCTTTGTTACAGCAAACCGGTGAGCTTGACAAACTTACTGTTTGTTGGGGCAAAGTATTGAGTTTGTGTTGTGTAGGTTTCCACGTTGCTTGCAACCTTTGAGACGTTTCCTTCCTCCTACTGGTTCGACAACCTCGGTTTCTTACTGAGGGAAGGCTTGCTGCTATGCTCTTCACACCTTGCTCTTGGGGTATCCAACGAAGCGCTCCCACGTCAACACCGGGTGCCATCAATATGCTGTTAGTTTGACTACCAGGTATCAAATTGATCCATGAGTGGATCGTTGGATAGCAGTCAAAAACATCCTAAAGTACTTGAGAAGGACTAAGGATATTGTTCTTTTTTATGGAAGTGATGAACAACTCATTGTAAACATTTACACCGATTCTAGTTGGAACACCGATCCGGATGGTTCTATATCACAATCTAGATACGTATTTACTTTGAATGGTGCATTCGTGAGCTGGAGGAGTGCAAAGCAAAGCGTTGTGGCGAGATCTTCAAATGAATCAGAATATATAGTTGCTTCGGAAGCTCCACAAGAGGCGATATGGATGAAGGAGTTCATTGCGGAGCTTGGTGTGGTTCCCAGTGCGCTAGAACCATGGCTATCTACTATGATAACATGGGTGCCATAGCCAATGCGCAGGAGGCAAGGTCACACAAGAAGCTGAAGCATATCAAGCTATGATTTCACGCTATTCACGAGCATGTCCAAGATGATGACATAAAGATTTGCAAAGTACACACAGATCTGAATGTGGCGGATCCGTTGACTAAACTTCTCCCGAGGGCAAAACATGACCAACACCAAACCGCCATGGGTGTTAGGTATATTACCATCTATTCTATATTATTGACTCTAGTGCAAGTGGGAGATTGTTGGAGATATGCCCCAGAGGCAATAATAAAAGTAGTTATTATTATATCTTTGTGTTTATGATAAATGTTTAAATTCATGCTATAATTGTATTAACCGGAAACATTAATACTTGTGTGATTTGTAAAAATGTAAGAGTCCCTAGTAAAGCCTCTTTGTAATACTAGCTTGTTGATTGATTGATGATCATGGTTTCCTGATCATGAACATTAGATGTTATTGATAACAAGGTCATGTCATTAGGAGAATGATATGATGGACATACTCGTATAGTTAAGCGTAGCATAAGATCAAGTCATTTCAATAGTTCGTTTGCTATAAGCTTTCAGGTACATAGTAACCTAAATCCTTCGACCATGAGATTATGTTAATCACCATCACTGGATGGATGCTTTGATAACATCAAATGCCACTTTGTAACTGGGTGGTTATAAAGGTGGCATTGAGTATTCAGAAAGTATGTGTTGAGGCACATGGATCAAGAGTGGGATTTGTATATCCATATGACGGATAGATATACTCTGGGCCCTCTCGGTGGAATGTCATCCAATTGGCTTGCAAGCATGTGACTGTCTCACAAGGGATCACATATCACAGGAACGAGTAAAGAGTACTTATCGGTAACAAGGTCAAACTAGGTATGCAGAGATACCGACGATCAAGCCTCGAATAAGTAAAGTATCGTGAGACAAAGGGAAATTCGTATCGTATGTAAATGGTTAATTCGATCATGAAGTAATCGTAGAAATATGTGGGATCCATATTAATTTCCATATTCCTCTATTGGTTATTGATCGGAGAAGAGTCTCGATCATGTCTGCATAATTCACGAACCATAGGGAGACACACTTAAGGATTCGATGTTGTTTAGTACATATGGAATGTGAGTAAGATACCGAATGTTGTTCGGAGTCTCGGATTGGATCTGAGACATCACGAGGAGATCCGGAATGGTCTGGAGAATAAAATTCATATAAGGAAAGTCCAATTCTGGAGTTCGGGAATGGTTTCCGTGTTTTCACTGGAATGTTCTAGAAGGGTCTAGAAGGTCCATCACTCCGGAGTGGGAAGGGTACATGGATGTTTCATACCAAAGTGGAATGGTTGCATCATGTCATAGGTCACTTGGCTTGGCAATGGGAAGAGAGAAATCAAACTCTACTTTCAAAGTCAAACGCCAATTTGAAAAAGTCAAATCCCAACATGGTTGCCTAGTGGAGGGAGGAAAGGAATCCCACCTAGGAAGGGATTCTTCCCTACCCTTTCCGCCGGCCACAAGGAGGAGTTAGGGGAGGACTCGTCTCCCCCCAAAGCGCATATCCCTCTCATAAATAGAGGGGAGGGGTGCCCCTTGGCCCTCCACTGATGGCGCTTAAAAGCGATTCATCGGGAAACCCCAAGAGCAAGGTGTGATGCAGCACAGCAGCAAGTCTTCCCGCAGTAAGAAACCGAGGTTATCGAACCAGTGGGAGGAAGGAAACGTCTCAAAGGTGTTGCAAGCAACTTGGAAACCTGCACAAGACAAACTCAAGACTTTTCCCCAATGAACAGTGAGGTTGTTAATCTCACCGGTTGCTGTAACCAAGGATTAACTATATGGTGTGGAAGGTAATGGTGGTTTTTAGAAAGTAAACAGGAACAGTGGAAGATGTATCAATGGTAAAGATTGGACCGGGGTCTATAGTTCACTAGAGGTGTTCTCCTTAGATAAACAAACATGGCATGCTGGGTAAACAAATTACAGCAGGGCAATTGACAGGACTGAGCAAGGCATAACGATGCAATACTAAACATTCATGATCCTATGAGACTCGATTGGGCAATACAATAAGATACATAGACCGCCATCCAACTGCATCTATGACTAGAAATCCACCTTCGGGTTATCATCTGAACCCCCTCCAGTATTAAGTTGCAAGCAATAGATAACTGCTTTAAGCAAAGTGTGTAAGGTAAACAATCCACTTGTTCCATGAACAAAAGACCGTTGTTTTCTACCTAGTGGCAACAGCACATCTACAACCTTAGAGATTTCTGTCACTTCCCTTAGATTAAATAGAGGCATGAACCCACTATCTAGCATAAATACCCCCTCTTGGAGTCACTAGCATCTACATAGCTATTAGAAATGGAGAGCATGCAAGATCACAAACAACATAGACATGATAGAATCAATAAGACAAAACCATTAATCAATCTGACATAGTAATCTCAATATCCATCGGATCCCCACAAACACAACATGCATGATTACAAATAGATATGATCTTGATCACGAACAGAGCTCACAAGATCCAAACATGATAGCAGAAAGGAGGAGATACAACCATCTAGCTACTACATGGACCCATAGTCCAAGGTGGAACTACTCACACTTCATACCGGAGGCTGGCATGATGAAGAAGAAGGCCTCCGGGATTATCTCCCCTCCGGCAGGGTGCCGGGAAGATCTTTAGATCCCCCGATCTACGGATGATGGTGGCGGCGGCTATAGATGGTTTCATGTAATATTGATCTGGTACTTAGGGTTTAGGCTTCAGGGGGTCTTTATAGGCGAAGAGGTGAGGAAGGGGGGTCGCCAGGGAAGCCGCACCCCCAGTCGCGGGCCCACCTTGGCAGCGCGGCTAGGGGGTGTGGCCCCCTGGTGGCTCCCCTCCGTCTCGTATTCAGGCTTCGTGTTCCCCACGATAAAATTGTGACTTTGGCTTTTGTCCTGTCCAATTCCGAGAATATTGATTTTCTGCCTTTCTGGAACCAAAAACAGAAGAAAACAGGCAACTGGCACTATGGAATCTTGTTAATAGGTTAGTACCTGAAAACATAAAAAACACCTCAAAGTGTAGACAAAGCAAAGCAAAGTAGATACTAAACAAGCATGGAACATAAAAATTATAGATACATTTCTGACGTATCAAGCATCCCCAAGCTTAACTCGTTCTCGTCCTCGAGTAGGTAAGTGATAAAAGAATAATTTTTGAGGTGGCATGCACCATCAAAATCAAGATCAAACCATTTGCAAGCAATGAAATCTGGGATCAAAGAACTCTAAGCATGAGCATGAAAGATGGAGTTCTAACAGTAAGACAAAGTAACTATGCATGCAACATGAAAGGCTACAAACAAAGATCATGAATAACATGATTTGAAAAACGTTTGTTTGTTTCACATACAGAAACATGGCATAGTGGCATTCATCTTGTCCCTCATGGAGTAGAAAATAGATGCATAGGACACCTTCAAAGTTCATAAGAGTGACTAGATACAAATAGCACAAGAACAAGTAATATCAACAATATGCATCAATCAATAAGTTTTGTGACAATGCACATAGAACTAAGGATGGCAACTATGCTCTCTTAACTGGTGCCTAAAGATAGAAGGTGGAGACTCAATATAATGGTGGAAGAAAGACCCTTCATAAAGGGAAGTAGGGATTTCAAGTATCAAAAAGAGCTTCCAAAAATTATGGTACTTGTTAGATTTCAGCTTTCATTGCCCCTATCATAAGCATATTGAAGTGATTAAGGTTAAAGTGAACAAACTATGGAGTATATGCTTGACAAAGTATAAGTTGGCAATCTCGTGTCCCTTGAATACGAGGGCCGCACCTCATGCTACTTAACTTTAGTCACCTGTAAGTTCTTGTCATAGTAAGTACATGTGTATCATAGAGAACCGCCAACGGTTCCCCTTGCAAATGATACAGGCGCTATCCCATAATCAAAATGACAAGGCAAGCAGACAATGAATATCTCAGCAATCTTCTTATTTACCATGGGAATATGTTTATTTTTTCTCTCTTTCCTCTTTTCAATATGTCTCTTTTTTTATAAGAAGAAAGCTTCATAGATGTCATTATGGTGATGCTGCAAGTTTCCACCATAATAAGGCATGGCTTAGGCTAGCGGCCCAGGCGTTTCTCTAACACACATACGTAACTCCATGGACTTACAAGATCCCCTTTTATTTCACACCGGCGACAGCCATAGACAAAAGAGTATGATATCAACTGTGTACAAAGTACAAGTGCAATGTTGAAAGCGTTCCCCGTGACAGCATGGTTCTGCTAATTCCAACGTTTAAGTGCAAGCATATACACCATAGATGACACAATGGTTCAACTTTATTAGGGCTAAGAAAAAATAAAGTGTGCCATCAAGTTTGTGAGAGCTTTATTCACTAAGTTTTCACATAACAAAATACTTTTTAATTGGAAGATAGATGAAAACAAGAATATACTTGGAATGGTGTAAAACGCCATGCATAGGATTTTATAGTGGACACTTCAGAATAACTTGGTTTCTTGGGAGTTGGATGCATGAGTAGAGCTTACTCATACAAGTGGAGGCTAGCAAAAGACTATGAGCAACCAACTAAGAGAGCAATAATGGCCATAATCATGTAGAGCGACAAAACATTACTAATCAAAGCATAAAGTGGTACTACAAGTCAAGGACTAAATGATTATAGAGGCTAAGATGACTTGTTCATAGTCATAACATGGTGTGAGCTTGTTCCAAGTCAATCCAAAACAAAGCATCAAAGGAGAATACCACAATATTATGCTTTTGTATGCTAAAATAACGCATAATTGTTTCAAGGAACACTAAGCAATCCCAATTGTTTGGAACAAGTCATGCCACAACAATAATCACCAAGCATCAGGTCAAAACAAAATCTAGCATGACATGCTAAAGTCTAAGTCACAGCCAAAGCAAGCTCCCCTTGTACTACTCAAGCAAGAACTTTCTACTCCTTTCCAACACCAATCAACGTATTTAAAACAACACTGCGAGAACGGGGGTCCAAACTACTTTATTCAAGCAAACTAAGCAAACTAAACGAAAAATAAGAAGCTCCAAGAACAACACAACTTGTGCATGAAACAATAAAAACGAAGTGTCTAGAAAGACCTGAGCTTTTTATTGATGAAGAAGGGGATGCCTTGGGCATCCCCAAGCTTTGACTCTTGTACCTCTTGAATATTTCGTGGCGTGACACAGGGTGGCATCCCCAAGCTTTAGCTTTTTTCCATTCTTCATCTCATTACATCATTCTCTCTCTACACCTAAAAATTTTCCTTCATACAAAACTTCACACAATCTTCATTACCAACATTAGTGTATTCAAAAGATAATAGACCTTTAGGCTTAGCTTTGGAACAGAAAAACTTTCACTAAAAACACAAGATACTGTAGCAATTCCCTTAAAAATCTCAATTTCCCAAAAAGAACCCAAAAAGGAATCAATAAGAAGCAAATGCAAATAATGGCAGAAATCTCTCAAAACAGACCAGCAGGTGAAAACCGATTTTTTCGAAGACCTTATGTTGCTTAAATAAAAAACTATTGAACTAACGAAAGTTATATAACATACAGGGGGATTTATTCAGAAAATATCAGCTCAATACGACTTACAGATATTCCTCACAAATTTTTACGGTGGAGCACAAAAATCTGTTTCGGGACAGCAAGTCCCCAAATCTTACTTCCCTCTCATTAGAGGTCATTCTTGGCACAAAAAGCAAACAAAAAGGATAAGGAGAGGTCATTACTGAAGTAATAACTTCCAATACTCAATAAAACTCTTGGGTTATATCCCAACAAGTACTTTTCTTTAACGCCTTTAAGTTAGGCATAAGAAGCAAGAATCAAGTGTTTTCAAATGAAGAATTAATATCAATACTTGCAATCTCTTCAACTAGGAAAGGTATATCATCCAAATGAGTTTTGGAGGATCCCTTCTCATCTCTCCTTGGTTCACTACTTTCATCAAAAGGATTTTCAGGAACGATCCAATCAAAGTTCTTTTCTAAGGCTACATGCATTCCAACGAGTTTAAAGGGTATGGGTATCTTAATTTCCTCTCTAGGTTTGGTTTTATCTAAAGTACCAATAACATCTACACATGGGCCTAGCATATTAGAACATTCAAAGACCATTTTGGCTTCCTTAGCAACGTCATTGAACTCTTTTAGTAAAGTTTCTAGAATAAAATCTCTCTTTTCAGCATCCTTTTCGTCTTTTAGTTTAAGGAACAAGATTTGCATCATGGGGTTAAGGTTAACAAACCTAGCCTCCAACATATGAACTAAAGAAGCTGCAACAATTTCATAATTAGGAGCAAGTTCTGCTATAGATCTATCCTCAATAACCTCACGTTTGCTAACATGATTAAAGAATTCTTCAATATTTTCTTTCCCAATTATGGAGGCACTGCCTAATGAAAGGTCTTTCAGTGTGAACTTGGGGATCAACATGGTGAGCTAGAGAAAGGTGACAACTAGAGTAGGAACTATTTTTTTGTGTTTTTGATAAGACAAAGGAAACCAACCAAACTAAACTAATTTTTTTGGAGTTTTTTTATAAAAAGAGGCAAACAAAACCAAGCAAAAGAAACTAACCAAAACAAAACCAAAGTAAAGAGAAAGTTTGAGAAGGACTCCCCTTGTGAATACGTCCTTAGCCTCCCCGACAACGGCGCCAGAAAACTTGTTGATGGCGACTGAAAGCGCTTCGTCGAGAAACCCAAAGAGCAAGGTGTGATGCAGCACAGCAGCAAGTATTCCCTCAGTAAGAATCCGAGGATATCGAACCAGTAGGAGGAAGGAAACGTATCAAAGGTGTTGCAAGCAACTTGAAAACCTGCACCACACAAACTCAAGACTTTGCCCCAACGAACAGTGAGGTTGTCAATCTCACTGGTTGCTGTAACAAAGGATTAACTCTATGGTGTGGAAGGTAATGGTGGTTTACAGAAAGTAAACAGGAACAATGGAAGATGTCTCAATGGTAAAGATTGGACCGGGGTCCATAGTTCACTAGAGGTGTTCTCCTTAGATAAAAAAACAAGCCATGCTGGGTAAACAAATTACAGCAGGGCAATTGACAGGACTGAGCAAGGCATAACAATGCAATACTAGACATTCATGATCCTATGATATTCTATTGGGCAATACAACAAGATACATAGACCACCATCCAACTGCATCTATGACTAGGAATCCACCTTCAGGCTATCATCTGAACCCCCTCCAGTATTAAGTTGCAAGCAACAGATAACTGCTTTAAGCAAAGTGTGTAAGGTAAACAATCCACTTTTTCCATGAACAAAAGACCGTTGTTTTCTCTCTAGTGGCAACAGCACATCTACAACCTTAGAGATTTCTGTCACTTCCCTTATATTAAATAGAGGCATGAAGCCACTATCTAGCATAAATACCCCCCTCTTGGAGTCACTAGAATCTACATAGCTACTAGAAACGGAGAGCATGCAAGATCACAAACAACACAGACATGATATAATCAATAAGACAAAACCATTAATCAATCTGACATAGTAATCTCAATATCCATTGGATCCCCACAAACACAACATGCATGATTACAAATAGATATGATATTGATCATGAACAGATCTCACAAGATCTAAACATGATAGCACAAAGGAGGAGATACAACCATCTAGCTACTACATGGACCCGTAGTCCAAGGTGGAACTACTCACACTTCATACCGGAGGCTGGCATGATGAAGAATAAGGCCTCCGGGATTATCTCCCCTCATGCAGGGTGCCGGGAAGATCTTTAGATCCCCCCCCCCCCCCGATCTAGGGATGATGGTGGCGGCGGCTACAGATGGTTTCTTGGAATATTGATCCGGTACTTAGGGTTTAGGCTTCGGGGGGTCTTTATAGGTGAAGAGGCGAGGCAGGGGGGTCGCCAGGGAAGCCGCACCCCCTAGGAGAGGGCCCACCTTGGCCGCGCGGCTAGGGGGTGTGGCCCCCTGGTGGCTCCCCTCCGTCTCGTATTCAGGCTTCGTGTTCCCCACGATAAAATATTGACTTTGGCTTTTGTCCTATCCAATTCCGAGAATATTGATTTTCTGCCTTTCTGGAACCAAAAACAGAAGAAAACAGGCAACTGGCACTGTGGCATCTTGTTAATAGGTTATTACCAGAAAACATATAAAACACCTCAAAGTGTAGACAAAGCAAAGCAAAGTAGATACTAAACAAGCATGGAACATAAAAACATTATAGATACATTTCCGACGTATCAAGCATCCCCAAGCTTAACTCCTTCTCGTCCTCGAGTAGGTAAGTGATAAAAGAATAATTATTGAGGTGACATGCACCATCAAAATCAAGATCAAACAATTTGCAAGCAATGAAATTTGGGATCAAAGAACTCTAAACATGAGCATGAAAGATGGAGTTCTAACAATAAGAGATAGTAACTATGCATGCAACATGAAAGGCTACAAACAAAGATCATGAATAACATGATTTGAAAAACGGTTTTTTGTTTTATATACAGAAAACATGGCATAGTGGCATTCAGCTTGTCCCTCATGGAGTAGAAAATAGATGCATAGAACACCTTCAAAGTTCATAAGAGTGACTAGATACAAATAGCACAAGAACAAGTAATATCAACAATATGCATCAATCAATAAGTTTTGTGACAATGCACATAGAACTAAGGATGGCAACTATGCTCTCTTAACTGGTGCCTAGAGATAGAAGGTGGAGACTCAATATAATGGTGGAAGAAAGACCCTTCATAAAGGGAAGTAGGGATTTCAAGTCTGAAAAAGAGCTTCCAAAAATTATGGTACTTGTTAGCTTTCAGCTCTCGTTGCCCCTATGATAAGCATCTTGAAGTGATTAAGGTTAAAGTGAACAAACTATGGAGTATATGCTTGACAAAGTATAAGTTGGCAATCTCATGTCCCTTGAATACGAGGGTCGCACCTCATGCTACTCAACTCTAGTCACCTGTAAGTTCTTGTCATAGTATGTACATGTGTATCATAGAGAACCTCCAACGGGGAACCCCTTGCACATGATACAGGATCTATCCCATAATCAAAATGACAAGGCAAGCAGACAATGAACATCTCAGCAATCTTCTTATTTACCATGGGAATATGGTGCCTTTTTCTCTCTTTCCTCTTTTCAATATGCCTCTTTTTTATAAGAAGAAAGCTTCATAGATGTCATTATGGTGATGATGCAAGTTTCCACCATGATTAGGCATGGCTGAGGCTAGCGGCCCAGGCGTTTCTCTAACACAAAATACATAACTCCACGGACTTACAAGCTCCCTCTTTATTTCACACCAGCAACATCCATAGACAAAAGAGCATGATATCAACTGTGTACAAAGTACAAGTGCAATGTTGAAAGCGTTCCCCGTGACAGCACGGTTCTGCTAATTCCAACGTATAAGTGCAAGCATATACAACATAGATGACACAATGGTTTAAGTTTATTAGGGGCAAGAAAAAATAAAGTGTGACATCAAGTTTGTGAGAGCTTTAATCACTAAGTTTTCACATAACAAAATACTTTTTAATTGGAAGATAGATGAAAACAGGAATATACATGGAATGGTGTAACACACCATAGGAGTTTATAGTGGACACTTTGGAATAACTTGTTTTCTTGGGAGTTGGATGCATGAGTAGAGCTTACTCATACAAGTGGAGGCTAGCAAAAGACTGGGAGCAACCAACTAGCATGGAACATCAAACAAGTGTAGACAAAGCAAAGCAATGTAGATACTAAACAAGCATGGAACATCAAAAATTATAGATACGTTTCCGACGTATCATCCACCACAAATCCTAGACGGCCGTTGCCCCTCTCTCAAGTCGCCGTCGCCTAGGGATCTCCCAAGTTGGCGCCTAGGCCTTGCCCTAGCTGCCGACCACCACCACCCCTTGGCCCTCTAAACCCTAGATCACCGAGGCCCTCTTCTACTCCACCATACCCGCTTTGGCTTAGGCGAAGCCTTGCGGGATTTCCCCTCTACTTCCACCACCACACCGTCGTGCTGCTATAATTGCGATGAGATATCTACAACCTCCGTTGCCTTCTCGAACAAGGGAGAGGAAGGTCTTCATTGAGTACCGAACGTGTGACCGACTACGGGAGCGCTGCCGGAACATGGCGCCAGAAGGATCGTCTACACGATCTTGAGATCGGCAAGTGAACGACTACATCACCCACGAGAGATACATATCTCATTAAACTCTTTGGATATTCAAGGGTTAGTACTCTATCAACTCGTTGCACCGATCTTGTAGATTAGATCTTGGCTTGTGTGTGTGTTAATGCAGTAGAAATTTTTTGTTTTCCATGTTACGAATCCCTACAAGTAGAACTCTCAATAGTGCTCAAAAGAATTATCCTAAGGATGAAAGAGAACTCTTTGCTATATTTTTCTCCTGTGATAAGTTTCGTTCTTATACTGTTGATGCAAAAGTAAGAGTTCATACGGATCGTGATGGTTTAAAAGAACTCCTCGAGAGGAAGATTTATAAGCCAAGACTGATCTGTTGGATCCTTTTACTTCAAGAATATGAGTTGCATTATGCAAAGACAAGAAGCAAAGATAGTGGATGCATCATCTATATGTGCCCAGCAAGATATCGATCTTATTGAGAGGAACTTTAGTCCTAGTGATTTTCGTTTTCAAGAATTATTATATGAGGTAAGGTCAGATCCTCCCAAGAGGAAGAAATCCTTATTGTTGGAGGATCTTGTCACTCCCACTAAATAAAATGGTAAGTGGAAGGTAAGTTTTCTAACTCTAATAAGTGCTTTGTTTTCACAGTTTCTACTTCTAAATTTTTTGCCTTTGAATTCCTCTTGTTTTTTTGAAGTTTTTGAGGGGTTTCTATAACTATACGGGCGCAACTATACATCCAGAGAAAAATCTCCTGTCGTATAGTTGGTCGTTGAAGCTTCAGTACCCCTTGCAAAAATAATTTTTGGAGTGTAGTATCTATATGACCGCAACTATATGGCCGGAGAATAATCTCCCGCTGTATAGTTAGTCGTCAAATCTTCTGTATCATCGACCCGTTTTCGTTCTTATTTATACTATCTAAAAACTTTTTGTTGGTTCCTAGTCGGTAATCTAACCGATTTGGGTTCGAGATATTTGAAAATATCTTCCCAGAACCAACTATACGGCCGGAACTATATGGGTCGCGACTGTATAGTTGGTCGTTACAGAGCAAGACTCCTCCAAATACGCGACTTCTTTTCCTAATATGTTTGGATTCTTTTTCTTGGGTGTGAATTTGGTGTCTCTCGTGATTTTTACCGACCTCTAACCCCTCTTATATACTGCCATTGTGTCTCTCTCTAATCACAAATCACCAGGAACAAATCCAGCTATGTGCTATCCCGTCCTAGGCCGTGGAAAACCTATGGGGATCCTTGCTCCTAGGGATCTTTCTAGGATCCTGTCGATCGAGGACGACGATGAGGAGGTGGAGAGGTTTAGCCCAGGGTACAAAGAGTATGTCGAGCCAAGCTTCTACAAAAGAGACCACAATAAAGGCTGGAGCGACGTTTACATCTACCGTGACATCTATGATCCCCGGGAGATCGACTGGGAAGCAATGAAAAGAACTCAAGAAGAGAGATAAGGCCACAAGACGCACAGAAAATGGTGTGTGGAGACGGTCAAGTTCATCACTATAGATCCGAGGCCGCACAAGGGTAACGAAATACCTAACATTGGTGTAGGTGCTAGCAAGGCATAGGCGTTTCCCCGCTCGAGGCCTACCAGTGGCACTCGTAAGACGGTGAAGTCTCAAGAGGAGTGGAGGAGCAGATTCTACTTCCCTGATCCATCAATAATGGATGAGGAAGAAGAAGTTGTGCCTAGGACAAAGGATCGCATGCGGGCATTGGAAGTATATGAGAAGCAGGAGCTACTCCATCATTTTGAAGTCCGTCACCACCTCAAGGAGATAGAAAAGAAGGATGATCTTCTCCCGATGGTGAGTAAGCTCGTAGATAGCGTGGACACTCTGAATCTGATTTGCGCAGGTGCTACAGCCGCATCACCGCTCTGGAGGATACCAACAAGAAGCTATGCACCGCGGTTCTACATGCCATGGCACCAAAGTGACCTTCAATAAAACAAGGTATCAAATAATGGTGAGGGATTATTTGATCCCCCTGGGTTGATTCCAAGCTTGGGGAGATCTTTTAGACCTTGTAATCTATCTTGTTAAGTTTTTATTTCTATTCTAGTTTTGCATTAGTTCGAGCTCATAAATAAATTTTGCATTATTAGAATTCCCTTCAGGAATAGATGATCCCTCTTATGGAACTTTGAGTTTATTATAATATATGGAGCATTATTAAGTTTGAGTTTGTTTTATTGCATATATAAATGGCTGGAGTATGATTTTACTTACACTTGATGATAGCAATAGGAGTATTCCACACCATTGGTATTGACGGAACATATAAAGATAATTTGATTAATATGTTGTAGGTAAATGGTTTAATTTACAAAAAGGAGAGATTATCTAATTAATTAAGATGAAAAAGAAAAACATTGAACAAAGGAGAAATTATAAATGTTATCAAATAGAGTGAGAACAAGTTGAGGTAGAATACTCAAGTTATAAATATGTTTCATATATATTTGGAATTTGGTAATTTGAGATCGATATACTTTGAATTCCTAAATGAAGTGGAATATATGGCTAGCTCCTGTGCACAACACTTAAAAAAAGTGTGAGCATGAATATATATAGAGAAAGAAGAAAAAGAAAGATGAAGAAAAAGAGTGAGTGTGCAAAGAGAAAATAGACATATACCACTATATTGTAGTAGACGAAGAGACGTTTGAGATTTTGAATCCCAAGTGAATATGTTAATCCTAAAAACACTTGGGACTACCTCACTAACTCACTCGGTTAAACTGAATACTTTTACATCATGTTAAGAATAATCTTTTATGAACTGTTAATTGCTAAGGTGTGGAAGCCTGCTAATATTATTCGGATGGTTCGAGTAAGATACTATTCATGAACTTATTTATATGTATCCTTTTTTATAAACACATGTTGCAACTGCCTCATTTATTTTATCGACTCAGCTTCATGAATATGAGGATCACATCCATTAAGCTCAACTTTCTCGGGACGAGCAAGAGTCTAAGCTTGGGGAAGTTGATGATTGCATATTTGCATCATGTTTTAGATTATTATTTTGCATCCTAGTGCTAGGATCTTTGTATTTTACGGCATTCGCACGCACTTTTTATGTTTATTTTCCTCAGGATCAGATCAGATGATGGATATGATGGACACAATTCTTGGACCAGTTATATTGGAGTGAAAAGGAGCCAAAAACTATGTAAATTGCTTATTTGGGAAATATTAATAACACTAGAAGAAAACCCGAAGCAATTGGAGGGTACAGAAAGGTTAACGACTAACTATACGTCGGGAGGAACTTTTTCGGCCGTATAGTTCCCGCTATATAGCTAGCGCCGATACCGCCTCTTCAAATAGTTTCATCCCATGCAACTGGATCAGAGAGACGACATATAGAACACCCAAAAATCGCCGAAACCTAACCTCCGGAAGGAATTTGGAGGGGAACTCATCCACTGGGGATCCATCTTCTCCCTACACAGATCCGGGAGGCTAAGGCATCGATCTTCATCATCAACTGCTGCATCACAAACATCTCCAACCATCCCATCTACATCTTGTCTAGATATTGTTGTAATTTTCATACTTGTTGTCGATTTTGTAACATTCCAGGATTTTATAAATTTGGGTATTAAAAAAATTGCATTTCATTAATCATTGCATCCCATGAAAAATCCTGAATCCAAACCTTGTGTCAAGACCCGATTTTTCATTTTCAATATTGCCATATAAAGCATTATATGCAAACCGCATATATGAAATTTTATCACTAGTCAAAATTGTTCTCTATAAAGTTTATTGTGTATGTTTTGAGTTTACAAAAATTTATAAATTAGAATCACTCCATTTGGAGCTATGAAACAAAATCTGTAAAAGAAAATACAAAACAGAAAAATAAAAGGAAACAACAAAAAAAACTAAACCCTACCCCCGCTGAGCCCTCCTGGCCCAGCCCACCTAAGCCACTCTCTAGCTAGCGCCCGCTCCCCACCTCGCGCAACATCCAGTAGCCGCAGCGCAACCAGCCCCGAGCCGGCCTAGAGCAAGACAGCACAACCCAAACCATGCGCCAGCGCCCCAGCCCGCTCTCTCTATGACTGACAGGTGGGACCCGCCACCCATCTTCCACCTCGCGTCAGGAGACCTGGGTGAGCACGGGTTAGATTCCGAACAGAAATCCATGCAGAATATAGCCAACTCCGTTCAATATTTGCCTCTCCTGTATGCCAGAAATCTCTATAAAAATCGCGCGCGCTGCCCCGTGCCTTTATTTCGCAAAAAACGATCCCTGGCCGCTGCCCCAGATCGATTTTCGATCCCACCATGCCGCTGTTGCTTGATCTTCGGAAGTCGAAGCTTATCGTCAAATCCAAGCCCCGTTCCCCCCTATGTTTATCTTACCCATCCTCCACTGCCTCACCTAGTTCAGTTTTCCCCTTCACTACATCACTACATCAACGGGGATTGCTCGCCTCCGCCATTGCCAAAGAAAGCTCGAGGTCAAGCTTATGTGTCGTGGTGGTGGCACGGCAGATTCCATGGGTAGGCTAAAGTATAGGGCCAATGAATGCTAGAGGGATCTGGGGAGGGAAGATGTAGTTGATTCTACACACGATAGACTAAGGTAAAGATCTTTATTTATCCTTCCTTGGGCTACAAGTGCTCCTTGAGTTGTGTACAAGAAGAAAGAGAGAACTTTACCATCCTAACAGTACTAAATGATCCGATGCCCTTTTCAGGGTCCAAGCCTCCCCTTATAAAGGAGAGCCCTGGGTTCCTCTAGGGCTGACGTGGCAAGCATATTCGAGGAATATGCTTGTCCCAATATAGTAACTCGGCGGCCTCCTTTCCGTGTCGCCCTTCTAATGATGGCAAGGTTCTAGAGGGCCCCTCCTGCGTGCCTCGGGCTTCAGGACTGTCACCTCCGTGACCTCCTTCTGCCCCTCTGTCGCTCTGCTCCTTTGTCCTTCGTCCTTGGCTCTGCTCAGATTCTCCCTAGCTTGCGACTAGAGTTTGACTTTAGGATTCTCCTTCTCCTGCAAGCTTTGTATCATTCGGCCCTGCCTCGCATAACTCGGCTCGTCCTTCACCTGCATCTAGACTACTCGGGCTAACCCGGTCGACTTACGTAGTATCTCGGCCGGGTAATGCCTGGCTATCATCATAAGGGTCCTGCTCTTTCATATATCGTCCGACTTCTACAGGATTCGGCCGACTTAGACTGTAACTCGGAAACTGGACGGGGGACATCCTTTCGTCTTTCCCCGTCTTTACCCTATCCGGGGTCACCTCCCCAACATTAGTCCTCGAAGCTAGTATGGCCCCGAGTGATAACTTCGGCCGGGCCGTATCAGTTTCATGATATTCTTTTCCCAATGTTTCTGAGTTATCTTTTTCTTGTTCGAGGTATCAGCATATCTTCTCGCGTACGCCTTGTCCTACGTGTCATACTCATCATTGTTTGTCTAGTTTTTTGTTCCTCTACAGTATTTACTGACAGGATACAGTTATTACTGCGCCTGTCGCGTCGGCGCTGCGACGCCTCGCGTGCCGCTCCCGTCAGGGATCTTGGCCTTCTCTTTCATTGTGTGGTCACCTGTGTGGTTCCACTTAGCGGCGTGGGGTCGTGCGGCGTACACGATCTACACAGATAACCGCCACACCTACGATCCCACTACCTCTCAGGCGGCGCGGTTATAAAGAGGGGCGCGGGAGAGGGGGATTCACTTTTCCCCTCCGCTTACCTGCGCCCTTCTTCCTCTAGCCTCTACGCCTGCTCGTGCTCCCGCCGCCGTGCGCTCATCTGGGTTTGCGATGCTCGTTCTCCCACCGCACTGCTCCGTCGACCTCGTCCCTGTTCGCTTGCTCCAGCATCGTCGCCGGTGAGTTCATCCGGTCCTATCGCCTGGGCTCTCCTCTAGACATATCTGCTCTTCTTTCGTTTTCGCGCGGTAGTTCCTTCTCTGCTCCACCGCCGTTTTCGCGTAGAATCGCGACGGGGCCTTGCAGTTCTAGGTTTTCCTCCGCCGCTAGTTCTTCCTCCGTAAATTTCTCCGGCGACCCCATGTCGAGTTCCGTCAGCGGTGCCCTCATTGAGGATGACGATGCTGCGTTTGGGCCTGAGCGGGCCTCTTGGCAGGGCACTTCCGTCACCCGCCGAGAGGTTGAGTGGCTAATCCGGACTCGTCGGATTCCTACCGAGGTAGCCTGTCGCTTACCCGGCAGTGAATCCTCTCCAGTTCTTAGGGAGGGCGAATATGTAGTCTTCATGTCACATTTCACTCGCGGGTTTGGTCTCCCTCTCAGCGATTTTGCTAGGGAGTTCCTTGATTTCTTCGGCCTTCAGCCGCATCATCTCCCTGCCAACGCCATTGCCTCCCTTTCTGCCTTCATCTCTGCCTCGGAGGGATACTTCGGCCTATGGCCTTCTGTGCATGTTTGGTCAAAGTTCTTCCAGATTCGATCAAACGTCGTCCCAGACAAATCTATGCAACCCTCCGAGAAGTTGATCACCCAATGTGGAGCCGCGTCCATCACACCTCGGAGGAAATCCGAATTTCCTCGCGTTGTAGGTCTAGAATCTTGCAAGAAGTGGCATAAGTCGTTCTTTTATGTCAAGAACTCTGGGAATGAGGATAAGATTCGGCTCCCTTCTTTTTCCATTGGCCCTCCTTCCAAGAAGAACTGGACCTATAATCCGAGGAAGAGTCATGCTCTGGCCGAGGCTTTTGAGATTCGGCTGAAGGAACTGATCCGCTCCGGGCTACGCGGTGAGGATCTGATGACTACCTTCATCAGCAGCCGGATCTTCCCCTTCTAGAAACGCACACACAAGATCTGCTATATGAGCGGTCCTCTCGATCCCAACCGAGTCTCGACGGTGGAGCTGGACAACTACTCATCTTCAAACGTGTCCGGGCTATCTTTAAGACGGAGATGCTGGAGGACTGGACCTGGGGATTGAAGCCGTTCACCCGCGAGCATCCCCCTCCCGAGGTGAGTTTACGCATTTGTGCTTTGCTTCTTAATCGCGTCTGTGACTCTTTTTGCTAATTTTTCTCTTTCTTGTCCTGCAGAGGTTTGAGGAGCAGAAGACTGAGGATGTCGAGGTTTTTTCACTCCCGTGGCCCACGGATCGAAATACTCCAGACAGCGGGGAGCCGGACTCAGAAGAGTTCGTTCCCAAGTCGGATCTCGCTTCGGCTCGCGCTCGCGGCAAGACCCCGGACCACGAGGAGGAAGGTGATTCGGACGAGGTCCAAGTTCTAGAGGTAGTTGCCGCAATGCCAATTTCTTATGCATTTCCGGCTTCTACTTTCTCAGCTAATTCGGCCGGTCAGGTTCACAACGCCGAGCCTCTCGCCTCCCGACCTCCTGTTACCTCGGGGAAACGTAGCGCTCCCGCTGGTGCCTCAGAAGCGGCTCCCAAGAAACGAATAAAGAGATCTGCCCCACACCCCCCTAAGCGTAAAACTATGCCCGGGGTTACTGGGTGAGTTGCTTTTTATTTGTATTTCTTGTTTCTCTCTTTCTGCTTTTTGACCTGATCTTCTTGTCTTTGCAGGGCTCCTCTTTCTGTTAAGCCCAGTGGTCCTAGCATGACGAGTCGTGCGACTCGGCCGCCTTCTCCTCCGCCTCCTGAGGATACCAGAGTTCCGAGTCCTGCTCGCGCTCATTCTCCTCCTGCTCCGAATTAGACGCCACCTCGCCAGGATGCACCTGAGATTTCTGCTGTTGATGCCGATTCAACTTGGCCAGTAGACATTTCTACTGAGCCTTCCGCCTCCTCCGTGAACCCTGAAGTTTTACCTGATGTCCCTTTTACCCCCACAACCCTTGCTGCTACTCCGATTCCAGCCGAGGATACCAATATGTCGGCGCCCTCAGACACCGTAACTCCTCCAGCTCCTAAAGACGTCATTCCAAGTGCTGAGGTAACGGCTCCTGCCGACGCCTCTCCTAAGGCAAGAAAGACCGTTGTTGCCAAGCCTGCGTCCTCTCAGAAAGGACTTGCCAGCTCATCTCAGCCTACAATTGCTGATGCGCTGCGCAAGGGGGCTACCTCTGCCAAGAGCACCATTACCCCGGCTGCTGATACACAGCTCGCTCTTCACAAGAGTCCCGCGGCGGTGGTAGCTACCCAGCATGTCCGAGGTAAAGTTCTGACTCGCACGGAAAGTGGGTACAGTCTCGGCTCGTTGGTCGAGTATGCCAACAATTGGAACGTTGCCGATCAGCTCGAGGGTAATCCAAGCAGCCAGCCGTTTCAACTTTCCGATATTAGCAGCCGCCTACATCTGGCTGCCAAGATCGTCCTTGACAACGATAAGATGAATGAGGTAATTTTCTTTATCAACGTTTAATTCATTATTCGAATGATACTATACATACTCTAGTCCCCGAAGCTTGCAACCGAATAACTTGTTATTCATTTGGAAGTTTTATTATGTTTTGCCTGGTTCAGTTTTGTCTTAGTGTTCGAATATCCATCCAGCTAGATCCGAATTAAACTTTGCTTGATCTGGGTTTGTCTGAGCATTGGAATATCCAGCCATCTAAGTCCTAGTTAAGTTTTGCTTGACTCGGATTTGTCTTAGCTTTGAATATCCAGCCACCTAGATCCGGGTTAAGTTTTGCTTGACTCGGATCTGTCTTAGCTTTGAATATCCAGCCACCTAGATCCGAGTTAAGTCTTGCTTGACTTGGATCTGTCTTAGCTTTGAATATCCAACCACCTAGATCCGGGTTAAGTTTTGCTTGACTCGGATCTGCCTTAGCTTTGAATATCCATCCACCTAGATCCGAGTTAAGTTTTGCTTGACTCGGATCTGTCTTAGCTTTGAATATCCATCCGCCTAGATCCGAGTTAAGTTTTGCTTGACTCGGATCTGTCTTAGCTTTGAATATCCAGCCACCTAGATCCAAGTTAAATCTTGCTTGACTTGGATCTGTCTTAGCTTCGAATATCTTATTACTATTTGTTTTATTGCTTAGGTTGCGCATGACTGGCGAACCGGCGAATTCCAAAGGCTGCTTTTTGCGCATAAAAAATTGCAAGATAAGTATGAGAAGATTATTCCTGTTGTGAAGAAAGCTGGTAAGTCGACAAACTCTTGCACCATCTCCAAAGCTCTTATTGTTTTGTACATGAGGTGTTGGCTCACTTTGTTTGTAAACAGGGAACATCAAAAATTTGCACTAAGTTTCTTTTAACTCTTTTGGCCTTGGTAAAGCCGAGCTACAAACTTTTGCAGCGTCTCATCAAGATTGCACGCCCATGCCTGATGTGATGCTGCATTTTTTAGAACAAGCCGCTACTCACTCGGCGCAGCTGAAGGATAAAGATGACGAGATATCTCGCTTGCATGCCGAGGTGGAGTCCCTTAAGCTCTCTCAGAAGTCTGAGTTAGAAAAGGTTGACCAGGAGTTCTCTGAGGAGAAGAATCGGCTAGCTCTCCAATTGCAGAAAAATAAAGAGCTCCTCGAGGCTGCCGAACTGAAGACACGGGGGATGAGCGCGGAGATCACTCGCTTTGAGAAGAGCAAGAGTGACTGGGCTAAGGATCTTCAGATAATGCTGAGCTATATTCACCGTAAGCTTCTAACCATGGCCGAGTTATCTTTTCCCTTGCTTACTATTGACCGACACACTTTTGTTTTGCGCAGACCATTTTCCAGAAGCTAAGCCCGTGAGCTCTAAAGCGGTGATTAATGCTCGTGTGCGCCGAGGCGTTCCTGCTGATGCGAACTCAGAGTACTTGATGGAATATTTCTTGGTTGCTGTTGGCGCTGCAGTTGGTCCGATGAAGATTATGGGCAGGGATTTGGTGCAGGCAGCTATCCGAGCCTACCATGTTCTCTGGCCGAATACTTCTCGGACTCCTGATATTGATGAGGTCAAAGTATTGGTGGAAAGGTTAATGGCATCTGAGAGACAGCTAAGTCTTTGGAGGGAATCCGCCAGACGAGCTGGTGCTGATATGGCTCTCACAGTCATCATGTCATGGTATGAGGATATTTCCCTTGATACCTTGAGAAATTTGCGCACTGGTTCCCGTTGGGTTGAAGACCCAGACTTTGTCGCTCTCCGGCAAGATCGTGCCTTCCAGCTTGTTGAGTATGCAGACGTGCATAACTGGAATGAAGGGCCGAGTTTCCTTCCTAACCCGGAATACGAGGTCGAAGTTGAGGATGCCTCTGATGATGACTCAGCCGAACAGGGCGAAGATGAGGGTGACTCGGCTACTTCTGGTGATTCCAGTTCAAGCTCGGATGGTAATGGCGACGCGCGATCCTCCTCCAAAGGTACTGGGCATTCCACAGCGCAAGATGACGTTTCTCAACAGCCTCGGGCTTCCTCCAAAGTCGCACCTGGATCTGTGGAGGGCGAGGCAACTTTGGCCGAAGTGCCGCCTACCTCGGAGTGCCCAGCCCCTGACCAAGTCAGTGCCTCTCCAGTTAAAAAACTCTAAGTCACTTATTTATCCCTGGTATGCCGGGCGTATGATGTACGTCAAACATTTGTCCGTCTTTTGTGCGGTATGAACTTCTTTTGCCTTGTGCCGCTGAGACACATGTGGTTGTAATCGTCATTACTTTGTTTAAACTATTCCTGTTTGTCCGAGTCCTTGCTCCGGCAGCCTTCAATTCCTTGAGTTTGGAGTGTATATTTGCCTTTGCTCTACCATAGTTCGGCGTTCAATTTTGCCTGACTTTGATAAGTTTTGAAACTTGACTACCGTGATTTGGACTGTTAATCCGGGCCACTGCTCAATGCAACGAGGGATAATCCATACTTTAGAAATAATATAGGGTAGTCCCCGAGCCACTTCTCAATGTGCCGAGGTTTAATACATAACACAAAATCAAAAACAATATATGTCAGTCCCCGAGCTAATGCTCAAGGTGCCGAGGTTTAATACATAACACAAAATCAAAAACAATATATGGCAGTCCCCGAGCGACCGCTCTGGGCGCCGAGGTTTAATACATAAATCAAACTTAGAAACAATATTGGGCAGTCCTCGAGTCACTGCTCAAGGTGCCGAGGTTTAATACATAAACCAAACTTAGAAACAATATGGGGCAGTCCACGAGCCATTGCTCAAGGTGCCGAGGTTTAGTACACCGTACAAAATCAAGAACAACATATGGCAGTCTCCGAGCCACCGCTCTGGGTGCCGAGGTTTAATACACAGTAGATGCTCCGTCCTGAGGCATCATTTTACAATGTGCCATGGATGACTCCTACGAGTAAAATGGACGAAGTAAAGCTACGTTCCATGGTCTTTTCGATTCTTCGCCGGCTTTGTCTGCCATATTTTTCCTTGTGATTGAGCATCGATTAGGTAATACGTATCATTGTGCAATGCTTTGCTCACGACGAATGGTCCTTCCCATGGAGGAGACAGCTTGTGCATGTCGGCCGTGCGTTGCACCAGTCGGAGAACCAAATCTCCTTCTTTAAACACTCTCGGATTTACCTTCTTGCTGTGATATCGTCGCAAGTCCTGCTGATAAATAGCTGATTTTGATAGCGCCAACTCCCTTGCTTCTTCTAGCAGATCGACATCATCTTGCCGAGCTACTTCATTCACTTCAGCGGTTGTATACTGGGTGACCCTTGGCGAATCATGTATTATGTCGGTTGGGAGTACAGCTGCTGCCCCATATACCAGAAAAAATGGTGTATAGCCCGTTGATCTGTTTGGGGGTAGTCCTGAGGCTCCATAGTACTGCCGGCAGCTCCTCAATCCATCATCCTGCCGACCTTTGCAGTGGTTCGACGAGTCGTGGTTTTATCCCAGACAATACCAGTCCATTGGATCTTTCTACTTGCCCATTAGATGCTGGGTGAACCACTGATGCGACATCTAGTCTTATGTGCTTTTCTTGACAGAATCTAGCGAAAGCTCCTTTGGCAAAGTTCGTACCGTTGTCTGTAATAACACTTTGTGGGTAACCATATCTTAAGATAATATCTTTGCTGAATTTCACTGCTAAGGGCCCATCACATTTCTTTATTGGTTTCACTTCAATCCATTTTGTGAATTTTTCCACCATGACTAATATGTGGGTCATCCCGCCTCTAGCCGGCTTAAATGGTCCCACCATATCTAAGCACCATACAGAAAATGGCCAAGTAATTGGTATCGTTTTTAACTCGGACGATGGCATATGTATCTTTCTGGCATATCTCTAGCAACCATTACATTTTTCGACCAGTTCTTTGGCCTCTTTCAACGTTGTTGGCAAATAAAACCCATGCCTGAATGCCTTGGCCACTAAAGCTCTGGACGAGGCGTGATGTCCACATTCTCCTTGATGTATATCTAGGAGGATCTCCTGGCCTTCCGCCAAGCTCACACATCTTTGCAACACGCTTGTGACACTCCTTTTATACAGCTCATTGTTTATGATTGTATAATATTTAGCTCTTCTCGCTGTCTGTCTTGCCAATATCTCGTTATTCGGCAAAATCGCATCTCTAAGGAAAGAGAATATGGGTTGCGCCCATGCTGGTGTGATTTTTTCTAGAGGAATCCCACTATCTATTTCCATATTTTCTGCCGACATAACTACTTCGGATTTCTCCGTACTCATCCTTGCATCAGTCAACTTTATTTTTGGAAATTCCGGGTTATATTGCTTGTCAATTTCCATCGGCACATTATCTTCTCTTGATTTTGCCAGAATAAAGATGGATTCAGACTCTGGTGAGGGTGTTATTGATGGCTTCCTCAGGTGCTCTAGGGCAATACCTGGGGGGATTGACTGTCTGGTTGATCCGAGTTTTGACAATGTGTCTGCGGCGTCGTTTTCTGCCCGAGGTATATGATGAAATTCACATCCATCGAAGTATCCACTGAGTTTTTGCACATGAAACCTATACAAGGCCATATTGTCATCTAATGCATCCCAATTGCCTGAGACTTGCTGTACTACTAGATCTGAATCTTCGTAGCACAACATTCGCCGTATGCCAATCTCTTTCGCCACCTTCAATCCATGGACGAGTGCTTCATATTCGGCTACATTGTTTGATGCGGCAAAATGTATTTGCAACACATATCTCAACTGATCTCTTTTTGGCGAGGTTAACACTATCCCTTCCCCCAAACCATTTCTTAGTTTGGAACCGTCGAAGTGCATCGTCCAATAATTCGGATCTGGCAATGGTGGCTCATATTGTACCTCGGCCCAATCTACAACGAAGTCGGCCACAGCCTGAGATTTGATTGCATCTCGCCTATCGAATTGCGGAGCATAAGGTGACAATTCAATTGCCCATTTTGCTATTCGGCCACTTGCATCTTTGTTGCTCAAAATGTCGGCTATGGGTGCTTCACAAATCACCTTGATGGGGTGCTCTTCGAAGTAATGTTTAAGTTTCTATGCTGGCATGTACACCCCATATGACATCTTCTGAAAATGTGGGTAATTTTGTTTCGAGGCTGATAGTACCTCGCTTAGGTAATACACCGGCCTTTGTACCGATTTATCATCTTCAATTCGTTCCACCACGATCACAACGCTTACTACTCTGTTGGTGGCTGCTATGTAAAGTAACATAGGCTCTTTTGACAATGGAGAAGCCAAGACCGGCGCTGTGACCAACATCTTTTTCAATTCATGAAATGCATTGTCTTCTTGTGGAGTCCAAATGAACTTATCCGATTTTTTCATCAACTGATAAAGTGGTAGTGCTTTCTCTCCCAGCCGACGTACAAATCGGCTGAGCGAGGCTAAGCAACCTGTGAATTCTTATACGTCATTTAAACATCTTGGTAATTCCATCCTTTCCACTGCTCTTATCTTAGTTGGGTTGGCCTCTATATGTAGGGTCCCTCCTTTGTAAAGGAAAAGGATCCCTGTGATTGCAATGCTAGTCCCTGGATCAATAGCTAGCATCCACAGTTAAGATGTAATATCAAGAAACAAAGGTCATAATACAACTTTATAACCAGGAATAACATAATTTCATTACATCTTACATAGCTCATTTGGCTATTACATTACATTGCAGCAGAAAATCTATAGCATGGGGTCCTTCATCTTCAAAATCCCACAGGCAGACATGTTGGTTGTAGACTTTGTAATCCTAATCAATCAACTTCACTAAATCAATCAAACCTGCAACATTACAAGTTACAGCCACAAGGGTCAATACATTTGAATTGTATTGGCAAGTGACACTATGGTAGTATGGTGGAGTCTATCATCTATATGCATTTGGCTAAGTGGAGTTGAGGCTTGCATTGCTCAAAATATATTTTTCCTTAACTTTTGAAAACACTAAGTTTTTGCTTGATAAAATCATTTTTCTCAATCAAAGATTGAAGATCCTTTAACCCTTGTTCAAACCACAAGTTTTTAACTTAGAAATTTGAATGATGAGATTCTTGATTGCTTCCATGTCTTGATGCTCAAATTGTCCTTTACCAGGGACATGGCTAAGTACTTATATTTTACACTCTGCAGAGGTGGTGCACTTTCCCCACAAGACTTGGTTTCCCAAGACAAGATCTTTCAGAAGCCTTCCCTTAGACCAAAATGGACGCGTTCCAACCTATCAAAAACTACCACCCACTGTCCATATGGCTAAGTTCTTGCAACCTATATGATCATGGCAGAGCCCATATTGCCAAGTGGTTGCACTTGAAGCTTCTCAACATTTGACATCTCAAATCTCTTTGTTCCTGGGTGGCCATCCACAAGTGAGATACACAAGGTCAACCATAGACATGGGCCTTGTGAACCACTCGACCAAAATCCACCAAGCAAGTCCCATTCCACCCAGGTGATTCATTAACTTAGTTGTTTTATTAAACAAAACACAAGTCCTCAGACTTAGAATATTTTTCCATAGTGTGAATATATATTCCACCCATGTTTTCTATTAGCTAGGCTAAGCTTGATAGTAATAGGAATCTTAACTTAGGAATATTTCCACTAAGGTTTCATCTACTAGGTTTTCCTGTAGCAAGGTTTATACTTAGCAAAATTCCATGCAAGTTTTACTTAGAGAAAGTCACTAATGCATAGTGAAAGTAATGGGACAAAAAGTATGAAGAATCACTTGCCTTTTTGGTAGAGTATGGGTTCACTCCTTGTCCTTGCAACAATCACACTCTTCAAGTCACTACAATTCAATCAAGCAAGGCACATACTCAATCTACCAATCAAGCAAAACAACACATAAAATGACAAAGTCAAAGTAATGCATGCCAAGCTTTGTTTTGTTTTGAAATGTGGTTCCTAATGGGTCATGAACATTTGAAAACACCTAATGGTCATTTTGTAAAGTGGCAAAGTCATTTGCAAAAGGTTTCACCTCAAAAACCATTTTCAAAACAAAGTATCATTTTATGTGGTGTGAAATATTTTTACTAAGGCATTAATCTATAGGGTTCACCAAATAAGTTTTCAAACCATAAAACTTGGTGTTTGGGGTCAGAGAGTTTAAAACAAAACATTTTCCAAAGGTTTTCTTCCAAAACCATTTTTAATAAATAAACCACATTTCTATTTGACTAGAAATAGTTATTAAATCAAAGAATCATTATTTTGTTTCACCAAATGCATTCTTGAGTCCACAAAGTGTTTCCTATGGTCAGTAGGTTCAAAGCAATCCAATTGCAAAATATTTTATCCCCAAATTCATTTTTACACAATTTTTACATCCTTAACAAGCATACAAATGTTTCTGCAAAAACAACCATTTTTCCAGAAGCTTTTTACTAAACAAAAGGCATGGTTGGCTAGGGCTTGTTCCACTGATTCCAATGATATAAAGTTTGCAAAATTTGGACATGTGGATCAAAAGATACAATGGTTTCAAAATGGCATTTAAATCTGATTTCAAAATCTGTTTTAAACAGAAACTGGCCACGCGTCGCGCCGCGATTGGTCGGTACCGCTTCGTGCGGATCGATCGCTGTGGAGAGTTAGATCAAAGTGGGATCGCACGGCACAGATCGCATACCCCTTCGGTTTTAAGTGGTCCTATCTAAGCCTCAGGATCAAGATCCAACGGTCCTAGTCTAATGACCTAGAACGGGCGGCGCTGGACTCTGACGCGCGGCGGCGGCGGCTTGACAGTGGCGTCGCCGGCATTGCAGGAAGCGAGAAGGAGGGAGAGGGTGCTCACCTGGTTCGCTGAACGATGCTGATACTCAACGTGCTCTCGGGGAAGCAGGGGCGTACGAGGGTAGCGATAATTTCTCGCCGGAGTTCCTTCTGGCGACGGCGTGCTCTGGTGCTGTCGGGGACGATCCTACAAGGTGCAACAGGACGCGAAACAGGGGGCATTAGAAGCGCGAAGGAACGCAGGGTGTAGTGGTGTCCTCTAGAGAAAGGGGAAGGACGGGGCTTACGGGGAGGGTCACCGGAGCTGATGTAGTTAGGCGGTGGCGCTCAGTCGAGGACGTTGTCGAGCTTGCAGGGCACTCGCGGCCGAGCTGAGGCCACAGAGAGATGCGCCACGGTCTGGGGAGGATGTGAGCTTGGTCAGTGAGGCAGGGGGCGATGCGGTGCTGTCGGAATTGGCCGAGAACCTCGTCGGAGACGGCGGCGGTGCAGAAGAAATTTGGAACAGCCTGGTGGCTCTCGAGGCGTGGTGTTTGGGGGGAATGGAAGAGGAGGAAGAGGGGATTTATCACGCGTGATCACTGCGAGTTTTAATCGCGGCATTAAGGCGAATTAAGCCCGAGGAATCAATGGCAGGAGCGGGGAAGAACGGGTCGTAGTGGTGGAGACGATGAACAGGAAAGGGTGGGGCATACCTGTCAGCGAGAAAGGAAGTGAGGGGGAGGGGTCCACTTGTCAGCGTCCTCGCGGGTTGCTTCTGCGGTGAAGAAAACGGTTCGGGGGCGAGGGAACAGGTGGGCTTGCTGGGCTGTTGGGCTGGCCGGCTGGGCTGGCTGTTGTTTCATATTTTTTTCTTCCTGGATGTTTTTCCTTTTTCTAAATCAATTTCTGTTTTGAATTTCAATCAACTATTCAATCATTCAAACAATTCAAACAATCACCACACTTGTAATGAGTTTTTGTTCTGTTTATCAACATAAACCAAAATTCAAAATCAAATAATATTTTTATTTTTGAGTCCATTTATAATTAAATAAAATGGACACTGGTTAATAAATTAGATGGGTTTTAATTTATTTAAAAACTCCATTTGAAATCCAAATATTTTCAAAACCAAATCAGTAGGTTTTATTTGAAAATAAAAGATATTTGGAAAACTTGTTTAAAATAAAATAACATTTTATTTTAGGTTCCATTATTAATAAAATAAAATGGACCTTGGTTATTAAATCAAATAGGATTTGTTTTATTAATATCTTTATTTTGAAATCTAAAATAAAACCAAAAACACTTCAGTAGGTTTTATTTGAGAATATAAAATACTTGGAAAACTTATTTAAAACAAAATAAATAAGTTTTGATGTTTTGGAAATAGTAAAACCTTTATTAATAAAACTTGGGTATTAAATCCTTATTATTTTATTTAAATAAACCTTTACTATTTTTAATCAATCAAAACATTTTATTTCAAAATATTGGCCAAGGTTTAATTTGGCTCTATAAAGTAATCTTTATTTATAAATCCACCTTTTCTTTTGAAACCAAATCTTTTTATTAAAAGATTCAAAATAGTAATTTTAAATATTTTGAAGTTTATTGTTTATTTAACTTTATAAATCCCTTTAGAATTTTATTTGATCCAAATAGATTTTGAAAGTTCCCAATTGGATTCAAAAAGTTTCTTCTCACCCTGAAAATCAACAAAGTTTTTATTTTATTCATTTATTTTTCACATAACAAGATTTGGAAAATCTTGGGATGTGACAGGATACCACCCTTAAAATAAATCTCGTCCCGAGATTTGGGGAGGCTAGGGGTTACAAGTAGGCTTAAAACAACTAGGGTACTACCACCCTTAAAAATTTTCAAACTAAATTACATCTTGGCCTTCTTAGGATCCTGGGGAAACTTCTCTAAGCAAACATTTGCATTGTGTCCTTAGTTTCCATGCTTGACTCATGGGCCAAGGTTGAGATTCTTCATAGGCATGTTTAACTTGTTCTTCATCTTTTCTGGACAATTGTTTACATAGTGGCCTAGTTCCTTGCATTTGAAACACATCACTTGGTTGATATCTTTCTTTTCCTTTGGTATCATTGCCTCTTGTTTGTTTCCTTGGTTCTTCTTCTTTTCTAGGCATTCATTGGCATAGTGTCCCATCTCTTTGCAATTGTAACATTGCACTTGAGTAATATCCTCCTTGTTAGGGTTGGGGCATTTCTTCTTCTTCTTGGGTCTCTCCAAAGCTAGGAGTTCTTCTAGTTCATGTTCTTCATAGGTGGGAGATCTTTCTCTCTTCTTGGGGCATTGATCTTCATGCTCCTTGCATGTATGATCCTTGTATCTACAAATCTTGCATGCTTGGGTTCCTCCTAGAATAACATCTTTGTCATCCTTGTTGTCATTAGCTCTTTGGAAAAAGTTTTCTCTCTTGTTGATCATTTGAGTAACCAATCCTTGCAACAATTGGGATTGAAGTTTCAAAATCCTTTGTATGGCTGGGTCTAGTCCATTGTTGTTAGCTAACAGCTGAGTTGTCTCTTGGCTCAACTGGTTTTGGGTTGCTATGAGCTCTTTCATGCTGTCCTCTTGGTTGTTGTTGTTGTCACCATCCTTGATGTTGGAGTCTCTTGGAGTAGTCATCTGTTTGGGTTGGGTAGGGATTAGAATAGGCAAAAAATATTTTTAAGGAATCAATTCTAATCACACACATCACAATTCACTCAAGCAATGTGCAAGCATTCACAAACAACTTTTCACTCAAACACAAAGTTCAAGCACATACTTGGGCAACAAAATATTTTTGTTGCACCACATAAGTTGGTGTGTTTGACTTAACTAAAATATGGTGGTCCATCTATATGGTTCACTTGTGATCTTTCCATCCTTCATGATTCTTCTTGTATGAGATCATGGTTTCCTTGAGAAAACTCTTGGTTACAATACTTCAAATGATGTAGGCTCTTTCTAACTTTTGCATTCCCTCAGTCTCTAAATCTTGAGCAAGATTTCCTTGTTTCACTTGTAGTCCTTAGTGGTATCCAATGCTGGAAGTCCTTGGTGAACATGCTGAAGATGTTGAAGTCATTAGAGTTGAAGAAGTTGAAGTCATTAGAGTTGAAGAAGTTGAAGAAGTCCTTTGCACATGGTGAAGTCTTTGGTCCTGGGGTAGGTTTTTCCATCAAGTTGAAATAGAAGAGAAGTAGAGTTGAAACCAAAATGGTTGAGGAAAGAGTTTACAAGATTGTTTGTAAATAAGTTTTGGAACAAATACAACTCCTATTTTTCTAAGGGTTTTTGTCCAATCCTAGGGTTTACAAATCCTACAGGCAACACAATGCTCTGATACCATCTGTAGGGTCCCGCCTTTGTAAAGGAAAAGGATCCCTGTGATTGCAATGCTAGTCCCTGGATCAATAGCTAGCATCCACAGTTAAGATGTAATATCATGAAACAAAGGTCATAATACAACTTTATAACCAGGAATAACATAATTTTATTACATCTTACATAGCTCATTTGGCTATTACATTACATTGCAGCAGAAAATCTATAGCATGGGGTCCTTCATCTTCAAAATGCCACAGGCAGACATGTTGGTTGTAGACTTTGTAATCCTAATCAATCAACTTCACTAAATCAATCAAACCTGCAGCATTACAAGTTACAGCCACAAGGGTCAATACATTTGAATTGTATTGGCAAGTGACACTATGGTAGTATGGTGGAGTCTATCATCTATATGCATTTGGCTAAGTGGAGTTGAGGCTTGCATTGCTCAAAATAGATTTTTCCTTAACTTTTGAAAACACTAAGTTTTTGCTTGACAAAATCATTTTTCTCAATCAAAGATTGAAGATCCTTTAACCCTTGTTCAAACCACAAGTTTTTAACTTAGAAATTTGAATGATGAGATTCTTGATTGCTTCCATGTCTTGATGCTCAAATTGTCCTTTACCAGGGACATGGCTAAGTACTTAGATTTTACACTCTGCAGAGGTGGTGCACTTTCCCCACAAGACTTGGTTTCCCAAGACAAGATCTTTCAGAAGCCTTCCCTTAGACCAAAATGGACGCGTTCCAACCTATCAAAAACTACCACCCACTGTCCATATGGCTAAGTTCTTGCAACCTATATGATCATGGCAGAGCCCATATTGCCAAGTGGTTGCACTTGAAGCTTCTCAACATTTGACATCTCAAATCTCTTTGTTCGTGGGTGGCCATCCACAAGTGAGATACACAAGGTCAACCATAGACATGGGCCTTGTGAACCACTCAACCAAAATCCACCAAGCAAGCCCCATTCCACCCAGGTGATTCATTAACTTAGTTGTTTTATTAAACAAAACACAAGTCCTCAGACTTAGAATATTTTTCCATAGTGTGAATATATATTCCACCCATGTTTTCTATTAGCTAGGCTAAGATTGATAGTAATAGGAATCTTAACTTAGGAATATTTCCACTAAGGTTTCATCTACTAGGTTTTCCTGTAGCAAGGTTTATACTTAGCAAAATTCCATGCAAGTTTTACTTAGAGAAAGTCACTAATGCATAGTGAAAGTAATGGGACAAAAAGTATGAAGCATCACTTGCCTTTTTGGTAGAGTATGGGTTCACTCCTTGTCCTTGCAACAATCACACTCTTCAAGTCACTACAATTGAATCAAGCAAGGCACATACTCAATCTACCAATCAAGCAAAACAACACATAAAATGACAAAGTCAAAGTAATGCATGCAAGCATGCCAAGCTTTGTTTTGTTTTGAAATGTGGTTCCTAATGTGTCATGAACATTTGAAAACACCTAATGGTCATTTTGTAAAGTGGCAAAGTCATTTGCAAAAGGTTTCACCTCAAAAACCATTTTCAAAACAAAGTATCATTTTATGTGGTGTAAAATATTTTTACTAAGGCATTAATCTATAGGGTTCACCAAATAAGTTTTCAAACCATAAAACTTGGTGTTTGGGTTCAGAGAGTTTAAAAAAAACATTTTCCAAAGGTTTTCTTCCAAAACCATTTTTAATAAATAAACCACATTTCTATTTGACTAGAAATGGTTTTTAAATCAAAGAATCATTATTTTGTTTCACCAAATACATTCTTGAGTCCACAAAGTGTTTCCTATGGTCAGTAGGTTCAAAGCAATCCAATTGCAAAATATTTTATCCCCAAATTCATTTTTACACAATTTTTACATCCTTAACAAGCATACAAATGTTTCTGCAAAAACAACCATTTTTCTAGAAGCTTTTTACTAAACAAAAGGCATGTTTGGCTAGGGCTTGTTCCATTGATTCCAATGATATAAAGTTTGCAAAATTTGGACGTGTGGATCAAAAGTTACAATGGTTTCAAAATGGCATTTAAATCTGATTTCAAAATCTGTTTTAAACAGAAACTGGCCACGCGTCGCGCCGCGATTGGTCGGTACCGCTTCGTGCGGATCGATCGCTGTGGAGAGTTAGATCAAAGTGGGATCGCACGGCACAGATCGCATACCCCTTCGGTTTTAAGTGGTCCTATCTAAGCCTCAGGGTCAAGATCCAACGGTCCTAGTCTAATGACCTAGAACGGGCGGCGCTGGACTCTGACGCGCGGCGGCGGCGGCTTGACAGTGGCGTCGCTGGCGTTGCAGGAAGCGAGAAGGAGGGAGAGGGTGCTCACTTGGTTCGCTGAACGATGCTGATAATCAATGTGCTCTCGGGGAAGCAGGGGGCGTACGAGGGTAGCGATAATTTCTCGCCGGAGTTCCTTCTGGCGACGGCGTGCTCTGGTGCTGTCGGGGACGATCCTACAAGGTGCAACAGGACGCGAAATAGGGGGCATTAGAAGCGCGAAGGAACGCAGGGTGTAGTGGTGTCCTCTAGAGAAAGGGTAAGGACGGGGCTTACAGGGAGGGTCACCGGAGCTGATGTAGTTGGGCGGTGGCGCTCAGTCGAGGACGTTGTCGAGCTTGCAGGGCACTCGCGGCCGAGCTGAGGCCACAGAGAGATGCACCACGGTCTGGGGAGGATGTGAGCTTGGTCGGTGAGGCAGGGGGCGATGCGGTGCTGTCGGAATTGGCCGAGAACCTCGTCGGAGACGGCGGCGGTGCAGAAGAAATTTGGAACAGCCTGGTGGCTCTCGAGGCGTGGTGTTTGGGGGGAATGGAAGAGGAGGAAGAGGGGATTTATCACGCATGATCACTGCGAGTTTTAATCGCGACATTAAGGCGAATTAAGCCCGAGGAATCAATAGCAGGAGCGGGGAAGAACGGGTCGCAGTGGTGGAGACGATGAACAGGAAAGGGTGGGGCATACCTGTCAGCGAGAAAGGAAGTGAGGGGGAGGGGTCCACTTGTCAGCGTCCTCGCGGGTTGCTTCTGCGGTGAAGAAAACGGTTCGGGGGCGAGGGAACAGGTGGGCTTGCTGGGCTGTTGGGCTGGCCGGCTGGGCTGGCTGTTGTTTCATATTTTTTTCTTCCTGGATGTTTTTCCTTTTTCTAAATCAATTTCTGTTTTGAATTTCAATCAACTATTCAATCATTCAAACAATTCAAACAATCACCACACTTGTAATGAGTTTTTGGTTCTGTTTATCAACATAAACCAAAATTCAAAATCAAATAATATTTTTATTTTTGAGTCCATTTATAATTAAATAAAATGGACACTGGTTAATAAATTAGATGGGTTTTAATTTATTTAAAAACTCCATTTGAAATCCAAATATTTTCAAAACCAAATCAGTAGGTTTTATTTGAAAATAAAAGATATTTGGAAAACTTGTTTAAAATAAAATAACATTTTATTTTAGGTTCCATTATTAATTAAATAAAATGGACCTTGGTTATTAAATCAAATAGGATTTGTTTTATTAATATCTTTATTTTGAAATCTAAAATAAAACCAAAAACACTTTAGTAGGTTTTATTTGAGAATATAAAATACTTGGAAAACTTATTTAAAACAAAATAAATAAGTTTTGATGTTTTGGAAATAGTAAAACCTTTATTAATAAAACTTGGGTATTAAATCCTTATTATTTTATTTAAATAAACCTTTACTATTTTTAATCAATCAAAACATTTTATTTCAAAATATTGGCCAAGGTTTAATTTGTCTCTATAAAGTAATCTTTATTTATAAATCCACCTTTTCTTTTGAAACCAAATCTTTTTATTAAAAGATTCAAAATAGTAATTTTAAATATTTTGAAGTTTATTGTTTATTTAACTTTATAAATCCCTTTAGAATTTTATTTGATCCAAATAGGTTTTGAAAGTTCCCAATTGGATTCAAAAAGTTTCTTCTCACCCTGAAAATCAACAAAGTTTTTATTTTATTCATTTATTTTTCACATAACAAGATTTGGAAAATATTGGGATGTGACACTATAACTCGGCTAGATACGAGAAAACCGAGCAGTTTTCCCGCTGGCACACCAAATGTGCATTTTTCCGGGTTAAGCTTCATTCGGAACATTCTCAGGTTCGCGAAAGTCTGCCGGATATCATCCAGTAGCGTTTTGCTTTCTTTGGTTTTGATAACCACATCATCTACATATACTTGTACATTTTTTCCTATCTGGTCATGTAGACATTTTTGCATACATCTCTGATACGTTGCTCCGGCATTACGCAGGCCGAATGGCATGGTGCGATAGCAATAAGCCCCGTACGGGGTAATAAACGCAGTCTTTATTTGATCGGCCGGATTTAACGGTATCTGGTGAAAACCAGAATACGCGTCTACAAATGATAATAGTTCACAACCAGCGGTTGAATCAATGACTTGGTCTATTCTAGGTAAAGGAAAAGGATCTTTTGGACACGCCTTGTTCAGGTTCGTGTAATCGATACACATTCGCCATATAATGGCTACATTTGGATCATCCTTCTTCTTTTCCACTAGCACCGGGTTTGACAGCCAATCCGAATACAGCACCTCCATGATGAACCCGGCCGCAAGGAGCCGAGCTATTTCATCCCCTATTATTTTCTCCTGCCTTCGGCGAAGCGGCGGAGAGGTTGCTTCACCGGCCTTGCTCCTGGCCTCACATTCAAAGAGTGCTCAGCCAACTCCCTCGGCACACCTTGCAGATCCTGAGTTGACCATGCAAAGATATCCCGATTCTCACGGAGGAAGTTGGTGAGCTCGCTTTCCTATTTAGCATCTAGGCCGGCACCAATGGTGACGGTGCGCTCTGGGAACTGCTCATCTATCTGGAACTTTTTTGTTTCTTTAGTCGGCTGAAAAGAGACACTTCCATGCGGGTTGGCTAATGCCGGCATATTCAATTGTGCCGACTGAGTGAGGGCCGCTACCTCCTGAATCCTTCTTTTTTCTCTTGCTATTACCAATGACTTGGCCAGATTTGATCCGGCGGAAGCACATTCCATTGACTTCTTGTAATCCCCTACTACTGTTATCACCCCTTGTGGTCCGGGTAACTTCATTTTCAGATAACTTATGTGGCAGCTGCCCATGAATTTGGCCAATGCTGGCCGTCCGAGTAGAGCATGATAGCAACTCTCCAGATCCACCACTTCAAACTCTAAATTTTCTGCTCTGCAGTTATCTCTTGTGCCGAATAATACATCCACTCAAACCTTACCAATGGGTTCGCATGAAAGCCCGGGTACTATCCCATGGAATGTGGTCCTCATGGATTGCAGCATGTTCTGTGATATTCCGAGTTTATGCATTGTATCTTTGTACTTGATATTGATACTGCTTCCATTGTCAATGAGTACCTTTGAAAATTTCACATTAATGCTTGGTCCAACAAATGTCGGATCTAACACAAGTGCATACGACCCCGGACTTGGCATTATCTTGGGGTGATCCTTTATGCTCCAAGTTATTTCTTGATCCGACCAAGGCACATATCTTGGTACTGCCGGCATAACTGCATTTACTTCCATATGACGGCGCTGTACACTCTGCTTGTCTTGCTGTTCTGTTGTGAACACGCAATACGACTGATGATGTTCACTGTAATCATTGGGTCCATTATTTCCTGGATTTGTCCTTCCATCCGGACTATGGTTTATCACTTGATGCACCGCATCTCTCCGGTCCGAGTTTTCATACCTCGGGGGAGGAGGCGGTAACATCAGTTGCTGTGCATTTGCTCCAGTCAACTGTGGCTGATGCTGCTGATGTGCCTGGAGAGGCGCCGCCTGCATGCCTGCGGGGTTACCCATTGCATTTTTCATCCATGCACATTGGCGGGTTGTATGGTTGGCCGGCCTGGCCGGGTTTGACGTGTGAAATTTACATCGCTGATCTAACATAGACTCAAACGTGTACTTCGGCCTCTCCTGCCATTGCTTCTTTTGCTCTGGTGTCCACTGTCTTTTCCCTTCATTCCTTGGTGTCCATTGCTCAGGACCATTCTTTTGCCGCTGACTATTTCCGTGACTCGGCTGATCTTGCACTACTGCTGCCACCTGAGCTGAACCATATCTATAATCTGGTCTTTCTTCTCTTCTTCTTCCTCTGAAGTCATTGCGCCTGGATGACCCGGCCACATCTCTTGCATATTGATCTTGATGTTCCCGATGATCTGCCGACATTAATTCTGGTTGCGTCGGATCCCCCAATGCGTAGGAATCCGCTATTCTGATGGTTTCTGCCAATGTGGTTGGCATATCTCTTTGTAGTCGCTGCCATAATACACTGGCATAGCGGCATCCTTGAGCGAACCAAGATATTGCTTGTGATTCTATAACTCCCTCACACGAATTTCTCAGGTTACACCACCGAGTTAAAAACTCTCTGTCTGTCTCATTCGGCCTTTGCTTGCACATAGCTAGGTGCTGCGGCCTGTTTGGCCTCTTGTAAGTACTGGTGAAATTGCTAATGAACATTTCTTCAAAATCCAACCAATAGTTGATGCTGCCTGCTGGCAGATTATTCAGCCATACTCTAGCTGGTCCTTCCAAAATTTGCGGGACATATCGCACTGCCCATCGTAAGTTTCCGCCAGCTATTTTGACTGCAGTGGCATAATCGATCAACCAATCCTGTGGTTTGGTGCTCCCATTGTATGTTTTTGTGCCTCTTGCCAGCTGAAAGTTTGGCACAGGCGGCTCGCCCATGATCCGAGGTCCGAAGCATGCCGGGCCTGGTGGACCCTGTTCTTCTAGTAATTCGGACCGGTATAGCCGGTCCAGCTTCACTCTGGCGTCAGTTGACGGCAAATCTCTGTACAGAACTCTTTCCTGCATCCCATAGTGGTTATTTCCACCATGAATCGCGTATTCCATCTCGGAATAACCATCATTATACCTCTCATTCACCTGATTGTGGCGAACTGGTCTAAATTCTCTTTCCTGCCGAGGTTCCTGTCTCGCCTGCGGGTTGGGTGGCGGTTCTCTCCTTCTTTCGACCGGGATATTGTTCTCGTGATTCCCTCTTCCGAGTTCTCCTCTTCCGAGATCTCCATTGCCTCGGCTTCCGCTGCCTTTCTCGGCGTGGCCGGGGTTTCTCTCGCCACTATTACCTCGGCTTCCATTGCCTCTGTTCTCATTTGCTTTTCCGGCTATCGCCGGATCATATGGAATAATTTGCTTATTTCTCTTTCCCGAAGTTACCGCTCTGTCTTTTCATGCATATTTCCGGGTGAAGATGTTGCTGCCACAGATAAGGCAGGTGCTGCACCAGCCGAATGAACCATTCGCGAGGCACCTGGCCTTGTCGGGTCTGCTCTGAGCATTTCTTCATTCTGCTGGTTCGCAATGCGTACCAGCTCATTCACTCTTTCTTGCTGTTTCTGCCGGGCTTCGCCAGTCAATCCTTCTAACTCAAATGCTACGGCATTTGCCGCTCTCAGGTTCTTTGCCGGGGTACTGTACCTCGGCAAGCCTAGATCAACTGATTCTGCCTTATGAGCATCATGCTCCTTGTTGATATCATCTATGAGGTTCTTTCCTCTTAATCTCAACTCGTCAACCCGCTCAGGGGCGAGGTCAACTTTGTTTGCCCTGGCATATTCTCGCAGGGTCCTATTTAAGGACTCCCGCAAGGCCGACACCTTTTTTGCCTCTACCAGCACTTTCTGCCTGGTCTCTTCTAACTCTGCCTGAGCATTAGCCGGATCAAGTATCAGCGCTACAGGTGTAGTCAGATTATCTATAGTTGCCTGAAGAATGTTTTCTAGTCTTTCCAGAGGTGGCCCTCTTACCCTTGGTGCCTTTGGGGTTGTCTCCTGCACCTCGGCCTGGTTGGCCATTGAAGGAATTACCTCGGTGGGTTGTGGAGCTGTCTGCCTGGGAGCCACCTGCACAGCCGTCGTCGGATCCCTGCTTGATCCGGCGCCCGCTGCTCCCGCCTGCACCCCGGCTGCGACCATCACCTCTACGCTGCTGATAGAGCGCACTCCGCGCGGACTGTTTGCGGCGCTAAGGGGTGGTTCTCCTTCAACAACAACTTGGTGAGGATAAACGCCGGAGACGTCAACGCCGACGTAGATCTGGTGCATGACCAAGTTGATGAAGACGCCGTTGCGCGGGGGGGGGGGGGGTTCCCTTGAAGCTGCCTGCGTTGTCGCTGACGTAGTCACAGAGATCAAGTCTCCGAACCAAGCCAGAGACAATGCGCTCGCCAGTGTTGATGAAGTTTCCCGTCCGGATCATGACTCCAGCTAGCACCGCTGCTGGCCCCACGGTGGGCGCCAACTGTCGTGGTGGTGGCACGACAGATGCCATGGGTAGGCTAAAGTATGGGGCCAATGGATGCTAGAGGGATCTGGGAGGGAAGATGTAGTTGATTCTACACACGAAAGACTAAGGTAAAGATCTTTATTTCTCCTTCCTTGGGCTACAAGTGCTCCTTGAGCTGTGTACAAGAAGAAAGAGAGAACTTTACCAGCCTAACAGTACTAAATGAGCCGATGCCCTTCTCAGGGTCCAAGCCTCCCCTTATAAAGGAGAGCCCTGGGTTCCTCTAGGGCTGACGTGGCAAGCATATTCGAGGAATATGCTTGTCCCAATATAGTAACTCGGCGGCCTCCTTTCCGTGTCGCCCTTCTAATGATGGCAAGGTTCCAGAGGGCCCCTCCTGCGTGCCACGGGCTTCAGGACTATCACCTCCGTGACCTCCTTCTGCCCCTCTGTCGATCTGCTCCTTTGTCCTTTGTGCTTGGCTCTTCTCAGATTCTCCCTAGCTTGCGACTAGAGTTTGACTTTAGGCTTCTCCTTCTCCTGCAAGCTTCGTATCATTCGGCCCTGCCTCGCATAACTCGGCTCGTCCTTCACCTGCATCTAGACTACTCGGGCTAACCCGGCCAACTTACGCAGTATCTCGGCCCGGTAATGCCTGGCTATCATCATAAGGGTCCTGCTCTTTCATATATCGGCCGACTTCTACAGGATTCGGCCGACTTAGACTGTAACTCGGAAACTGGACGGGGAACATCCTTTCGTCTTTCCTAGTCTTTACCCTATCCGGGGTCACCTCCCCAACATTATGAACAACGATTTCATTGCCCCCTATCTATCTTTTACTCTGAGCTTAATCCCCTCGCTCTCAAGCATCACCTTACCTGTTCTTCCCCATATTTAGTGCAGCAGAATGAGCCCCCGAAGCCGCCGGTGTAACGCGAACATTTGTCGTCTCCAGCCGCAGAGTGATGTTCTTCCTAGAAGCAAACCACGCCGCCACCGATGCTCAAGAGATCGCCTATGGATCCTCTCTTCCGTCATATACCTTGACAAGTCGAAGGACCACCCAAGGCTGCCACCATCGACCACTAGAGCATCCGTAGCCGCTCACCATCATCGTCGTCGTCGCCGGCTTGTCAACCTCACAGCCACCGTCCGATCACATCTGGACGGGCTAGATTAGAAGGCGCTGACTCAAGCCGAGCTGAAGCCAAGCCGAGCCGCACAGCGAGCCGCCCATCTCAAGCCGTTAGATCTTGATCTAGTGGACACAGATACCCCACTTAAATGAAGAGGCACCAACCAGTAAAATCATGCCACGTCACCGCCACGTCTCTGATTAATTGTAAATAGATTGAAAAAATATAGAAATACACTAAAAAATTTATAATCCATAGTAAAATATGTACATGTTCAAAAATTACAAATTATATATCATTAGATTCGGAAAAGTGTGAATAACAGTAATATGAGATTATATCTAACTTTTATAGTATATACTTATTGTATTAATTTAATTGGTTTAATGGACTTTTTAGAGTAAATAAATCATAGTAAATTATATGTAGATCATAAAAATACAAATTAAGTATATGGATTCGTAATTTCATATACAACATCAATATGCTGTTAGATCCAACTTTTTATGTGTATAATTACCATAGTAATTTAAATAGTTTTAAAGTATTTTTATACTAAATCCATAGTAAATAATATGTAGATCAGAAAAATATAAATAATATGTCCCTGGATTCACAATCTCGTGTAGAATAGATATCTGGTCTTATATATAATTTTGATGAATTAAATATTTTAAATGGCTTAAACTCTCTTAAATAGTAATTAATTCATAGAAAAAGATTTACAACTCCAATTTGGGCGAATCCAGTTCCTACAGGTTCATATTAATGTCCCCTATCTCGTACGCACCATACTAATATTTAATTCTGTAGCGGACCCGAACCCGTCTTGGTTCGAAATCCCTATGATTACAGTGCTAGTCCCTGGATTGAATAGCTAGCACCCATAGTTTAAGATGTAATATCAAGATACAAAGGTAATATTTCATCGCATCATCCAGAATATAAATACTTATTACAATATCATAGCCATAGGCTATCTTATTACAAAGCAGCAGAATAAAAGTAAAGCATGGAGTGCTTCATCTTCATGCGCCTCAAGCAAACATGTTGGGTGCAGACTCGTAACCCCTACTCATCAAACATCACTACCATCAAGTAATCCTGCAACATGATAAGTTACAGCCACAAGAGTCAATACATTTGAATTATATTGGCAAGTATCACTACTATGTGGAAATAAGTTGGAGTATATCAATACATGCATATTTGGCTAAGTAGAGTTCAGACTCATTTGCAGAAAGCAATATGGTTTTATCGTATCTTTTCAAAATAGTTTTGATCTTTCAACAATCTTTCTGAACTCCTTGGCAAACTCCAAGTGCTTCTAATCCCTTGTTGACACCATCAACTTTTACTTTGAGAAATTGGAATGTCGAGATCTTCCATAGCTTCAGGCCTTAGTTGCTCAGAGTTATCTGTAACCGGGGACACGGCTAAGTACATATAATTTGATCTTCTGTAGAAGTTGTACACTTTACTCACATGACACAATCTCGTCTTGACGCCACCAGTGTCCACTGGATAAGTACACACCAAATGGAGTACCGGAAGATCGAGAATGTGAAAAAGTCTTTTCATAGAAGTCCTCCCAATACATTATGGTAGCATGTCTACCAGGCACCACTGTAAGGATATACTTCCAATACATAATTCTAGTTAACCTGAATAGGTACCAATACAAGGGTCTTTCACTATGTAATTGACTAAGCAAGATCCCATTTAGCATGTGGTTGTACACGGAAGCCACTATACGAGAAACATGTTCAATCTCTAAGTCCCTGGGTGGTATTCTTCTAGTGCACACGCGAAAAAGATAGCCATATATATATGTTCCCTTCGTTGCCACCTTATTCACAACTGAGTATCCACATTCCACCTAGGTGATTCATTGAGTACTTGTTTTATTATATAAAACATATATTTCTCCAACACTTCATAATCATAACATGGTATTCTGCCCTAAAACTATAGCAGGACAAAGCATACTACAACTTACGATGTTTTCACTAAGTAAAGTCTAAAGGATATCCTATATAGGACATAGCATAGCATAGTAACATAGTAGCCCTATGATGCATACTAAAAAAATCCACTAAGTATAATGAAAATAGTAGGACATGGATGGTAGTTCCACTTGCCTTAGTAGTTGGTGGTGTTGGTACACTCTTTGCAATAACACACTAGACAATTAACACAATCTATCAAGCAAAACAACCAAGACAAAACAAAACAATCACAAGATTAATACTAATGACAACACAAAAAATCATGCAAAGTATGCAAACATGCAAGATGGCAATTTTTATTGTACAAATTGTTATAACAAGGTTCTGAACATTACTAAGTGATTTATGAACATTTTATATTTTCAAGATTACAAATGCAACCATTTGTGCAATTGTAGCAATTAGCAACATTTTCTAACAGTTGGAAAGGCCATTCTCACTAAATAATTGCCACGGTCTTATTTATACTAGAATAAAATTATATTTTGGTCTTACTGTACAAAGGGTTCAATTTACAACCATTTGCAAAAGGATTCACTTAAAAATAATTTACACAACAATTTTTATACTCAAAATACTCCATAAATGGTTCTGTATAAAACGTGATTTTACAGACTCAAAAATACCAAATTATGGATCCACTGTGTTCTACTCGTTTTTGTGAATCCATAGACATATTATTTGCTAAATTTGGATATACAGAACTAAAGATATGATTTTTACAAGTTTTTATGTTCTTATGTCTAAAAATCCGAAAATAGGAATAGATATGACACTTGGCAGATTCTAATTGGAGGATACCCTTCGTTTAAGTGATCTATGATGGCCTTTAGATGAAGATCTAATGGTTCAGGATGGCTCACCGGAAAAGCTCGCCGGAGAAGTTCGCCGGATTTGCGGGCACGGGCTTGGCGTTGCCGTTTTCGTTGCTAGGAACGTATTCGTAGATGAAGAAGATGTGGACGGTGTATAGGACATCGAGGAGATGCTACTAGACGTGATTTAGAGCTCGTTCGTCTCCAATGGTGACGGCAATCCACGGCTGGAGCAACGTGCAACGTCGGCGGCGCGGAGAACTGCGGCCATAGGATGAACAATTATGTCCTTGAGGTAGGCAACATCAAGATTAGTCTTCTTGTAGAAGGAATCGATGAGGGACTCACCGTAGAAGACAAGATCTGACGATGAACTCAAATTTGGGGCTGAAGTTAGCATCGACCGTGTGTGTTCTACAGAGCTCCTCTTAAGAAAGTTTGAGAACAAAAATGATGAAGGAGGACTAGAGGAATAGGATGCTCGCTTTGGTTTTTGCTAAGGTGGTCTGTGGAGATAGATCGGGAGGTGTATGCCGTCATATGACATTCGGTTCGCGATATTGATTTGAGACATTAAGGCACTAAAGTGAGAAATTAATGGCCTGAACGGATCTTTCACTCAATTCTAAACATTTTTCGTTTTAAAGTCGAGATGAAACGGTCATTGAATTGATGGGGGGAGAGAAAGAGATTACAGCCATGGGAGGAGGTGAGTCTCTGGTTGTTCGTGTACATACAGGAGTTTGAAGACGATCGATCGGTTAAACTGGGCCAGAATTCGGCCCAAGGAAAATAATAGAAAAAAACCAATGGGAGAGAAGGGTTGTTCAGTTGGGCTGTTCGATTGGCTGTTGGGCCGGAGTACTGGACCGATTTAGAGTAAGTTGCTGCTCTTTTTTTCTATATTCTGTTTTTATTTGTATTAATTGATTTAACCTCCAAATTTATTTCAAATTTGTATCAAATCTTTTCAAAAAAAATTATAAAATATAAGTTGATAGTTTACTTTAATTTAGAGTAGTTGGAATATTTTTTAATCAAGTATAATTCATTTAAAAAAAATGAGTATGGTATGTACGCCTAGTTTTATTATTTCCTATTCCCTTTTCTTATAAAAACCATATCTTTTGACTTAGGACTCCAAAAAGGTTCAAACCAATTTTTTTAGCTTTATAATTTTATTATTTATCATAATCACTCATTTAAGAATACTTTTATTTAGTTTTAGTCATTGCCTTATCTTGACTTTATTTTTCTTCCTATATTTTTATAAATTTCATATCATTTTATCTAGAGCTTCAAATGTAGTCAAACTAATTTCTATGGTTTTATTATTTTGCCCTTTATCTTTTTACCTCACTTAGGAATTATTTTGTATATTTTAAATATGGAATATATCCAAAGTCTCATGTTGTTAAGTGGTCATTCCAACTTTGAGAAAAAAGTTATTTCTCTTAGTTTTTAAAATGCAACCATGCATGCTTCATGATTTTGTGGTTTTGAAAACATTGCATACAACATCACAAACAAAATTGTTTATTTAATTTTTGTTTTGAAGGAGTTATATTAAATAGTCAAAAAAATTGTTTCCTCTGAATTTCTAAGACTTAGTTTTTCATTTTGTTTAAGTTTTTCCACATTTCAAAATTTGCAAAATATTGGGATGTGACAGACTAGCACCCTTAAAAGGAATTTCGTCCCAAGATTTGAGAAGGCTAGAAAGAATATGTTGGGTTTTAGAATAACTTGGGTACTACCACCCTTAAAAGGAAATTTTGTAGGGTTCCATTTGATGGTTCACTTGACTATAGGTTCAATAATTGACATCCAAACATGGGATCCTTATATGACTCAACTGAGTTAGCTAAATCTTACCATCCACATCATCTAATTATTCAAGGGTTCCATACATGTTGATGTGGTTCACATGTCCTTTTTGGGCCACATTGGAATCGCTTCCATTAGAGTTTCTAGCATCCTTATTCTTTTTCTTCTTAGGACAGTCTGATGCATAGTGTCCAAGTTGCTTACGATTATAGAACTGCAACTGGCTAATGTCCTTTTTCATGGAATTGCCATGTTGGTTCTGACCAAGGTTATCTCCATTGTCAGTACCATTCCCATTATTATTACCACTTCCATTGTTGTTGGGGTGATTCTTGTGATGATGATTGTGTCCATTTCCTTCATGCTGATGTGGTCAAGAATCTCCATTTCTCTTTTTGAATGAACGCATATTTTGTGATGATCCTGAGTGATACTTGTCAAAGCTATGCTTCCTCTTCCTGTTCTCAACTTTCTTCATCTTGCTCTCTAAAATTGTAGCTTTGTCACATAGTGATTGATAAGTTGGAACATAAGCAACTGATAACTGGATGAACATTTCATCATTTAGTCCATCTAGGAAATTTTCCTTCCTCTTAGCATCTGTGTCAGTATCATCTGGAGCATCACGTGAAAGATTGTTAAATTCCTCAATGTATTCAGCGGCGCTGCGGTGATGCTGTTTAAGGTTGTGAAACTCCTTCTTTAGTCTCATCACGCCTGAAGAGATATGGTTAGTGCGAAAACCATCTTCAAATATTTCCCAAATCACTTCTTCAATGGGTAAGTGACTTGAAAGTTGTCCCACCATATAGCTGCAGGGCCTTCGAGCAAGTGTGCTACAAATATAACTTTCTCGGCATCAGAGCATCCAACAGTCACTAAATCCCTATTCACTGAACATAACCAGTCATCGGCTACCATTGGATCAGAAGTACCAGAGAACTTTGTAGGTCTCAACCTTAGAAATCTAGTAAGCATATCTAGAGGTGGTGGATTGTTGTTGTTCTGGTTGTTATTGTTGTTGTTGTTGTTGTTCAGATTCTGATTGTTGATGGTTACCATGAATTGTGTCATTATCTGAATTAGCTGAGCCTGTGCAGTCATCATCTGTTGTATCTCATTTCCATTGTTGTTGTTTCCATTGTTGTCACAGTTGTTGGCACGTCTCGGAGGCATCTATTGGTTTAATAGGGATAAGTAATGATAGATAGATCTAAATAAATTCTAAAACACAACCCAAAACAAACAAGTTCAATCAACAAGCAACTAATCACTTAACAACTTATGATTTTAACTCACGAGTCAAAGAAAACAACAAGTTTTCTTGAAACAATCAACCTAGTATAGTCATACCACATAGGTCGGTATGATCCATACAATAACACGGTACGGAAGTCTTAAATAATTGGTAGGCAATCTAATGTATCTTGGGTCACACTATGATAACATCAGTGGGAGCTCTCTTTTGGGTTGGGCAATCATCAGTGAAATGTCCTGTGTTCCGGCAGCGATGGCAAAACACTTTCGTTATATGTCGGGTCCTTTTCCTTGAAGTATTGTTATGGTTGTCTTGAAGTTCTTTCTCTAGACATTCATTGATGTTGTGTCCTTTCTTCTTGCATTTGGAGCAGGTGATATGGCTAAGGTTTTATTCTATATTTCTTAGAGCTTGATACATTCCATCCTTGATTTGTTCTTTCACTTGTTCCACTATGAAGTCGAGATGGCACTTAGCAGGAATGTGGTTGGTTCCTTCACATAGGAAACAAGTGACTTGAGATATGGTGCATTCTTCAATTGGATGGTTAGAATCACAATAGGGACATTGATCTCGATGTTCCTTAGAGGTGTGGCCTACTTATCCACATATTTTGCAAGCTCGAGGACTTGTCGCAACTTGTATCTTGAACTTCTTGTTGACATGATCCATCTTCAAGGTCCTTAGAGAAAGGAAAAGGCTCGTTTTCTACATGTTTGAAGGAGAAAATATTTAGTAAAGAATGATCAAGGTATACAAGAAAATCTACTAAGTATAAAATTATAAGTTCATTCCTAACAAGGGTCTTTTTCCAAATACTAGGGTTACGATCCTACAGGCAACATAGTGCTCTGATAACATCTGTAGCGGACCCGAACCCGGCTTGGTTCGAAATCCCTGTGATTACAGTGCTAGTCCCTGGATCGAATAGCTAGCACCCACAGTTTAAGATGTAATATCAAGATACAAAGGTCATATTACATCGCATGATCCAGAATATAAATACTTATTACAATCTCATAGCCATAGGCTATCTTATTACAAAGCAACAGAATAAAATTAAAGCATGGAGTCCTTCATCTTCATGTGCCTTAGGCAAACATGTTGGATGCGGACTCGTAACCCCTACTCATCAAACATCACTATCGTCAAGTAATCCTGCAACATGATAAGTTACAGCCACAAGGGTCAATGTTTCTGAACTCCTTGGAAAACTCCAAGTGCTTCTAATCCCTTGTTGACACCATCAAGTTTTACTTTGAGAAAATGGAATGTTGAGATCTTCCATAGCTTCAGTCCTTAGTTGCTTAGAGTTTTCCGTAACCGGGGACACGGCTAAGTACTTAGAGTTTGATGTTCTGCTGAAGTTGTGCACTTTATCCACATGAAATAATCTCGTCTTGACGCCACCAGTGGCCGCTGGATAAGTACACACCAAATGGAGACCGACAGATCGATAATGTGACAAAGTCTTTCCATAGAAGTCCTTCCAATACATTATGCTAGCACGTCTACCAGGCACCAATATAAGGATATACTTCCAATACATAATTCTAGTTAACCTGAATAGGTATCAATGCAAGGGTCTTCCACTATGTAATTGACTAAGCCAGAGCCCATTTAGCATGTGGTTGTACACGGAAGCCACTGTACGAGAAACATGTTCAATCTCTAAGTCCGTGGGTGGTATTCTTCTAGTGCACACACCAAAAAGATAGCCATATATATATTGTTCCCTTCGTTGCCACCTTATTCACAACTGAGTATCCACATTCCACCCAGGTGATTCATTGAGTACTTGTTTTATTATATAAAACATATATTTTTCCAACACTTCATATAATCATAACATGGTATTCCGCACTGAAAGTATAGCAGGACTAAGCATACTACAACTTACGATGTTTTCACTAAGTAAAGTCTAAAGGATATCCTATATAGGACATAGCATAGCATAGTAACATAGTAGCCCTATCATGCATACTACAAAAATTCCACTAAGTATAATGAAAATAGTAGGACATGGATGATAGTTCCACTTGCCTTAGTAGTTGGTGGTGTTGGTACACTCTTCGCAATAATACACTTGACAATCAACACAATCTATCAAGCAAAACAAGACAAAACAATCACAAATCAATACTAATGACAACACAAAAATCATGCAAAGTATGCAAACATGCAAGATGGAAATTTTTATTGTACAAATTGTTATAACAAGGTTCTGAACATTACTAAGTGATTTATGAACATTTTATATTTTCAAAATTACAAATGCAACCATTTGTGAAATTGTAGCAATTAGCAACATTTTCTAACAGTTGGAAAGACAATTCTCACTAAATAATTACCACGGTCTTATTTATACTAGAATAAAATTATATATTGGTCTATAGAGGGTTCAATTTACAACCATTTGCAAAAGGATTCACTTAAAAATAATTTACACAACAATTTTTATACTCAAAATACTCTATAAATGGTTCTGTATAAAACGTGATTTTAACAGACTAAAAAAATACCTAATTATGGCTCCACTGTGGTCTATTCGTTTCTGTGAATCCATAGACATATTATTTGCTAAATTTGGATATACAGAACTAAAGATATGATTTTTACAAGTTTCTATGTTCTTATGTCTAAAAATCCGCAAATAGGAATAGATATGTCACTTCGCGGATTCTAATTGGAGGATACCCCTTCATTTAATTAATCTATGATGACCTTTAGATGAAGATCTAATGGTCCAGGATGGCTCACCGGAAAAGCTCGCCGGAGAAGTTCGCCGGATTTGCGGGCACGGGCTTGGTGTTGCCGTTCCCGTTACTAGGAACGTATCCGGAGTTAAAGAAGATGTGGACGGTGTAGAGGATGTCGAGACGATGCTACTGGACGTGATTTAGAGCTCGTTCGTCTCCAATGGTGACGGTAATTCACAGCCGGAGCAACGTGCGACGTTGGCGGCGCGGAGAACTGCAACCATAGGATGAACAATCATGTCTTTGAGGTAGGCAACATCAAGATTAGTCTTCTGGTTGAAGGAATCGACGAGGGACTCACCATAGAAGACAAGATCTCACGATGAACTCAAATTTGGGGCTGAAGTTGGCATCGGCCGTTTGTGTTCTACAGAGCTCCTCTTGAGAAAGTTTGAGAATGAAAATGATGGAGGAGGACTAGAGGAATATGATGCTCGCTTCGGTTTTTGCTAAGGTGGTCTGTGGAGGGAGATCGGGAGGTGTATGTCGTCATATAACATTCGGTTCATGATATTAATTTGAGAGATTAAGGCACTAAAGAGAGAAATTAATGGCCTGAACAGATCCTCCACTTAATTCTAAACGTTTTTCGTTTTAAAGTCGAGAAGAAACGGTCATTGAATTTATGGGGGGAGGGAGAAAGAGGTTACAGCAATGGGAGGAGGTGAGTCTCTGGTTGTTCGTCTAAGTACACGAGCTTGAAGACAATCGATCGGTTCAACTGGGCCAGAATTCGCCCAAGAAAAATAATAGGAAAAAAACAATGGGAGAGAGAGGGATGTTCAGTTGGGCTGTTCGATTTGGCTGTTGGGCCGGAGTACTGGGCCGATTTAGAGTGAGACGCTGCTCTTTTTTTCTATATTCTGTTTTTATTTGTATTAATTAATTTAACCTCCAAATTTATTTCAAATTTATATCAAATCTTTTTAGAGAATTTTATAAAATATAAGTTGATAGTTTAATTTAATTTAGAGTATTTGGAATATTTTTTAATAAAGCATAATTCATTTAAAAAAATGAGAATGGTACGTACATCTAGTTTCATTATTTTCTATTCCCTTTTCTTATAAAAACCATATCTTTTGACTTAGGACTCCAAATAGGTTCAAACCAATTTTTGTAGCTTTATAATTTTATTATTTATCATAATCACTTATTTAAGAAGACTTTTAATTCTTTTTAGTCATTGCCTTATCTTGACTTTATTTTTCTTCCTATATTTTTATAAATTCCATATCATTTTATCTGGAGCTTTAAATATAGTCAAACTAATTTCTATGGTTTTATTATTTTGCCCTTTATCTTTTTAGCTCACTTAGGAATTATTTTGTATATTTTAAATATGGAATATATCCAAAGTATCATGTTGTTAAATGGTCATTTCAACTTTGAGAAGAAAGTTATTTCTCTTAGTTTTTAAAATGCAACCATGCATGCTTCATGATTTTGTGGTTTTGAAAACATGCATACAACATCACAAACAAAATTGTTTATTTAATTTTTGTTTTGAAGGAGTTATATTAAATAGTCAAAAAAATGTTTTCTCTGAATTTCCAAGACTTAGTTTTTCATTTTGTTTAAGTTTTTCCAAATTTCAAAATTTGCAAAATTTTGGGATATGACAAATTCGATAGTTAGAATAAATGTTGCAACAGAACTATTAAAACCTCTCCGTTGGCAATTAAAAACCAATAATAAATACCATATTGCATTAAATGATCTCCTGCATGCATCATGTATTCTAATAATGTTTAGAGAACTAATTACAACCACTATGATACATTAAATCGTCATGCATGCATTTGTTCATCATTGTTTTATTGTATTGTGCATCATTGCGTTGTTTGAATGGTGTGTTTGTTGTGCTTTGTTTTAATCAATAGATTGCAAGGAGTGCAACGTTTGTGATTGTGATGAGTGCAACCTTATCTATTGTGAGGATTATCTGAACGACGGCATCTTCTACAACAAAGGCAAGTAGAGCTGTCATAAATGTCCTACTATTTTTCCTATGCATGTAGCATGATTTTTAGTAGTGATGCATGTGTATGTGTTTTTAATACTATGCTATGATATTACACCCATGATTTCCATATCTCCATGACGTGATTCCTTTGATCCATCGTATTGTAGTTGCCTAGCCATGCTTATTAGATACACAAAAGGGAATTCGTGATTGATTATGTTATGTAAAGTTATGTTTTGTTATAATGAGAACAACTGGAATTGAATGAATCTCCTAGGTGTGATGGACTGATGTTTTTGGATGGTTTATTACGGAAAGCACACCTAGGCTTCAAATATTGGACATGTTTCTAGTGTAGTAGCTTCCAGTATAGCGACATGTCATTAATTTTCTTGACTAAGTAAGTTATGGGAACCTGACCCGACGTGACTAGCAGATGTAGGGGATGTAGGTTGGTATGGGTCCGTCCTAAGGGCTCAGGGTTCCATTTCTGAAAGGTTTCGCCTTGGTTTTCTCCCTACTGGCATAAAATGAGTATAATGGTAAGAGCGGTTGACTGGGTCGTGCGGGTGAAGTGTACAACCCCTGTAGGGTGTCTAAACTAAGTACTTAGCCGTGTCCCCGGTTATGGACATCTATGAGCAACTGGGCCTGGAACTGTTTGGAAGATCTCACTCATTCCAATTTCTTAATTACTAAAACTTGATGGATGAACATGGGTTTAGGAGCATATGAAAGCTGAACTGTATTGTTTCTACACGGGTTGATGCTGGTATGTCCTTAGACAATTGTTTTGAATAAAGAAATGTATTTTGAAAGTAGGGAAAGTTATATTGCTTTTAGCAAATAAGTCTGAACTCCACCTAGCCAAATATGCATGTAGTTGCTAGATCCTTTGTACTCATTAGTTCTACTTGCCAATACATTCAAAAGTATTGACCATTCATGACTACAACGTTTTATGTTGCAGGTTGTTACGTTTCCGAGTGATCGTTCATAGGTCGCGAGACTCCACTCAACAATTGTTTGCATGTGGCACATTTGAAGGATGGAGATCTACCATGTATATGTTTTCTGCTGTGTACTTGAATAATAATGTAAATTCTGGATCATATTCGTTGTATTTATGATGCACGTTATATTTGGTATCATTATGTATTGTGTGTGCTAGTGAACAGATCCAGGTATTAGCAATATACACAGGAACTCAGCCTTATCAGGCGAGGGTGTTATAGATGGTATCAGAGTTGTGCGTTAACTGTAGGATCATGACCTAGAACTGGATTAGAAATTATGAAACACTTCCTATTCTTCCTTATGTTTTTCCTTCTAGTATCTTCTTATCACTTAAATTCCTCTACTCTTCTAATATAGAGGAGATACCATACCATGCAATTGAGTAGAAACAACAACAGTTAGATGATGTCCACCATCTAGTTCTTTGTTAGAAAATCGTTATCGTTTCGCTATTGATCATATCAAAACTGGTGATATATCAATATTATTAATTAGGATTGTTTGCTTGTTTTTGCTTGTTATTTTTTGACTTTGTTTTGTATGGGTAGGAAAATACTTATCTTAGTCCTCTTCTATCAATATTCATCTATGTTGTTCCAAACATATGCCAACTTTAGTTCTCTTAAGGGGGTTAGCCTCAAGAGTATACAATAGTGAGATAAGCCACTTAGAAGCTAGAAGATGATCATCGAGAAACCTCCCAAACCTTGCTAGCCATTTCGAATCTCATGATGAGGTTCATCTTAAGGGGGTTAGTCTGTAACATTCCAGGATTTTAGAATTTTGGGGTAGCATTTCATTAATCATTGCATCTAATGAAAAATCCTAAATAAAAAACCTTGTGTCAAGACCCTATTTTGCATTTTCAATATTGCCATATAAAGCATTATATGCAAATGGCACATTTAAAATTTTGTCACTGGTCAAAATTGTTCTCTATAAAGTTTATTGTGTCTGTGTTTTGAATTTACAAAAATTATAAATTGGAATCACTCCATTTGGAGCTATAAAACAAAATCTATAAAAGAAAATACAAAACAAAAAAGAAAAGGAAATAGGAAAAAAAATAACTAAACCCTAACCCCGCTGAGCCCCCCGGCCCAGCCCACATAAGCCACTCTCTAGCTAGTGCCAGCTCCCCACCCCGCGCGGCATCCAGTAGCCGCAGCGCAACCAGTCCCGGGCCGGCCAAGAGAAAGCCAGCGCAGCCCAAACCTTGCTCCAGCGCCCCAGCCCGCTCTCTCTCTCTCTCTGTGACCGACAGGTGGGACCCGCAAATCGTCTCCCACCTCGCGTCAGGAGATCTGGGTGAGTACGGGTTCGATTCCAAATGGAAATCCCCACAGAATCTGGCCGACTCCATTCGATATTTGCCTCTCCTGCATGCTAGAAATCTCTATAAAAATATCGCGCACCGCCCCGTGGCTTTGTTTCGCAAAAAATCGATCCCTGGCAGCTGCCCTAGATCGATTTCCGATCCCACCGTGCCGCTGTTGCTCGAGCTTCGGAAGGCAAAGCTTGTCGTCGAACCCGAGCACCGTTCCCCCTATGTTTCTCTTACCCATCCTCCACTGCCTCACCTAGTTCGGTTTTCCCCTTCACTATATCGCTACATCGACGGGGATTGGTCGCCACCGCCATTGCCGAAGAAAGCTCGAGGTAAATCTTCTGAACAATGATTCCGTTGCCCCCTCTCTGTCTTTTACTCTATGCTTAATCCCCTCGCTCTATTGCATCACCTTACCCGTTCTTACCCTTCTTTAGTGCAGCAGAACGTGCCCCCGAAGCCACCGGTGTAACGCCGACGTCCGTCGTATCCAGCCACAGAGTGCTATTATTCCTCGAAGCAAACCACGCCGCCACCGAAGCTCAAGAGATCACCTCTGCCTCCTCTATTATGTTGTATACCTCGTCAAGAAGAAGGACCACCTGAGGCCGCCACCATCGACCACCAGAGCATCCGCCTCGGCTCACCATCATCGTGTCACCGCCGGCTCGTCAACCTCACAGCCACCGTCCGATCATATCTGGATAGGCTGGATTAGAAGGCGCTGACTCAATCCGAGCCGAAGCCAAGCCGAGCCACACAGCGAGCTGCCCATCTCAAGCCATCAGATCTTGATCTAGTGGACACAGACACCCCACTTAAATGAAGAGGTACCGGCCAGTATAATCATTCCATGTCACCGCCACGTCTCTGATTAATAGTAAATAGATTAATAAAGATAGAAATACACTAAAATTTGTATAATCCATAGTAAAATATGTACAGTTCAAAAATTACAAATTATATATCGTTGGATTTGGAAAAGTGTGAAGAACATTAATATGAGATTATATCTAACTTTTACAGTATATAATTACTATATTAATTTAATTGGTTTAATGGACTTTTTAGAGTAAATATATCATAGTACATCATATGTAGATCATAAAAATACAAATAAAGTATATATGGATTCGTAATTTCATATACAACATTAATATGCTATTAGATCTAACTTTTTCTGTGTATAACTACTGTACAAATTTAAATAGTTTAATGGATTTTTATAGTATTAAATCCATAGTAAATAATATGTAGATCAGAAAAATATAAATAATATGTCCCTGGATTCACAATCTCGTGTATAATAGATATCTGGTCTTAGATATAATTTTTGACAAACTAAATATTTTAAATGGCTTAAACTCTCTTAAATAGTAATTAATTCCGAGAAAAAGATTTACAACTCCAATTAGGGTGAATCCAATTCCAACTGGTTCGTATTAATGTCCCTATCTAAAACGCACCATACCCAAATATATTTCGACAGTTAGAATAGAAGTTGCAACAGAACTATTAAAACCTCTCTACTGGTAATCAAGAACCAATAATAAATACCCTATTGCATTAAATGATCTCCTGCATGCATCATGTATTCTAATAATGTTTAGAGAACTAATTACAACCACTATGATACATTAAATCGTCATGCATGCATTTGTTCATCATTGTTTCATTGTATTGTGCATTATTGCGTTGTTTGAATGGTGTGTTTATTGTGCTTTGTTTTAATTGATAGATTGTGAGGAGTGCAATGGTTGTGATTGTGATGAGTGCAACCTTCTCTATTGTGAGGATTATCTAAACGACTAAATCTTCTATAACAAAGGCAAGTAGAGCTATCATAAATTTCCTACTATTTTCCTATGCATATAGTATGATTTTCAATAGTGATGCATGTGTATGTGTTTTTACTACTATGCTATGCTATGACACTCAGGCATGATTGCCATATCTCCATGACTTGATTCCTTTGAGCCATTGTATTGTACTTTATTAGCCACACTTATCAGATACACAAAAGGGAATTCATGATTGATTATGTTATGGAAAGTTATGTTTTGTTATAATGAAAACAACTGGAATTTAATGAATCTCCTGGGTGTAATGGATTGATGTTTTTGGATGGTTTATTGCGGAAAGCACACCTAGTCATCAGAGATTGGACAGGTTTCTTATGTAGTAGCTTCCAGTACAGCCACATGTCATTATTTGTCTTGAATAAGTAAGTTGTGGGAACTTGACCCGACGTGTCTAGCAGATGTAGGGGCTATAGGTTGGTATGGGTCCGTCCTGAGGGCTCAGGGTTCCACTTCTGAAAGGTTTCATCTTGGTTTTCTCCCTACCCTGGCACAAAATGAGTGTAATGGAAAGAGCGAGTTGACTGGGTCGTGCGGGTAAAGTGTACAACCCCTGCAGGGTGTCTAAACTAAGTACTTAGCCGTGTCCCCGGTTATGGACATCTATGAGCAACTAGGCCTGAAACTGTTTGGAAGATCTCACTCATCCCAATTTCTTAATTACTAAAACTTGATCGGTGAACATGGGTTTAGGAGCATACGAAAGCTGAACTGTATTGTTTCTACATGGGTTTATGCTGGTATGACCTTAGACAATTGTTTTGAATAAAGAAAGGTATTTTGAAAGTAGGGAAAGTTATATTGCTTTTAGCAAATGAGCCTGAACTCCACCTAGCCAAATATGCATGTAGTTGATAGATCTTTTGTACTCATTAGTTCTACTTGCCAATACATTCAAAAGTATTGAACATTCACGGCTATAACGTTTCATGTTACAGGTTGTTCCGTTTCTGAGTGATTGTTCATAGGTTGTGAGACTCCACTCAACAATTGTTTGCCTGTGGCACATTTGAAGGATGGAGATCTGCCTTGTATATGTTTTCTGCTGTGTACTTGAATAATAATGTAAATTCTGGATCATATTCGTTGTATTTATGATGCACGTTATATTTGGTATCATTTTGTATTGTGTGTGCTAGTGAACAGATCCATGGATTAGAAATATACACAGGACCTTAGCCTTATCAGGTGAGGGTGTTACAAGATGGTATCAGAGTTGTGTGTTGACTGTAGGATCGTGACCTAGAACTGGATTAGGAATTATTAAACACTTCCTATTCTTCCTTATGTTTTTCCTTCTAGTATCTTCTTATCACTTAAATTCCTCTAGTAATATAATATAGAGGAGATACCATACCATGCAATTGATCAGAAACAAGAATAGTTAGATGATGTCCACCATCTAGTTCTTTGTTAGAAAATCGTTATCGTTTCGCTGTTGATCATATCAAAACTGGTGATATATCAATATTATTAATTAGGATTGTTTGCTTGTTTGTGCTTGTTCTTGTTTGAATTTGTTTTGTATGGGTAGGAAAATACTTCTCTTAGTCCTCTTCTATCAATATTCATATATGTTGTTCCAAACATATGCCAACTTTAGTTCTCTTAAGGGGGTTAGCCTCGAGAGTATACAATAGTGAGATAATCCACTTAGAAGCTAGAAGATGATCATCAAGAAACCACCCAAACCTTGCTAGCCATTTCGAATCTCGGGACGATGTTCATCTTAAGGGGGTTAATCTATAACATTCTAGGATTTTAGAAATTTGGGTATTAAAAAATTGCATTTCATTAATCATTGCATCTCATAAAAAATCCTGAATCAAAAAGCTTGTGCCAAGACCCTATTTTGCCTTTTCAATATTGCCATATAAAGCATTATATGCAAACAACATATTTAAAATTTTGTCACTAGTCAAAATTGTTCTCAATAATGTTTATTGTGTGTGTTTTGAATTTACAAAAAATTATAAATTGGAATCACTCCATTTGGAGCTATAAAACAAAATCTATAAAAGAAAATACAAAATAGAAAAAGAAAAGGAAATGGCAAAAAAAACTAAACCTTACCCCCGCTGAGCCCCCCCCTCCTTCGGCCCAGCCCACGTAATCCACTCTCTAGCTAGCACCTACTCCCCACCTCGTGCGACATCCATTAGCCGTAGCGCAACCAGTCCCGGGCCGGCCCAGCGCAAGCCAGCTCATAACAAACCTTTTGCCCGCGCCCCAGCCCGCTCTCTCTCTCTCTCTCTCTCTCTCTCTCTCTCTCTCTCTCTCTCTCTATGACCGACAGGTGGGATCCGCCACCCATCTTCCACCTCGTGTCAGGAGACCTTGGTGAGCACAGGTTCGATTCGGAACGAAATCCCCGCAGAATCTGGGCGACTCAGGTCGATATTTGCCTCTCCTGCATGCTAGAAATCTCTATAAAAATCGCGCACACCGCCCCATGCCTTTGTTTCGCAAAAAACGATCCCTGGCTGTCGCCCTAGATTGATTTCCGATCCCACCGTGTCGCCGTTGCTCGAGCTTCGGAAGGCGAAGATTGTCTTCGAACTCGAGCCCCGTTCCCCCAATGTTTCTCTTACCCATCCTCCACTTCCTCACCTAGTTTGGTTTTCCCCTTCACTACATCGCTACATCGACGGGGCTTGCTCGCCGCCGCCATTGCCGAAGAAAGCTCGAGGTCAAGCTTCTCAACAACAATTATGTTGCCCCCCTCTCTATCTTTTACTCTAAGCTTAATCCCCTCACTCTCCCGCATCACCTTACCCGTTCTTCCCCCTCTTTAGTGCAGCAGAACGAGCCCCCGAAGCCGCCGGTGTAACGACGACGTCCATCATCTCCAGCCGCAGAGTGTTGTTGTTCCTGGAAACAAACCACACCGCCACCGACGCTCAAGAGATCGCCTATGCCTCCTCTTTTCCTTCGTATACCTCGACAAGACGAAGGACCACCCGAGGCCGCCACCATCAACCACCAAAGCATCCGCCGCCGCTCATCATCATCGTTGTCATCACTGGCTCGTCAGCATCATAGCCACCGTCCGATCACATCTGGACTGGCTAGATTAGAAGGCACATACTCAAGCCGAGCCGCACAGCAAGCCGCCCATCTGAAGCCATCAGATCTTGATCCAGTGGACACAGACACCCCACTTAAATGAAGATGTACTGACCATTAGAATCATGCCATGTCACCGCCACGTCTCTGATTAATTGTAAATAGATTAAAAAGAAAGAAATACACTATAATTTGTATAATCCATAGTAAAGTATGTACATGTTCAAAAATTACAAATTATATATCATTTGATTTGTAAAAGTGTGAAGAACATTAATATGAGATTATATCTAAATTTTATGGTATATAATTACTGTATTAATTTCATTGGTTTAATGGACTTTTTAGAGTAGATAAATCATAGAAAATTATATGTAGATCATAAAAATACAAAAAAAGTATATATGGTTCATAATTTAATATACAAAATTAATATGTTGTTAGGTCCAGCTTTTTATGTGTATAATTACTGTAGTAATTTAAATAGTTTTAATAGATTTTTATAGAATTAAATCCATAGTAAATAATATGTAGATCATAATAATATAAATAATATGTCCCTGGATTCAAAATCTCGTGTAGAATATATATCTGGTCTTAGATATAATTTTTGACGAATTAAATATTTTAAATGGCTTAAAACTCTATTAAATGGTAATTAATTCATAAAATAGATTTACAACTCCAATTAGGGTGAATCCAATTCCTACTGGTTCATATTAATGTCCCCTATCTAGTACGCACCATACCCAAATTTAATTCGACAGTTAGAATAGAAGTTGCAACAGAACTATTAAAACCTCTATGTTGGCAATCAAGAACCAATAATAAATACCCTATTGCATTAAATGATCTACTTCATGCATCATGTATTCTAATGATGTTTAGAGAACTAATTACAACCATTGTCATACATTAAACCATTATGCATGTATTTGTTCATCATTTTTTATTGTATTGTGCATCATTATGGTGTTTGAATGGTGTGTTTGTTGTGCTTTGTTTGAATCGATAGATTGCGAGGAGTCCAATGTTTGTGATTGTGACGAGTGCAAAGGCAAGTAGAGATATTATCCTAATATTTTTCCTATGCATGTAGTATGATTTTCAGTAGTGATGCATGTGTAGGTGTTTTTACTACTATCTCCATGACTTGATTCCTTTGAGCCATCGTATTGTAGTTGCTTAGCCATGCTTATTAGATACGCAAAAGGGAATTCATGATTGATTATGTTATGGAAAGTTATGTTTTGTTATAATGAAAACAACTGGAATTTAATGAATCTCCTGGGTGTGATGGATTGATGTTTTTGGATGGTTTATTGCGGAAAGAACACCCAGGGTTCAGAGATTTGACAAGTTTCTTGTGTAGTAGCTTTCAGTACAGCCGCATGTTATTATTTTTCTTGGCTAAGTAAGTTGTGGGAACTTGACCCGACGTGACTAGAAGATGTAGGGGATGTAGGTTTGTATGGTTCCGTCCTAAGGGCTCGGGGTTCTACTTCCGAAAGGTTTCGTCTTGGTTTTCTCCCTACCATGGCACAAAATTAGTGTAATGGTAAGAGCGGGTTCACTGGGTCAAGCGGGTAAAGTGTAGAACCCTGCAGGTTGTCTAAACTAAGTACTTAGCCATGTCCCCGGTTATGTACATATATGAGCAACTGGCCTAGAACTGTTTGGAAGATCTCACTCATCCCAATTTCTTATTACCAAAACTTGATGGGTGAACATGGGTTTAGGAGCTTACGAAAGCTGAACTGTCTTGTTTCTACATGGGTTTATGCTGGTATGTCCTGAGACAATGTTTTGAATAAAGAAAGGTATTTTGAAAGTAGGGCAAATTTATATTGATTTTAGCAAATGAGCCTGAACTCCACCTAACCAAGTATGCATGTAGTTGCTAGATCCTTTGTACTCATTAGTTCTACTTGCCAATACATTCAAAAGTATTGACCATTCGTGGCTACAACTTTCATGTTGCAGTTTATTCCATTTCTGATTGATCGTTCATAGGTCACGAGACTCCATTCATCAATTGTTTTTCTGTGGCACATTTTAAGGATGGAGATCTACCTTGTATATGTTTTCCGCTGTGTACATGAATAATAATGTAAATTCTGGATCATATTCGTTGTATTTATGATGCACTGTTATATTTGGTATCATTTTGTAATGTGTGTGCTAGTGAATAGATCCAGGGATTAGCACTATACACAAGAACTCGTCCTTATCAGGCGAGGGTGTTACAGATTTATAAAAGTACTATTCATCTATGATAGATTCCATTACTTTTGACATGATGTTGTTTGCCTCCATGTCTGTGTAGATCATTTGTTCTTGGGGAGGTGGAGAAACCCTAGCATGGGATTGAAATAAGATAAAGTTTATTATGATATTCATCACTGTGACCATGTGTTAGATTGTCTACATCTTGATGTTGGGAGAAGTCGACCTGTCAATATTTTCCTCTTGTAGGGACTTGATGGAGGGAACTACTTATTGATAGATGAAGTGATGTTAGCACTTACAGTGACTATAAAGCTGTTGGAACCCCTTACGTATAAACTTGGGAATCGAGGAAATTCACAAAACACTATCCATGCCATGGGATACGTCCTGCGGGATTATGTCCCTTAATAACGCAGTAATTCAATTGATGTTGATTGTTGTCTGCTGTGGTTATGAGGATGATTTGAACTGTAGTTGTTGTCTCATTTTCCAAATATGGAGTTCCTCCCACACATACATAGTTGAGAATATTCATGTTAATAATCTTTACCTTAGCCCTTTATAATGCTAGTGGTGTATCCATGAATCCCCGAGAACGCTTTTTCCACTGAAATTTCAAATCTCTTTTACATACGCCATACTTATTTTCTATATTCAGTTTTGTTTATTTTACTCATTGTTCTCTTATACCAAAAAATCCAAAACACCTTTTTACGCAATACTCACATTTTATCTTGTCACTTAAAACTTTATTTAGCATTTCTATTTTCAGTATTTACTTCAAGAATTCTTAGACTTCAGACTCGTGCTCCCTGTCGGTTCGATATCTTTATTTCAAAACTAGCTGCAAACGATTTGTGCACTTGCAGTCATCAGAGTTCATTAGCAATATGGTTAAACTTGAACCATTATCATAAACTAATAATCCAAGTGGATATTCATAGTCCATTGTAGTCATGGGCATCCATTAACTACCTTGCGCTTAGATTTTATTTGAGATAATATAACTATAAAATTTGGGTACTTACATTAGGGAATGGTACCATAATGTGGGTGTGTGCCAATTTAAAGATAAAGTCATAAAGTCATAATGCAAACTTTCAGCAAACCTCACTTACTCCATACAATTTAATAAGTTGTATTAATCCATAGTAATAATTTCAAAGTTAGTATCTAAAGACAATGCATGCCTCCATGATACTAGATATTCAAAAGTTGTTTTCGCAATAAGGTTATCTAGGATCAAAAATAATTTTTTCTAAAAACATCATGTGTGAAATATATTCTGATATCTGAAACACTATTTAGTTGCAATATGATAAAGTGTAATTTAGTCAGAAACAAATTCTCATATTGTGTGTGCATTTGCGAATGAATGTGATGTTGGTCGTACTAATCACCCAATAGGTTTGGGAACTAATATTATACTAACATTCGTCCTTACGAGCTATACTAGTTTGATCATAAAAGTTGTCATGATAGGGTGGATTAAAGGTATATGTAAAATGTTTACTATACTCGGGAATCACTAAAAGTAGAATCCAGAAGAAAACAAATCATGTGATGATGGAGATCCACTTAAAAGTGCGAATTCAAGTGTATTAGTATTTTACTAACACTTGGGATTATGTACCATAAAATTGGTGCCACTGTTGATGTTGATATATTATTCTAAAAGAGAGGAGAACGTTGAAAGAGGATCTGTAAATGTATTTATCATAAAAAATATTGGAAATGTCTAGCTAAGGTATATGGAAGATATACAGGTTATTATGAGTGTATTCTTTGCTTGTTAAACAATATAATTCTTCGATATTAGATATTAGATTGATTGGTATGAAGTGTCATACAAAGAAACTCATGTAGGAAATACAATGGTCTAAGTAACTAGCAAAAGAATGTGGTGATGATTGTAACATCCCAAAAATATTGAACAAGGTTATCAATTTCCAATCACCAAAATTAGGGTTAACAAAAACTTTTATTAATTAAATCAATATGAATGCATGTGTGTATGCGATGCTTGTATAAATGCATGAATGGACTTGTGTGATTGATCTAAATATCAAGGAATGGTTTAAATATGAAAACAACATCATCTAAAACTTTTCCAAGAAGAAACAAATCAAGAGAAAATCAAAAACAAATCAAATAAAGCAAATGGTCATTTTTGCCAATCTTGCTCACTAGGCCACTTTGAGTGTTTCTAGTCCAAGATTTCAAACAGAAACATTTCCATTTCTTTTCACCCCTTGCTAGACCAAGTAAAGTTGAACCAAATCCCACCTTTCAAACTTACTGAAACATTTGGCAACTTGATTCAAATGACAATTCAAAATTTAATCTAGTTCATATGTGAAGTTCACCCATTTTTAAAACCCAACCAAACCAATGCACCTTGACCAATCCAATCAACCAGAGACTCCCTAGTATGTAACTAGCACACCCACAAAGTTTGATTCAAAAATTCAAATTTGAATCTCTTTCGGCCATTTCATCAAACACCTTGCAAACACCAAACCAATAAACATTAAACACAATAGTGAGCAGTAATTTGTAGGGGTTCGTAGCATGGAAAACAAAAAATTTCTATCGCATACAAACAAACAAGCCAATATCTATCTACTAGATTGTAGCAACGAGTCGATGGAATAACTTACCCTTGAAGATTCCAAAGCGGTTAACGAGAGCAGATTCTCGTGGGTGATGTAGTCGTACTCTTTCCGATCTCAAGATCGCGTAGACGATCCTTCCGGCGCCACGTTACGGCAGCGCTCCCGCAGTCGGTCACACGTTCGGTACTCGACGAAGACCTTCCTCTCCCTTGTTCCAGCAGGCAGCGGAGGTTGTAGCACTCTCCTCGCGATTCCGGCAGCACAACGGCGTGGTACCGGAAGTAGAGGGGAGATCCCGCAGGGCTTCGCCTTAAGCCGGAGCGAGTATGGTGGAGTATGAGAGAGAACTATTAGTGGTCTAGGGTTTAGAAACACCAATTAGAAGGCTCTAAACCGAAGGCTAGGGCAATTAGAAGCTCTAAACCAAAACGGCTCTAAACCGGAGATTAGAGGTAGAAACTTGTGTGTCTCAAGGAGGAGCCCTGCTCCTCCTTTTATAGGTGGAGGGGCTAGGCACGCCAGGGAGGGAGGGAGTCCCTCCCCAACTCGGCCTAGGGCTGGGCGCCGGCTTGGAGGAGAGGAAATCCTCCTCCAAGTTGGTTTCAACCTCCTCTTGCTTGTTTCCCAAAGTTTCCTGTTTCCCACAGTTTCCTGTTTTCGCCGTTTGACTTTCAAACTGGCAGTTTGACTTTTCAGTTTTGGAACAGCAAGAACACTTAGTACATGATGCAATCATTCAATATGTAATGGCACATTCATGTACCTTCCCCCCCGGAGTGCCGGACAATCCGGAACCTTCTAGAACATTCCCGATGAAAACACCGGAATCATTCCCGAACTCCGAAACGGGACTTTCCTTATATGAATCTTATTCTCCGGACCATTCCGGATCACCTCGTGATATCCCGGATCCCATCCGAGACTCCGAACAACATTCGGTCTCTTTCTCATAATACCATAACTACTCAAACAACGTCGAATCCTTAAGTGTGTCTCCCTACGGTTCGTGAATTATGCGGACATGATCGAGACACTTCTCCGAACAATAACCAATAGAGGAATCTGGAAATTCATATGGCTCCCACATATTTCTACGATTACTTTGCGATCGAATGAACCACTTACATACGATACCAATTTCCCTTTGTCTCACGATAGTTTACTTATCCGAGGTTTTGATCGTCGGTATCTCTGCATACCTAGTTCAACCTCGTTACCGATAAGTACTCTTTTCTCGTTCCCGTGATATGTGATCCCTTGTGAGCCAGTCACATGCTTGCAAGCCAATTGGATGACATTCCACCGAGAGGGCCCAGAGTATATCTATCAGTCATATGGATGGACAAATCCCACTCTTGATCCATGTGTTTCAACCAATACTTTTCGAACACTCAATGCCACCTTTATAGCCACCCAGTTACGGTGTGGTGTTTGATGTCATCAAAGCATCCATCCGGTAAAGGTGATATGCATGATCTCATGGTCGAAGGAATTAGGTTACTATATATCAGAAAGCATATAGCAATTCAACTATTTAAATGACTTGATCTTTATGCTACGCTTATCTATAGGAGTATGTCCATCACATCATTCTCCTAATGATATGATCCTGTTGTTAATAACATCTCTATGTTCATGATCAGGAAACCATGATCATATATTAACCAACAAGCTAGTTTAACAAGAGGCTTTACTAGGGACTCTTATTTTAGTTTACAAATCACACAAGTATTAATGTTTCCGGTTAATACAATTATAGCATGGTATGTAAACATTTATCATAAGTGTGAAGATATGATAATAACCACTTTATTATTGCCTCTTGGGCATATCTCCAACAGTCTCCCACTTGCACTAGAGTCAATAATCTAGTTTCAAACCTTTGTGTATTCAACACCTATGGCTTTTCGGTGTTGTATGTACACGATTGCTAGTGGTCAACTGATCTCCGGATCTGACACTTCCAGGTCCGTGTGTAATTGCATGTCTTTGCGTCTCTACGCATCACTCATTCTCTAATGAGATGGCTTTGTATAAATTTGGTCTTTCGGTGTGACCTTTAGCTCTTTGGGGTTAAAACATGTTGATAATATTGTCGTACAATATATCTTCATAGTATTATCCCGCTGTGAACTACACCTAGTTTGATAACAAACTACTTGACACAAACGCCCTCTTTAGCTGCTATTATAGCAGTCATATACTTAGCCTTTTGTTGTAGTATCTGTCACAATGTCTTAACTTTGGAACTCATCCAAATCCATTATGGAACTCACTTTCCATTATATTGTGCCACCCTTAGTTTAGATTGAGATAAACTTAATTTGTACTTTGTGACAAAGCTAGTATCAATGTAGTACTTTTACAATGAACTAACCATCTATTTGTCACTTCTACAAATATTATACTCTTAGTTCTTTCAAAAGATCATAAGAATATCCTTACTATTGTCCAATGATCATCTTACGAATCATTCTGGTATATGCTCACAACATTTAGAGCATAGGACATATCTGGATTTGTACATATCACAGTATGATTGATATAAATACTCTTTGTGATTTCATACATCAAGTATCAATCTATACTTGATTATTTGTTTCACTTTACCAAATGTCAATACACTTGAATATATCATCAACATTGAACTCATTCAATCCTTTATGTGCGACAAGAACCTCTTCTTGTAGTTTCTATATTGAACTCATTCAATATCTTGTCTATGTACTTCTGGCACAACCATATTAGCGTCTATTGATGCCTAATATTTGGGTTTTGCCTAAGTCTTTCATCGGGATGAAATTCTTAATATGTGTTAATAAAATATACATTATTTCCAATCAACAATATGTCTTCCACATAATGTATTAGAAACATGTCTTAGCGCTCCCACTTAATTTCTTGCAAATGCAAGCATCTTCATCGTCTCTAATGAACTTTTAAACTCTTTTAACAGTTTCATCACAGTGAAGATTCCAACTCCGCGATGCTCACTTTAACCATTGAAGTTTGCATATGCTTTTAGCATCCTTTGAATTAACAAAACCCTATGGACCGTGTTATGCACATGTCCTAGGTAACGATTCTATTAGAAGAACTTGTTTTGTTTATTCAACTACCATATAACAAATTATATGTAGTGGTTGCTACATTAATCCGTCTAGACTAAATATCGCTATGAAAGATCAGATCTTGTCATAGTCAACCTTTGAACATTGTTGTGAACTTTTTCCCAACATGTCGACTATTTCATAGATGTGCAACATCCATGTCTATTTATTTATAGATCCAAACACAACTGTAAGGTCTTACACCTTTCTCGAGGGTCCTTCAAGTTCAAAACTTGATTTCTCGTGTATGGAACTATTACGGATTTTATGGCTTCAAGCCATTTGACGGAGTCAGGGCCCATCATCGCTTCTTTGCATGTAGTCGGTTCATCATTCTCAAATAACGATTCAACCCTCAAATCTTGGTATTTGATTGTTTACCCGATCTACTTGTTTCAATAGGAACTTAGATCTCCGTGACCACAACCCTTGAAGCACGTGAGCCATGAGCATTGTTGCTGCCTCCGAAACACTTTTCGGCGCTGCGCAACTCTGCACATATAGCTAAGGTTCTTTTAACCTTATCAAAGTTCTATTGTCCTCCCACTTAACTTTTCAAGAAAAATTCCTTCTCAAAGAAACTTGACGTTCTAAGCAACAAACACTTTTGTCTCCGGTGTTTTATGGAGGAATACTTAACAGTTTATACAAAGACAGGTTCATCCGACTTTGGTTGCACACATCTTTCTTATGCATAGCATACCAATGTTTAAGAAAGGACAACTTGGGTTTTATCCCAAACCATAACCTTATATGGTGTCATTTCAACAGATTATGATGAAGCTCTTTTCAGTGGAAAAACGGTAATCTCTAAAGCTTTTAATCTTTAAAATATAATGGCAGTTTTATGAATTATACCTTTGATCTTACCATGTCAAACAAGGTTTAATTACATATCTCGAACGCTCCATACTCTTATGGTGTTTCGGGAAATGCAAATCCACGGAACGATTCCTTAAATCTTAGATATTATGCTAAACTTGTAACTCAAATATCTTCCTTTATGATCTTATCATAAACTATTTATATTCTTGTTACAATGATTTTTCACTTCATCTTGAAAGTCTTTGAACTTTTCAAATGTTTCATACTTCATCCTTATTAAGTAAATATTCATATATTCACTCAAATTTTCGGAGAAAGCATATGAAGTTGAAATCCATCGCTTTTGACTACACATGATGGACTTTGTACAACAATATGTACAATTTCCAATAAGCTAGTCTTTCGTTCCCTTTTTGGCCTATGAACAAAGTTTTAATTATCTCTAGGAAAGTTTCACAAGCGTCATTTGATCAAAAATCAGAAGACTCCAAAATTCCATCCACATGGAGTTTCTTCATGTTTTCTTTCCATTATAATTTAAACGGCGATGTCACTTCCTAAGTGACCTTTCAATCAATTTGTCTTTCGACATTTTTAGCACTAGTTTTATGGATGTGATTTCTCCAACGAGATTTGTGAATCATCCATCTTTTATGGATTACAGCAATTATTTGAACAACCCTTTTGTTCTCATAATACCTGATAAAACAAATCTTGAAGGCAAGCTTTGATGTTTTAACGAGCAACACAATAACCCTTTATTTGTTCTCGATGAACATCATCACATATTCTTTTGCTAGTTACTTAGGCCATTCTAGTTCATGAATTCTGTTGTTTCGTATGACGATTCACACCAACAAATTCAGTATCAAATACTTAATAACCACATTGTTTAATAAGCAAAGAATATAGCCATAACATGTATATCATCTATATACTTAAACTGAACAATTCTAGTCTTTTCTTTTCTGCCATATATTTATGAGATTCTCTTTCAATATTTCCTTTTCTGTTTGAAAGAATCTATCAATATCAATAGTGGAGTCATACATATGACACATAGTCCAAAACATGTATAGTTAAATACCAATGTATTTGGACTTGCACTTTGAAGTAGATCACCATCATCAAATGTTTGGTGTTCTTTCAAATTCCTTTATTTAGTAATCTCTTGGTGTAGTAAACATTTTACCTACATCAACTATTCATCCTTATCATGGAGTCATCCATGATCAAACTACCTTTAGCTTATAACGATGAATTACGAGTATAATGTTGCTATCCAAAAAACCTTTTGGAGGATTAGGACAACAAGTGTCTACAACCCTTTGCAAATTCTCATCAAAATATGAGAACATGAACTTTGCCATATTATACTCTATCATGTTGCAACCAAAACTTCGTTTCAGATATCACAATATCTTCCATACATCATGGTTTCTGAAAAAACTCTTTCAGATCCTAGATAACCTTGATATTAAGAGAATCCTTTGAATATCAAGAATCATGGAGACAAACATGATACTTACATACTAACACTTGGAATTGTTACTCTTGATTTAATACTAATTATTAAACTTCATGGAGTAACCGGAACTTACTGAAAGTTTGCAATAGGACTTTTAAACTTTAGATTAACACTTCAAAACAATACGATACCAGTTCGTAAAGTAACTAACCAGAATTCTATAGTTCTATCATCTCAATTATAACTAAGCGCAAGGCGGTAAACGGATGCCAATGACTACAACAACTATGCAAATTCACTTTGATTTAGTTTCTGATAAATTGAGTTCTAATTAATAATTAAATCAATCTAGGTGAACTCCCACTCAAAACAATATCCCTCACATTGTTTTAGTGATCACACGAACCAAATCCACCACATCAAAACCGATCATCACGAGAGTTGATATAGCTTCAATGGCGAACAATCAACATGTTCATCATATCTACTATATGACTCATGCTCTACCTTTCGGTAATCCGTGTTCCTGAGGCCATGTCTGTACATGCTAGGCTCGTCAAGATCAAACCTTAGTTTCTGCATGAGCAAATCTGGCTTGCTCACGTTGTATACACTTGCAGAATCTAACACACCCGATCATCACGTGGTGCTTCGAAACAACAAGCTTTAGCAACGGTGCTAACTAAGGGTGAACACTTTATGACTTGAAATTCATGTGCATGAGGGATCATCTTATAATGCTACCGTCGTCTACTAAGCAATACAAGATGCATAAAGGATTAACATCACATGCAATTCAATAATATGTGATATGATATGGCCTTTCTTCTTTGTGCTTCCGATCTCCATCTTCTAGCACGAACATGATCTCCATCATCACCGGCATTGCATCAAGGTCAATGACGCTTCTCCATGGTTGTCGTCCACCGTCTTCAACTATTACAACTACTTTGAATAGACACGCGGGTCTTAACAGAAATTAAAGACAACCATATGGCTCCTGCCGGTTGCCAACTTACAATAAGGAACATTGCATACATCATATATAATCACAATCATGGCCATATCACATCACTGCACACCCCTGCAAAACAAAGTTAGACGCCTCTACTTTCTTTGCATATTTTACGTGGTTTGGGGCTTTCAATAAGTGTCGTTCTAACTTACGAACAAGAACCACAACATTGATACTAGTATTGTTAATCACCCGTTGTAAATTGGATCTTAACTATGCTAGGAGAAACAGGCACCCGCAAAGCCACTTATGCAATACAAGTTGCATGTCAAGCGTGGAGCAAGTCTCATGAACGATGTCATGTAAGGTTAGCCCGGGCCGCTTCATCCCAACATACCGCAATATGCAAAGTACACAAGAAGCAATCGACAATAAAAGCATCAACGCCCACAATGACCATTGTGTTCTACTCGTGCAACAGATCTACATATAGACACGGTTCTGATACCACTGTAGGGGTTCGTAGCATGGAAAACAAAAAAATTCTATCGCATACAAACAAACAAGCCAAGATCTATCTACTAGATTGTAGCAACGAGTCGATGGAATAACTTACCCTTGAAGATTCCAAAGCAGTTAACGAGAGCAGATTCTCGTGGGTGATGTAGTCGTACTCTTTCCGATCTCAAGATCGCGTAGACGATCCTTCCGGCGCCACGTTCCGGCAGCGCTCCCGCAGTCGGTCACACGTTCGGTACTCGACGAAGACCTTCCTCTCCCTTGTTCCAGCAGGCAGCGGAGGTTGTAGCACTCTCCTCGCGATTCCGGCAGCACAACAGCGTGGTACCGGAAGTAGAGGGGAGATCCCGCAGGGCTTCGCCTTAAGCCGGAGCGAGTATGGTGGAGTATGAGAGAGAACTATTAGTGGTCTAGGGTTTAGAAACACCAATTAGAAGGCTCTAAACCGAAGGCTAGGGCAATTAGAAGCTCTAAACCAAAACGGCTCTAAACCGGAGATTAGAGGTAGAAACTTGTGTGTCTCAAGGAGGAGCCCTGCCCCTCCTTTTATAGGTGGAGGGGCTAGGCGCGCCAGGGAGGGAGGGAGTCCCTCCCCAACTCGGCCTAGGGCTGGGCGCCGGCTTGGAGGAGAGGAAATCCTCCTCCAAGTTGGTTTCAACCTCCTCTTGCTTGTTTCCCACAGTTTCCTGTTTCCCACAGTTTCCTGTTTTCGCCGTTTGACTTTCAAACTGGCAGTTTGACTTTTCAGTTTTGGAACAGCAAGAACACTTAGTACATGATGCAATCATTCAATATGTAATGACACATTCATGTACCTTCCCCCTCGGAGTGCCGGACAATCCGGAACCTTCTAGAACATTCCCGATGAAAACACCGGAATCATTCCCGAACTCCGAAACGGGACTTTCCTTATATGAATCTTATTCTCCGGACCATTCCGGATCACCTCGTGATATCCCGGATCCCATCCGAGACTCCGAACAACATTCGGTCTCTTTCTCATAATACCATAACTACTCAAACAACGTCGAATCCTTAAGTGTGTCTCCCTACGGTTCGTGAATTATGCGGACATGATCGAGACACTTCTCCGAACAATAACCAATAGAGGAATCTGGAAATTCATATGGCTCCCACATATTTCTACGATTACTTTGTGATCGAATGAACCACTTACATACGATACCAATTTCCCTTTGTCTCACGATAGTTTACTTATCCGAGGTTTTGATCGTCGGTATCTCTGCATACCTAGTTCAACCTCGTTACCGATAAGTACTCTTTTCTCGTTCCCGTGATATGTGATCCCTTGTGAGCCAGTCACATGCTTGCAAGCCAATTGGATGACATTCCACCGAGAGGGCCCAGAGTATATCTATCAGTCATATGGATGGACAAATCCCACTCTTGATCCATGTGTTTCAACCAATACTTTTCGAACACTCAATGCCACCTTTATAGCCACCCAGTTACGGTGTGGTGTTTGATGTCATCAAAGCATCCATCCGGTAAAGGTGATATGCATGATCTCATGGTCGAAGGAATTAGGTTACTATGTATCAGAAAGCATATAGCAATTGAACTATTTAAATGACTTGATCTTTATGCTACGCTTATCTATAGGAGTATGTCCATCACATCATTCTCCTAATGATATGATCCTGTTGTTAATAACATCTCTATGTTCATGATCAGGAAACCATGATCATATATTAACCAACAAGCTAGTTTAACAAGAGGCTTTACTAGGGACTCTTATTTTAGTTTACAAATCACACAAGTATTAATGTTTCCGGTTAATACAATTATAGCATGGTATGTAAACATTTATCATAAGTGTGAAGATATGATAATAACCACTTTATTATTGCCTCTTGGGCATATCTCCAACATAATTTTGGCCTAACTTGTTCTCTATCTAGCTCACACTACACCCTCAGTAGATCATCTAACTTGTTTAAACTCACTAGCTCACTATAACCAGACCATGCCATCAATGGCATGCATGCATGCCGAGAGCACCCTTTCCACCCCAATGTCGCCAGCCAGCTAGGAGCCTCACTAGCCTCACCAACCTTGTCTGGGACACTCTCCACCGTCCATCGCCACCCCCTGCCCAAGCCTCGAGCACTGCCAGCCCCTAGACCACATAGCCCGAGCGTCCCAGCCTCTCTACGAGCATGCCGAGAGCGCGCCAGAGCGCCACCCGCGACACACGCCCAAAGACCGCGCGCCGCCCTCGCCACGTGCAAGTAGGATCGCCACAACCCCAGGAACACCCCAGACACGCCCGTTCGCCACCGTGCGACCCGTATCACCTGTGCGCCATTAAAACTTCCGTCGGACCCGTCTAGAGCGTCGACGTGTTCCGACCATCTCGCACCGCCCCACGCCGCGTAACCATGCCGTTGAGCTTCGCCAGGGAACACAACACCGTCCCTACCTTTGCCCATGCCAGTAGCTCGCTATAACAACACCGACGAGCTCCGCCCGCACCCTTCAGTCCCCTTCTGACACTATAAATAGAGGCCATCCATGCTCGATTTCTTCACACCATCTCACTCCCCTCTCTCTCAGAAGCACCCCACCTCACTCCCGGAGCAAGGCGAGCAGCACATCATCGGAATTTGGCCGAAGTCGGCCGCGGAGGAGGAAGAAAGGAGCCAGCGATTGGAGCCGCCCAAGGAGAAGCAGCCAGTACCAGGAGGTTCATCGTCGTCGACTTCGTCGTTCGTCCCCATCGCCGACCCTCACCTGAGCCCAGGTGAGCCTCCCACCACCCCCCCGGCCATGCTAGGGTTCTGTCTCGCCGACATTGTCCGACGTGGACGATGAACCACAGCCATTGGATTAGAGTTTGATTGTGCGGTCCACATCACCCCATACCGCTTCGCACCCCCTATCTCGCTGACTGGTGGGGTCATTCACTTAAACCCACCCTCACGTGCACTGTGCACCGTGGGCCGGCCCAGTTAACATCTCGCGCAACCCAGTAAGTTTGCATTTGTATTTTCCAATATAATTTCAAACCTAGTTCTATACCTAGATTCAAAAATCAACCCAGGTCGTTTCACTGAACCAAAATGCTTGAAAGCAATTTTTTTAGGAAAGTACTAGAATACTTAATCCAAGCCCGTTGGATTCAAACCAATTGGATTTGTAGATCATCTATAGTAAAAATAACAAGGCAGAAGCTTTTCTGCATTCAAACATTTTTAAAAATGCAACCATAAAAGATTTTGAGTTGATTCCAACTCTCGAAAATCACATTTAACAAGACCATTCTGAATATATAAAAATATATAGGTTTACTTGCAGAAATAATGGACAAGTAATAAAAGAATCCCTCATAGGCATTTCTAGCTACTTTAATTTATTAAAATAAAAGGGTAAAACCTTATTAAATTGTGACACCACTTTAAATTACATTCCCATGTACTGAAATATGTGGTGATGACATGTGTCAACATGATCCCATGTTTGAGTTGGATAATATTAAATCTAAAGTAGTTTTTCAATGAGTAGAAATTACTTTTCCAAAAATAAAATAAATAAGACAAATACTTTGATGATTGTAATGTTTGTGATGATCCTAGATCATCTAGTGAAAACATTAGTGTGATAAATAGAAGTAATAAAATATTGTTTGGTGATTGTGTACCTCGTATTTATTTATAGACGCTAGTACCGACCAAGGATACGAGGAGAAAGGAGACTACTACGAGGAAGAAGTCGAGGAGAACTTCAACCACTGCTCTGCACAAGGCAAGCCTATACTTGCAACATTGCAAGCCTACTACTACCAGTTGACTTGGCAAGCTAAAACTTGCATGATTATATGCAAACTAGATGCCTTAAGCATATGTGATTATACCCATTTGATGATACTAAATCCCAGTTTTACTTGCAAGATTAGTTATTTTATTTATTTATCAAAGCTTTTATTTGAGTTTACTTTGTGACTAGTAGATATTAGAAAGATATATGAAGGTAGCATAAAGAGCATAAAACTTGGCCTAAGTTAGATAATCTTAATGTCATCCTGAGGCATGAGATTGAACTTAGATCATTCTCACTTGATTACCACCCCTCATTAGTATTTATCCCCACTTGTAGATGCTAGTGCTAAGCATAAAACTTGATGACTTTAGATGGGAATACTTGGTGAAAATGGTTATGAAAACCTTAGAATGATGATTCATTCTACTGAAATGTTTTGCCATGTGTTCTTGAACACCAGATGATTTTGATGATGAAAATGTTAAGGCATGAGCCTTACCCTTTATAAAACTGATGGTTGTCTGGATGCGATACCATTCCAATTTTACTGTACAACCACAGTACCCGGAATTTGGGTAGGGCTTGACTGTAAATTTATATACCTTAGTATGGGTTCCCTTACGGCCAACGTTTGAGCTGAGGCTACCTTGTGAAGATTGTCCACCTGTGCAGTTCCCAAGATGACAGTTGGTCATGTTTGGGAGGCCAAACTCACAGGAGAGGTGCCTTTATTAGGGCGTGTAATTGAAAGGTTAGGATTGATTATCCGCATACTGAGTATGGTGAATTCAGGGTTTTTTCCTGACGGATGTATCGAATATTGTGGTGAAAGTTTACCACCTCTGCAGAGTGTCAAACTATTCGAATAGCCGCGTCCGCGGTTATGGACAGTTGGAGTGGCCATACTGTTCCGTCGTCAGATGTTTTTCCAAATGATTTATGAAATGAGTCATGACTTGACTTGACCACAACAGGGTTATGATATGAAATTCAAGTTCCCACTTAGGTGTTATAAAACTTTCAACTAGCTTTATTTTCTTCTGGACTTAGTTAAGGTAAATCTGGCTTTTTGGAAAAAACAACCTAGAGCTTAGTACTTCCTATTCCAAAACCACTTCACTTGTTAGTATTAGTTTGCGAGTACTTAAAGAGTACTCATGGCTTTGTCCCTGGCTATTCCCGTGACTAGACTATGAAGAGGACTATCAGGAGGACGGACTGCAGGAAGGTTACGACAACTAGATCATCTCCCATCGTCAGCATTGCCGGTAACCATGAAGATGGAGCTTCGCCCACGCTACCATTATTATTATATTATTTCTGCTGCTTGAATTGTATTAAGACTGGATCATGTGATCCTTTATTTGTTGTAAGACCTTATGTATGGTTTGTAATGGATGATGTACTGTGATATCCAATCTGTTATGTCTCGCAAAAATGGTAATCCTGGGATTCCGATGTATGGCATAACAGGCATCTGGGATTAAGAATCCGGGTGTTGACAAGTTGGTATCAGAACTAGGTTGACCATAGGAGACCCTAGTTTAGAATGGACGTTTGAATCAAAAACTTAGTTTCAAAAACCAAGGAAGGGAGTATTTATGAAAACTTATTCTCATTCTTACCACTTAGACTCTTTCATAAAAATTCATGTCTCTCAAAAATTCTTACAAACTTACATAAAATTTGACACACTTGAGCGCTCTACTAACTTACTCATCCTATATCCTTATAGATGGACGAGAAGTATAGCAAGTTCTATCAGTTGGGGAATGGAGGAGACCTCATCTTTGAGTGTGACTTGGACCAGCTGTCGGAGATGCTGAAGCGTCCGCACCCCGAGTTCTTCGGATCTCAGCTCAACGATCAGGAAGGAGAGGAGTTGCAATGGCTAGTTGTTGCAAGTCTTCGAGGAAAGACTAAAGCCCCCACCTCAAAGGAAATTCAGTTCACCTTGAGAGAGAACAACTGGCTCGATGGACTTGTCAGGGCCATGCAGGAAGCTCTTGCCCGTCTGTGTGGGCAGAGTATCAATCAGATCAAGGGTACCCGCTTTGAGTTCTATCCAAGGCGTGATGTTATGGGACATCCATTGGAGGCCCCATATCACCATGAGCTAAAGACTCTGTTGGACCACCTCAGCTTCATGATGTATGATCGTCAGAAGGAGTTAGACAATGCCCGCTCCTATGCCAACCACAAGTACGCCATCGCCGCCAAGAAGGATCAGACCATTGCCATGCTAGTGAAGGATCGCCAGTCTCATTGCTGTCAGCTCGACAAGAAGGAGCACATCATTGCCCGTCTCCTCCACAGTATCACAAAGTTGGAGGAGACTTTCCACAAGAGGGATATGCAGCTGGAGGAGAGGGAGAATGCAGGGGAAGACCTTCGTGGAGACCCCTACTCCTATCTCAGTGATGATGATGACTTTCTCGAGGATCAGGCCATGGACTTCTTCACCGATAGGATGACTTTGCCTTCATTGATGATGATGATGATGAGGAGGAGGAGGAGGAGGAGGAGGAGGATGAGGACACCGACTCCAAGGAGTAGTATCACTTGAGCACTAGCGTTAGTGAGTTATATCCGGTTCCACTGTATCGTAGTTTTCCAGAATGGTCCTTAAAACCATCTATTTTCCTTTGTTGTGGTGTTTTTTTGTATCGTGTGCTATGAATGAATGAATGAAGCAAGTTGCTAGAAAAACTTGCGTCAAACTTTGAAAACTTTTCAAACACAAAACCCTGAACCTTAGAAATTTCCCTCTTTTCTCATGATCTATCTCAATCTTCAGATGCCTCGCGGAGGAAGCACTTCATCCCCGAACCCGATGTTGCAAATCTTGCAAATGTTGGTTCCTGACCGCGAAGCTGAAAGAGACGAACATCAAGCCAACTTAGCCACCCTTCAACAAATAGCTCAGATGGTCAACAACAATCAAAGCCATGGAAATCAGGACAACCATGTGCCCAAACTCAAGAATTTCCAGAACACCAATCCACCCATTTTCACTAAGTCTCAAGAGACCCTAGATGCCGATGATTGGCTGCAAACCATGGTAAACAACCTAGAAGTTGCAAGAATGGAAGCTAACGAGGAAGTACTGTTCACCACCCACTACCTGGCCGGAGAGGTAAGAGCATGGTGGAACAACGTTCGTGCCATGAATGGAGGTCAAATGATGACTTGGTAGGAATTCAAAATAAAGTTCAGCAGAACCCATGTGCCACTGGGTTTGATCAAACGGGTGAGAGATGAATTCAGGGAACTGAAGCAAGGCAGGATGACCGTAGTTAAGTACGGTGACAAATTTTTGTCATTGGCTAGGTATGCACCGGATGAGAGAGATACTGAAGCCAAGAAGAAGGAGAGATTCCTGAATGGTCTGCACGATGAGATGCAGACAGTGTTAGTCAATATCCCCTTTGCTGATATTGAAGCCTTAGTGGAGTCTGCCATTCATATGGAAGGCAAGATCAACCAAGCTAATGAGAACTGCAAGCGTTGCGTGATGCATCAACTGGGAACCCACCGCACACCAAAGTATCGCCCCAACCCATCTGCAGGATTTGCCCCAAGAACCAATAGACCCCCGATGAACCGTCTGACCTATCCCAACCGTGGAACCCAAGGCCCGGAGGAAATCACAACAACCCCGACAACCCCAGCAATTTTAACCATGCACCCCCCAAGTTCAACAACAACAATGCCGCCACCAACACCAACACTGCCCCAAGGACTGGAAGCAATGTTGTGCCTGTTGCAGCAAAGGACAAGTCCCAGGTGACTTGTTATGAATGTGGAACCAAGGGTCACTATTCCAATGAGTGCCCTAAGAAGATTGCCGCAGCCCCCAATGCAAATGCCCCAGCTCAGCAGCAGTGTCGTGTTTAACCCAGAAGAAGGTTTGCCCCAGGGAACTCGCTCAACCGCAACGGCCGTCTCTTTCTCATGCATGCTGAAGAAGCCCAAGAAGCACCAGATGTCGTGTTGGGTATGTTTTCCGTTAACTCAGTACTTGCAAGAGTGTTGTTTGATTCTAGAGCATCGCACTCGTTTGTTACTGAAGAATTTGCATGCACTAGTAATATTCAACCCACCAAATTGAAGCATGTTATGATAGTTCAAAAACCTGGTTCAACCACCAAAGCTAGACAAATTTGCAAGGTCGTGCCTATCCGAATCCATGGCATAGATTTTTATGCTAATCTAATAGTACTCGGAACTAAAGGTTTGGAAGTAGTACTAGGAATGGATTGGACGTCCAAACATAAAGGATTAATCGACTGTGCCAAGAAAGCCATAACCATGACCAGTACAGCTGGAATATCAGTAGAGCATGTATCTGAAACCTTGCCCCGCCAATTCAAATGCAACAAGAGTATAGCCCAACCAACCATTGACCAAGTCCAGATCGTCTGTGAATACCCCGATGTATTTCCAGATGTTTTGCCCGGTATGCCCCTAGATCGGGATATCGATTTTATCATTGAACTAATCCCTGGAACCGGACCCATATCCCAGAGGCCATATAGTATGAACCCATCTGAATTAGTGGAGCTGAAGAAGCAATTGGATGCTATGCTGGAGATAGGATTGATCCAACCAAGTGCGTCGCCATGGACATCACCTGTCTTGTTTGTGGACAGGAAGGATGGAGGTAACCGTTTGTGTACGGATTATCGGAAGTTGAATGATGTAACCATTAAGAACAAGTACCCACTGCCAAAGATAGAAGACCTGTTTGACCAGTTGACTGGTGCCAAAGTGTTTTCTAAGATTGATCTTAGAACTGGTTATCACCAACTCAAGATTCACGCAGAAGATATTCCAAAGACTGCCTTCACCACTAGATATGGATTATACGAGTATACGGTCATGTCTTTTGGATTAAGCAATGCCCCCGCTTATTTCATGAACCTCATGAATAATATTTTTATGGACTTCCTGGATAAGTTTGCCGTTGTTTTCATCGATGACATTCTGATCTATTCCAAATCAGAAGAAGAACATGAGCTACACATAAGGACCATCCTTGGAACCCTTGGGGAGCATCAGTTGTATGCCAAGTTTAGCAAATGTGAATTCTGGTTATAGGAGGTAGGATTCCTCAGACATATCGTATCAGCCGGAGGAATTGCCATTGACCCTGCAAAGGTGAAGGATGTGGAAGATTGGCAAGACCCAACCACTCAAACCCAAGTTCGTGCATTTATTGTATTAGCAGGATACTACTGCAAGTTCGTAGAAGGATTCTAGAGTATCGTCAGACCCATAACCCAATTGTTGAAGAAGGATAAGAAGTTCGAATGGACGGAAAAATGTGAAGCGAGTTTGCAAGAACTCAAGAGGAGATTGATTTTAGCCCCAATCTTGATCGTGCCAGATATTATGAAGTCGTTTGATGTGTATTGTGACGCATCCAAGATTGGTCTCGGATGTGTGTTAATGCAAGAAGGCAAAGTTATATCTTATCTGTCCCGACAATTTAAGAAGCATGAACAGAATTATCCTACCCATGACCTTGAACTAGCAGCCGTAGTTCTAGCCCTGAAGACATGGAGGCATTACCTCATGGGAAACCGTTGTGAGATTTATTCAGATCACAAGAGCCTGAAGTATATATTCACGCAGAAGGAGCTGAATATGAGGCAGAGAAGATGGATAGAGCTAATCAAGGACTATGACCTGGACATTCACTATCACCCCGGTAAAGCCAATGTGGTAGTAGATGCCCTTAGCAGATTACCGTGTCGCTTGAACTCCATGATTCTGAAGGAGCAACCAAGTTTGCACAAGGAGATGGAGGATTTCAGAATAGAATTAGTAAGTGAAGGATTTTTGGCTAGCATAGAACTATAACCCACTTTGATCAGTCAGATCAAGGAGGCCTAGAAAGGAAATGCTAGTATCGACGGAATCAAACGTCGTATCGGTATAGGCAAAGTAGCCAGATTCACCGAAGATGAAGGAGTGTTGTGGTATAAAGGATGTCTCTGTGTACCAGCAGATTCAGAATTGAAGGAAAGTATCTTGAAAGAAGCCCATGATATTCTTTATTCTATCCACCCCGGAGGAACAAAGATGTATCAGGATTTGAAGGAGCAATTTTGGTGGCATAAGATGAAGAGAGAAATCAGAAGCTACATAGCCAAGTGTGATATATGTCAGAGAGTCAAGGCGGGACATCAGAGACCCACAGGACTGTTGCAACCCTTACAGATTCCGGAATGGAAATGGTATTCAGTTGGAATGGACTTTATCACCTGTTTGCCTACTTCTACTAGGGCAAATGACTCTATTTGGGTCATAGTTGATAGATTGTCCAAAGTCGCTCATTTCTTACCAGTCAAGACCACCTACCAAAGATCGAAGCTAGCGGAGTTGTACATCGCTAGAATCGTCAGTTTGCACGGAGTTCCCAAGAACATCGTGTCAGATCGAGGAACTCGGTTTACCTCGAGATTTTGGAAGAACGTCCAAGAAGGATTAGGAACCCGACTAGATTTCAGCACAGTGTATCACCCTCAAACCGATCAACAAACGGAGCGAGTAAATCAAATACTCGAAGATATGTTGAGAGCCTGTGTCTTAGAGTATGGATCTAAATGGGAAGATTGTCTGCCTTTCACAGAATTTTCTTACAACAACAGTTATCAAGCTAGTTTGCAAATGGCCCCATTTGAATTCATGTATGGAAGGAAGTGTCGCACCCCTTTGAATTGGTCAGAAGTAGGAGAGAGTCAGATCTTCGGACCCGACATCCTACGAGAAGTAGAAGAGAAAGTTCACAAGATCCGTGAGCACCTCAAGACTGCACAGTCAAGACAGAAGAGTTATGCTAACAAAAGACATCGAGACCTCGCTTTCAATATCGGAGATTTTGTGTATCTCAAAGTGTCGCCTTTGAAGGGAATGCAGCATTTCCAACTCAAAGGAAAGTTAGCCCCAAGATATATCGGACCCTTTAAGATTCTGAATCGTCAAGGAGAAGTATCATATCAACTGGAACTGCCAGCGGAGATGTCAGCAGTGCATAATGTGTTCCATATATCGTTACTTCGCAAATGCCTTGAAGTCCCGGAGAAGACTGAAGTTTTCAAGAACATTGATCACCGCACCATAGAGATCAACGATGACCTGACGTATCCCGAAGTCCCCATCCGTATTTTGGAGGAAGCTTTCAGGAACACCAAAACCTGAAGCATCAAGTTTCTCAAGATTCAGTGGAGCAACCACACTGAAGAAGAAGCTACCTGGGAGCAAGAAGATCACATCAAGACGAAGTTTCCGAATCTTTTTAAATCCTAGTTTTCTTCTTTCTTCTTCTTCAAATCTCGAGATGAGATTTTTTTAAGGAGGGAAGGTTTGTAATATCCAAAAAATATTGAAAAAGGTTATCAATTTCCAATCACCAAAATTAGGGTTAACAAAAACTTTTGTTAATTAAATCAATATGAATGCATGTGTGTATGTGATGATTCTATGAATGCATGAATGGACTTCTGTGATTGATCTAAATAGCAAGGAATGGTTTAAAGATGAAAAAAACATCATCTAAAACTTTTCCATGCAGAAACAAATCAAGAGAAAATCAAAAACAAATCAAATAAAGCAAATGGTCATTTTTGCCAATCTTGCTCACTAGGCCACTTTGAATGTTTCTAGTCCAAGATTTCAAACAGAAACATTTCCATTTCTTTTCACCCGTTGCTATACCAAGTAAAAGTGAACCAAATCCCACCTTTCAAACTTACTGAAACATTTGGCAACTTGATTCAAATGACAATTCAAAATTGAATCTAGTTCATATGTGAAGATCACCCATTTTCAAAACCCAACCAAACCAATGCACCTTAACCAATCCAATCAACCAGAGACTCCCTAGTATGTAACTAGCACACCCACAAAGTTTGATTCAAAAATTCAAATTTGAATCTCTTTCGGCCATTTCATCAAACACCTTGCAAACACCAATCCAACAAACATTAAACACTATAGTGAGCAGTAATTTTGGCCTAACTTGTTCCCTATCTAGCTCACACTACACCCTCAGTAGATCATCTAACTTGTTTAAAACATCTATCTCACTATAAACTAGACCATGCCATCAATGGCATGCATGCCGAGAGCACCCTTGCCACCCCAATGTCGCCAGCCAGTGTCACATCCCAAATTTTAGATTTGGTTATGCATATCATTCATATCAATAATGAAATGATATGGTCTACAACCAAAGCAAGTAGATGCTATTTTGTTCATGATATTGTCCTACTATTTTCTATGCATTGTCGTGTATTTTGTAGACGCATGTGTAGGATGATACTATCGCTATGCTATGTCCTATTATGTGGTAGGGTCTCCCTTGTAGATGAACCACCGTTGGTAGATGTGCTTAGCCATGCTATGATGTACGAGGGCTGGGTTACATCATTAAGACTTGTTTCTAAAAGTATTGGTTTGTGAAAATCTAAAACAACTTAATCAATAAATCTCCTGGGTGTGATGGTATTGATAATTTTTGGTGGTTTCATTGCGGAAAGGCACCCAGGTATCTAGAGAAATTGATTGGCTTCTTTATTTGGTAGCTTACGTGTACAACCATGTGCCAATAATGAAATGGGCGGTTGGTTGGACTTAGTAGGTTGTGGCAACCCGAACCCGCGTATCCAGAGATGTAGAATTTTGGTAGGTTGGACCGGTGCGTGTCGGGATTGGGAAGCTACTTCCCGAACAGTCTCTTTTTGGACTTCTCCCTATCATCACCCAAAATGAGAGTGATGGTACGAGCTGGGCTGGCCAAGTCACATGGGTAAAGTGTAGTAACCCCCTGCAGGGTGTATAATCTAATCGATTAGCCGTGTCCCCGGTTATGAACAACTGAGTTGCTTGATATTGATTCCATGACATGTTTCTCGCTCATTCTAATTTCATAATTGTTTTAATATTGTTGGGTTAACTTAATTGGGATCTTTTCAAAGAAAATCAAAAATTGTTTATGAAAGTAGGACAAAGTTATTTGCAAATGCAGGCCAGACACAGCTCCACTTGCCAATTATGCATGTAGATGTTAGTACTATTGTCTCCATTTACTAGCTCTACTTGCCATACATTCCATGTATTGACCCTTCGGGGCTGCTACGTTTCATGTTGCAGGTTATTCCGATTCTGAGTAATCGATATAGGCCACGGTACTCCACTCGGCACTTGTTCACTTGTGGGCAATTTGAAGAATGGAGGATTTACCTTATTTATGTTGCTACCTGAATAATTTGAGCTAGCCTTGGGCTAAGCTTTTATTGTAATAATGGTACTCTGGATCATCGTTATTCATGATACATGGATATTTTGCTATGTTATTCATCTTATTCTATTGTGGGCCAATGAACCGATCCAGGGATTGGCATGTCACATAGAAGCCTCGGTCTTTTCAGAATCGCGGTGTTACAAGATGGTATCAGAGCCCGTGTGTCGACTGTAGGATCGTGACCTAGGATTGGATTAGGAATCCATAGAATTACTAAAGCCTATATTAACTCTGCCTTTCATCTTATGCCTTTCACCCTCGTAAATTCTTACCATATGCTATTCTCACACTTTCCTCTTTTACTTGATAGATGGGAGAAGTCAGGACTGAGTATGCAACCATGGAGTCACCAAGGCCCTTTGCAAGGCAGTTAGCACAGCTCTCGCAGTCATTGGGATTGCCACTGCCCATGTTCAAGGGAAGAAGGTTGTACACCTATGGATATGGAGAGGATGCATGGGAGATCACTACCTTCATATTCAGGGATGCCGCCTTGCCAAATCCTGTGCATCTGATCTACACCAAGACATACTGAAACTGGGGACTTGGAATCAACTTGGCCATACATGAAGCCCTGTCTCGCCAGTGCCATCATGTCCGACACCTACTACCAGCAGATTCACCCTACCGTGACTATGGGAGGCGTGATGAAGATGGGAACATTGTGGTTACCCCGGGCGACAGGAACAACATGCCGCCCCGTCGAAGGCACATAGAGGACATGGAAAGGGAGAATGGAGCTCTAGCTAAGAAAGTGATGATGATAAAGGAGATTGCAGATTTTGCTAGCAATGGTATGGTGGTCCAAGGACAGGAGATTGACACCTTGCATGAAGCCGTGGGAGTTCTGGAGAATGCCCTGATAGCCAGAGATGCAACCATAGCTCATCTTCATGGTACCGTGCAGGAGAACACCCAGAACATACAACAGCTGCAAGGGACCGTCCAGGAAAGGGACCAAACTATTGAAGTTATGACAGCCCAGATTGCCGCTCTCCAAGCACAGCTGAATCCACCCTCTGATGATGACAATGGAGATGATGGAAACAATGGGGATGATGATGACAGTGGGAACGATGATGATGATGAGGACGAGGATGATGACGATGGAGACGATGATGGTGGAGGAGATGAAGCTGTAGCAGTTGCAGCTGAGAGTGAAGAAGAAGAGGAGGATCCAGAAGAGGTGGAGTTTGAGATTTCAAGTGATGACTCAGGAGAGGTGTATACTCCGCCGCCATGGTTGAACCGTGGACCGAAGCGCCAACGCATGAGTGCAAGGACATACCGCAACCTCTTCAAGAAGTAGATAGAAGTCCACCAATTAGTCCTCGTTAGGTAAATCGTTAGGATTAGTCTCGATCGATGTAAAACTTAGACACGGTTAGTTTAAGAGTGTTTAGTTGCTTATTTGTGTACTCCAATATCCCAGGAATTATTTGTGCAAATTTATGAAAGAGTTATGGCAATTTTGGTTACTATCTGTGTTATTTTCGCTGCAGTTTTCTGCTGATACAGCAGTACTGTACGATTTTTCATATTTTTCTGGTAACTGGGAAAAATCTGAAAAACATAGGGCTGGTGCGAAACTCTCTGTACTGTATGTGCAAAAATCAGCTAAATTTTCTGACGAGTCTAAGTCAGGTAGAAAAATTCGTGAACGCTGCTGGACTGTTCTGGCAGATTGCTGTTTTTGCTGTTTAGTTGATCAACTGTTTAGATAACCATTGCCAACTCTTGCAAAACTATTTCAGTAGGTATATACTGCTAGGATAACCCCTGGGATGTTGCTGGATCACTTGTTTGTTGATGTGTTGCTTGCTTGTGATTGTCTGCCATTGCTTGTTGTTGTTTGATCATAATGCATGGGTAGAATCCTATTATCGTAGTTGATTCTCTCTAAACTTACCTGTGCTGAACCGCAGATGCCTCCCCGCCGTCAATCCACTGAGTTGGAGCAGCTCATGGCAGCTCAGGCACAGCTGACCGAAGTTATGACTCAGTTCATGGAAGCTCAGAACAACAACAACAACAATGGGAACAACCAGCCTCAGGGAGATGCTCTCACCAGATTTCTGAGGCTAAGGCCGACTAAGTTCTCTACTGCAACGGAACCAATGGTTGCTCTCGACTGGTTGCGTTCAGTCAACAAGGATCTGGTAACTGTTGGATGCACTGATGCTGAGAAGGTGAGATTTGCCGCTCACCTACTGGAGGGACCAGCCGCTTCTTGGTGGGACACTTTTCAGATCACCCACCCGCTGGACACTGTGACTTGGGCAATGTTTGAGGAAGGTTTCAGGACCAACCACGTGTCTTCAGGAGTTCTGAGCCTGAAGAGGAAGGAGTTCCGCAACTTGGGCCAAACCAACCGCACTGTGGCTGAGTACATTGAGGAGTTCAACAACCTGTCCCGTTATGCACCTGAGGATGTTGACACTGATGCGAAAAGGAGGGAGAGATTCCTGGATGGCCTTAGTGATGAGCTTTCAGTGCAGCTACTAGTGGTTTACTGCCCCACTTTCCAGGAGCTTATGGACAAGGCCAGGATCTTGGAGGGGAAGCACAAACAGGTGGAGAACCGCAAGAGAAAGAGCAATAATCACCACTCTGGTTCACACCACAAGTCTCGCACCTCATATGATGGATACTCCAAGCATGGAGGAAGTGACCATGGGAGCCATGACCGCCACCACCATGGAGGCGATGGGCATCGCCATGACAACCATAGGAGCAGCCACCACAGCCACAAGGGGGGACACTCTCACCACTCTGGAGGACACGGTGGACACGACCGCAACCATGATCGCATCCTTGTGAAGAAGGATCTGAGTGAGATGACATGCTTCAAGTGTAAACAGAAGGGACACTATGCTGACAACTGTCCGGAGAGGAAAGGACTGAAGCCAACCAACAACGAGAAGGCCACAGTGAACCACATGAATGTGGAGGAGATTCCAGATGAGCCTGACCTTGTGATTGGTAAGTTCCCAATCAACACTCACCCAGCTTTCATACTTTTTGATACTGGTGCATCTCATTCATTCATATCAAGGGAATTTGTGGATAAGTATAAGCTACCTACTGAGTCTATGAAAGGGTCTATTAGAGTGAGTTCACCTGGAGGAGATATGATAGCTAGCGCGGGATGCCGCGACTTGACTGTGAGGATTGGAACACACAACTTCGTTGCACATCTAGTAGTGTTGGAATCACAGGGGTTAGACATTATTCTGGGTATGGATTGGATGTCTATGCATGAGGGACACATAGATTGTGCACAGCGAGCTGTTTCACTCAAAACCCCGGATGGTAAGAGGATTAGATTCAAGTCAGTTGTGCGACCGCGAAGTTGTAAGTTGAATTCTCTTAAGGGGGTTAGCATGGATACTGTGCCAGTGATTAGGGATTACCCCGATGTGTTTCTGGAAGAGCTGCCAGTAATGCCACCTGACAGGGAAGTAGAGTTTCTTATCGACCTGATGCCGGGAACAGGACCTATAGCAAAGAGACCATATAAGATGGATGTGGATGAGCTGAAGGAATTGAAGAAGCAGTTGAAAGAGCAGTTGGACAAGGGATTCATTCAGCCTAGTTCGTCGTCATGGGGAGCACCTGTTCTGTTTGTGGAGAAGAAGGACAGCAGCAAGAGATTAGTGGTGGACTATCGCTCGCTGAATGAAGTGACTATCAAGAACAAGTACCCTCTGCCGAACATAAATGATTTGTTTGATCAACTAGAAGGAGCAAAGGTGTTCAGCAAGATTGATCTGCGATCTGGCTACTTCCAATTGAAGATCCGGGAGGAGGACATACCAAAAACCGCCTTCACCACTAGGTATGGTTTATATGAGTATACGGTTATGTCTTTTGGACTAACGAATGCCCCGGCATATTTCATGACCATGATGAACAAGGTATTTATGGAGTACTTGGACAAGTTCGTGGTGGTGTTTATTGATGACATACTGATATATTCCAAGGATGATGCTGAGCATGAAAAGCATCTGCGACTGATTATGGAGAAGCTGAGGGAACACAAGCTGTATGCCAAATTCAGCAAGTGTGAATTCTGGCTTAACACGGTTGGATCTCTTGGACACGTAGTGTCAGGAGAATGAGTCGCGGTTGATCCAAGCAAAGTGACTGCAGTGACAGAATGGGAAGCGCCCAAGAATGCAGGAGAGATACGAAGCTTTTTGGGACTTGCTGGATATTACAGGAGATTCATTGAAAACTTCTCCAAGATTGCTAAGCCGATGACTGAACTTCTGAAGAAGGAGAGGAAGTTCGAATGGTCAGACGTATGTGAAGCCAGCTTTCAGGAACTGAAGCGTCGACTAGTGACCGCGCCTGTTCTGTGCTTACCAGACCTTCAGAAGGACTTCCAGGTGTACTGTGATGCCTCTCGACAGGGAATTGGGAGTGTGCTGATGCAAGATGGGAGAGTAGTGTCGTATGCCTCGCGGCAACTCAAACACCATGAGCGGAATTACCCCACACACGACTTGGAGTTAGCGTCAGTGGTTCATGCGCTCAAGGTATGGAGGCATTACTTAATGGGAAAGCACTGTGACGTGTACACCGACCATAAGAGCCTGAAGTACATATTTACACAGAAGGAACTGAATATGAGACAAAGGAGATGGTTGGAACTTATCAAGGATTATGATATGAATCTGCAATACCACCCAGGAAAGGCCAATGTAGTAGCAGATGCTCTGAGCCGGAAGGTCTATGCCAATGGATTGACTGTTGGGGAATTGCCCGAGGATTTGTGCAAGCAATTCAAGGACCTTAGACTGGAGGTAGTATCAGAAGGATACTTGGCAACAATGGAAGTCCAACCAACACTACAGGACAGAATCAGGAAGGCTCAAGTGGGAGACAAAGAGATAGATGAAGTTAAGGAAAAGATGAAGGAGGGTCGAGCAAGGGAATTCCGCGAGGATGAGCAAGGAACCTTGTGGTATGGAGATTGTCTGTGTGTTCCCAACGATCCGGAGATAAGGAAATTGATTCTGCAGGAAGCTCATGACTCGTCGTACTCTATACATCCGGGCAATACGAAGATGTATATGGACCTGAAGGGCAGATTCTGGTGGAACAACATGAAGGGAGACATCGCGGAGCATATTGCCCTATGTGATGTATGTAGCCGAGTGAAGGCGGAACACCAGAAGCCAGCAAGACTGCTACAGCCATTGCCTATGTCGGATTGGAAGTGGGATAGAGTGGGAATGGATTTTATCACAGGATTGCCCAGGACCAGGTCAGGATATGACTCCATTTGGGTAGTGGTCGACCATTTGACCAAGGTAGCCCACTTTATACCGGTAAAGACAACCTATATGAGTGCAAAGTTGGCCAAGATTTACATGGACAGGATTGTGTGCCTACATGGCGTTCCCAAGAGTATTGTATCAGATAGAGGCACCCAATTTACCTCACACTTTTGGCGCCAGCTGCACGAGTCACATGGTACTAGATTGGAGTTTAGCACAGCGTTTCACCCACAGACTGATGGACAGACCGAGAGAGTGAATCAGATTTTGGAGGACATGCTGAGAGCTTGAGCTTTGGCTCATGGTTCTAGTTGGGATGAGAATTTGCCTTATGCTGAGTTTTCCTACAACAACAGCTATCAAACCAGCATCAAGACGTCACCGTTCGATGTGCTATATGGGAAACGGTGTCGAACACCATTGCTATGGGATGGAGTAGGAGAACGTCAGTTGTTTGGGCCTGATTTGATCAAGGACGCTGAGGAGAAGGTCGCCTTGATTAGGGACAGACTGAAGGTAGCACAATCAAGGCAGAAGAGCTACGCTGACGCCAAGCGCAAGGAAGTGGTTTATGAGATAGGTGATAGAGCATACCTCAGATTGTCGCCACTTCGTGGAATCAAGAGATTTGGAATTAAGGGTAAGCTGGCACCTCGGTTCATTGGACCATATCGGGTCTTAGCACGCAAAGGAGAAGTTGCTTATCAGTTGGAGTTGCCAGAGGCTCTGTCCGCTGTTCACAATGTGTTCCACGTGTCACAGCTGAAGAAGTGCCATCCGGAGATGGTAGATACACCATTGAGAGACACTGTACCGCTAGAGGAGGTTCAGCTTGAGAATGACTTGACCTATGAGGAGAAACCGGTCAAGATTCTGGAGACAGCAGAGAGGATTACCCGTACCAAGACAATCAAGTTTTGCAAGGTGCAGTGGAGCCACCACACTGAAGAAGAAGCCACTTGGGAGCGTGAGGATGACATCCGAGAGGACTACCCACACCTATTTGCTAGCCGCGCCGAATCTCGGGGACGAGATTCATCTTAAGGGGGTTAGTCTTGTCACATCCCAAATTTTAGATTTGGTTCTGCATATCATTCATATCATTGCATCATACTCTTCCATGCAAAACCATCGATTGAAAAGATTCGGCAAAACACTATTTTCTAAACCCTACTCTATTTTACTACGAGGCTCTTGCGAGAGGTTCTACTAGGACTTGTGCTTTCCACCCTTGTAGCCTAGTGGTTTCACTCAACCCTTGACCCTAGGTTGTTCCCCTCGTTTTTACAAAAATTTAGAAACAAAAATCGCCCGATTCGGAGCTCGTACGGAAAAGTTACGGCTGTTTTATTAAAAGATCAAAAATCGGCGCCGACTTCGCCGAGTCCGGGTAGGACCCCGCGTGGGGCCCCCCATAAAAGGGCTGGACCCCACCGCGCCTCGATCCCCGCACCTAGCCGCCGCCACCTCTCCCACCGCGCCTCGGTCCCCGCGCCCGACCCCGCCTCCCTGGAACCCGCCGCCGCCGCCTCGAGGTAAGCCGCCGCCGCCCTGCTCGCAGCCGCGCGCCTCCGCCCGCTGCTCGCACGCCACCCTCCGCGCCGCGCCGCCACTGCAGTCGCCCCGCGCGCGCGCACGCACGCGCCAGCGCACCGCCGCCCTGCGCGCCTCGCGCGCTGCGCCCGCACGCCGCTCGCCGCCTCGCGCTGCCGTCGCATTGACCGCCACCATTCCGCGCTGACCGTCCCCCCTCCCCCCCCCCCCCCCCCCCCCCCGCGCAGGAACCGCCGTCGCCGGAGCCGATCGCCGCCACCGTCCTGAGCTCGCCGCCGTTCGTCTCCGGTGAGTCCGCAGCCGCCATCTCTTGGGACCGTTGGATCTCAGATCAGCGGTCTAGATCGTTCGTTGACCGGTCAGCCCCCAGACGTGACTAGTCAGACGCCCAGTCAGCGTCCAGTCAGCAGCCGCGTTGACCAGTCAACAGACACAGTTGACTGGGTATTTTCTTTAATCGATTTAGTTGGCAGATTTCGGTAGAAACTTGTAAATTACGTAGAAATTAAACCGCTGGGCCAAAAATTGCAAATAAAATATGTGTAGGTTCAGTAAGTCGTGTAGAATCTTGCTGTACCTTTGTTTCACACTTTTGCAGCAAGGTTTAGTACAGTTTAATCAAAATAGTTAATGGCCTTTTTGGAGTAATTAATTCGTAGGAAAAGATCTGTAACTCCAAAAATTGCGTATAATATGTCCCTGGATTCAGTAGGACGAGGAGAATCTCATCGTGAATTAAAAAGATAGGCTTACAGTAAAAACTTCTGCAGAAACTGTCTAGTGGCTTTCTGCAGTGTTTTAATTACTCAGGGAGTTTTATAATTCCTTTTTGAGTAATTCCAATTGGTACTGCTTCTAAATAGCAATGCCTATACTGTAGAATTTTCCCAAGATTTTACAAAGAGTATACTACCGGTAGCGAATTAATTGGGTTCTAGATCTAGTTTTGAATATTATATTTTGCATATTAGTTACCCTTGCGCTAAAACTATTTTTCCATGCATGCAATCAGTACCTCTACTGATTTCTATTATGTGGTACAGCTGTAGCACCAGTCCACTTGTCATGCATGCATTCATACGTCATCTTTATTGCATATGCTTGTGGATTGCTTGTTTATGATTGCAATTGTAACGTGGTAGATTGTGACGAGTGCAAAGCTTGCTCATGTGTGGATTGTTCTTCCGACCGCTACAACCAAGGCAAGTAGATGCTATTTTGTTCACGATATTGCCCTACTATTTTCTATGCATTGTCGTGTATTTTTTAGACGCATGTGTAGGATGATACTATCGCTATGTTATGTCCTATTATGTGGTAGGGCCTCCCTTGTAGATGAACCACCGTTGGTAGATGTGCTTAGCCATGCTATGATGTACGAGGGCTGGGTTACATCATTGAGACTTGTTTCTAAAAGTATTGGGTTGTGAAAATCTAAAACAACTTAATCAATGAATCTCCTGGGTGTGATGATATTGATAATTTTTGGTGGTTTCATTGCGGAAAGGAACCCAGGTATCTAGAGAAATTGATTGGCTTCTTTATTTGATAGCTTACGTGTACAACCATGTTCCAATAATGAAATGGGCGGTTGGTTGGACTTAGTAGGTTGTGGCAACCCGAACCTGCGTATCCAGAGATGTAGAATTTTGGTAGGTTGGACCGGTGCGCGTCAGGATTGGGAAGCTACTTCCCGAACAGTCTCTTCTTGGACTTCTCCCTATCATCACCCAAAATGAGAGTGATGGTACGAGCTGGGCTGGCCAAGTCACATGGGTAAAGTGTACTAACCCCCTGCAGGGTGTATAATCTAATCGATTAGCCGTGTCCCCGGTTATGGACAACTGAGTTGCTTGATATTAATTCCATGACATGTTTCTCGCTCATTCTAATTTCATAATTGTTTTAATATTGTTGGGTTAACTTAATTGGGATCTTTTCAAAGAAAATCAAAAACTGTTTATGAAAGTAGGACAAAGTTATTTGCAAATGCAGGCCAGACACAGCTCCACTTGCCAATTATGCATGTAGATGTTAGTACTATTGTCTCCATTTACTAGCTCTACTTGCCATACATTCCATGTATTGACCCTTCGGGGCTGCTACATTTCATGTTGCAGGTTATTCCGATTCTGAGTAATCGATATAGGCCACGGTACTCCACTCGGCACTTGTTCACTTGTGGGCAATTTGAAGAATGGAGGATTTACCTTATTTATGTTGCTACCTGAATAATTTGAGCTAGCCTTGGGCTAAGCTTTTATTGTAATAATGGTACTCTGGATCATCGTTATTCATGATGCACGGATATTTTGCTATGTTATTCATCTTATTCTATTGTGGGCCAATGAACAGATCCAGGGATTGGCATGTCACATAGAAGCCTCGGTCTTTTCAGAACCGCGGTGTTACAGCCAGCTAGGAGCCTTACTAGCCTCGCCAACCTTGTTTGGGACACTCTCCACCGTCCATCGCCACCCCCTGTCCAAGCCTCGAGCACTGCCAGCCCCTAGACCACACAGCCCGAGCGTGCACAGCCTCTCTACGAGCATGCCGAGAGCGCGCTAGAGCGCCACCCGCGACACACGCCCACAGACCGCGCGCCGCCCTCGCCGCGTGCAAGCAGGATCGCCACCACCCTAGGAACACCCCAGACACGCCCATTCACCACCGTGCGACCCGTATCACCTGTGCGTCATTAAAACTTCCGTCGGACCCGCCTAGAGCGTCGACGTGTTCCGACCATCCCACACCGCCCCACGCCATGTAACCATGCCGTTGAGCTTCGCCAGGGAACATAGCACCGTCCCCTACCTTTGCCCATGCCAGTAGCTCGCTGTAACGATGACACCGACGAGCTCCGCCCGCGCCCTTTGGTCCCCTTCTAGCACTATAAATAGAGGCCACCCCCGCTCGATTTCTTAACACCATCTCACTCCCCTCTCTCTCATAAACACCCCACCTCACTCCCGGAGCAAGGCGAGCAGAACATCGCCGGAATTTGGCCGAAGTCTGCCGGCGGAGGAGGAAGAAAGGAGCCAGCGATTGGGTCCGCCCTAGGAGAAGCCGGTACCAGGAGGTTCGTTGTCGTCGACTTCGTCGTTTGCCCCCATCGCAGACCCTCGCCTGAGCCACGGTGAGCCTCCCACAACCCCCACTGACCGCGCTAGGGTTCTGTCTTGCCGGTGTTGCCCAACGTCGACGATTGGATTAGAGTTTGATCATGCGGTCCACATCACCCCATACCGCTTCGCTCCCCCTGTCTCGCTGACTGGTGGGGTCATTCACTTAAACCCACCCGCGCGTGCGCTGTGCACCGTGGGTCGGCCCAGTTAACATCCCGCACAACCCAGAATTTGTATTTTCCAATATAGTTTCAAACCTAGTTCTGTACCAAGATTCAAAAATCAACCCAAGTCGTTTCACAGAACCAAAATGCATGAAACCAATTTTGTTAGGAAGGTACTTGAATGCTTAATCCAAGCCCGTTGGATTCAAACCAATTTGATTCGTAGATCATCTATAGTAAAAATAACAAGGCAGAAGCTTTTCTGCATTCAAACATTTTTCAAAATTCAACCATAAAAGCTTTTGAGTTGATTCCAACTCTCGAAAATCACATTTAACAAGACCTTTCTGAATATATAAAAATATATAGGTTTACTTGCAGAAATAATGGACAAGTAATAAAAGAATGCCTCATAGGCATTTCTAGCTACTTTAATTAATTAAAATAAAAGGGTAAAACCTTATTAAATTGTGACACCACTTTAAATTACATTCCCATGTACTTAAATATGTGGTGATGACATGTGTCAACATGATCCCATGTTTGAGTTGGATAATATTAAATCTTAAGTAGTTTTTCGATGAGTAGAAATTACTTTTCCAAAAATAAAATAAATAAGACAAATACTTTGATGATTGCAATGTTTATGATGATCCTAGATCTAGGGATGTAGGCAGATTTCCGCCAAAGCGTTTATTTCTGTCCGCCAATTTTTTTCACATAATCAATAAACCAGTTCATTTTCTAAATTAATCCATTTTCTAGCTTTGAATGCACTTCGATGGACTGTCCGCTTTGTCCGTCGGACTGCCCGTTTGCATGCCTACCTAGATCATCTAGTGAAAACCTTGGTGTGATAAATAGAAGTAATTAAGTATTGTTTAGTGATTGTGTACCTCGTATTTATTTATAGATGATAGTACCGACTAAGGATATGAGGAGGAAGGAGACTACTATGAGGAAGAAGCCGAGGAGAACTTCAACCACTGCTCTGCACAAGGCAAGCCTATACTTGCAACATTGCAAGCCTAATACTACCAGTTGACTTGGAAAGATAAAACTTGCATGATACTATGCAAACTAGATGCCTTAAGAATATGTGATTATACCCATTTGATGATACTAAATCCCAGTTTTACTTGTAAGCTTAGTTATTTTATTTCTTTATCAAAGCTTTTATTTGAGTTTACTTAGTGCCTTGTAGATATTAGAAAGATATATGAAGGTAGCATAAAGAGCATAAAACTTGACCTAAGTTAGATAATCTTGATGTCATCCTGAGGCATGAGATTGAACTTAGATCATTCTCACTTGATTACCACCCCTCATTAGTATTTACCCCCACTTGTAGATGCTAGTGCTAAGCATAAAACTTGATCATTTTATATGGGAATACTTGGTGAAAATGGTTATGAAAACCGTAGAATGATGAGTCATTCTACTGAAATGTTTTCCCATGTGTTCTTGAACACCAGATGATTTTGATGATGAAAATTTTAAGGCATGAGCCTTACCCTTTATAAAACTGATGGTTGTCTGGATGCGATACCATTCCAATTTTACTGTACAACCACAATACCCGGAATTTGGGTAGGGCTTGACTGGAAATTTATATACCTTAGTATGGGTTCCCTTACGGCCAACGTTTGAGCTGAGGCTACCTTGTGAAGATTGTCCACCTGTGCAGTTCCCAAGATGACAGTTGGTCATGGTTGGGAGGCCAAACTCACAGGAGAGGTGCCTTTATTAGGGCGTGTAATTGAAAGGTTAGGATTGATTATCCGCATACTGAGTATGGTGAATTCAGGGTTTTTTCCTGACGGATGTATCGAATATTGTGGTGAAAGTGTACCACCTCTGTAGAGTGTCAAACTATTCGAATAGTTGCATCCGTGGTTATGGACAGTTTGAGTGGCCATACTGTTCCGTCGTCATATGTTTTTCCAAATGACTTATGAAATGATTCATGACTTGACTTGACCACAACAGGGTTGTGATATGAAATTCAAGTTCCCACTTAGGTGTTATAAAACTTTCAACTAGCTTTCTTTGCTTTTGAACTTAGTTAACGTAAATCTGGCTTTCTGGCAAAAACAACCTAGAGCTTAGTACTTCCTATTCCAAAACCACTTCACTTGTTAGTATTAGTTTGCGAGTACTTAAAGAGTACTCATGGCTTTGTCCCTGGCTATTCCCGTGGCCAGACTATAAAGAGGACTATCAGGATTACGGACCGCAGGAAGGTGACGACAACTAGGATCATCTCCCATTGTCAGCATTTCCTGTGACCATGAAGATGGAGCTTCGCCCATGCTACCGTTATTATTACGTTATTTCTGTTGCTTGAATTGTATTAAGACCGGATCATGTGATCCTTTATTTGTTGTAAGACCTTATGTATGGTTTGTAATGGATGATGTACTGTGATATACAATCTATTATGTCTCGCAAAAATGGTAATCCTGGGATTGCGATGTATGGCATAACAGGCATCTGGGATTAAAAATCCGGGTGTTGACAATGATGCCCATGAAAAAACAAATAATGTGGTATTGTGTTTGTCACCTGCATCAAAGACCTAACCATCAAGATTTTTTTTTGATAATTGTTATTCCGTTCTGGTATTATGACATTAACTGTTGTTCAAATGATTATTGTATTCTATAGACGATGGATGAACCATTGTAAATCTTGATGGTGAAATAACATCCATAACAGTAATGATAAACATCGCAATACTAATGGTTAAAGTTTCACTTATTTGTGACACCACCATTTATGTTATATTGTAAAGGAATACATGAATAAACTCCATGTTGATGGACTTTTGGAGTCATTTGTTTTCAAATAAATTGACGCTTGCTAGAATTTCCTAAATATGGTTGCATCTCCGTTCATTAGCCAAAATAGAACAAGCAGCTAACTTGTTGGAGGTCATACATGTTGATGTATGTAGTCCATTATGTGAAACTAAGGGTGGTAGATTTTTCTACTTTGTATACTTTCATCGAGGACTTGAGTAGATATATGGGTATATCTATTTAATAAGAAACAAGTATGAGACATTACAGAAAATGTTCAAAGGTTTTAGTATGAAGTAGAAATCATTGTAACAAGAAAATCAAGTACTTTTTATTGGATCATAAAGGAAGATATTTGAGTTATAAGTTTATCAAACATCTAAGAGTTGAGAAATTGTTTCTAAAACACCATAGTAGTATGGATTGTTCGAGAGATGTAATCGAACCTAGTTATACTTAGTAAGATCAAAGATAAAGCAACCATTATATTTTAAAGATTATTCTTTAGGGATTACCACTTTTACACTGAAAAGAGTGCCATCATAATCCGTTGACATGATACCATATTAGTTATGGCATGGGGTAAAAGCCAATTCTTCTTTTCTTAAATTTTGATATGGAAGGAAGATGTAAAGTGTTTACAACCAAAGTAGGATAAGCACTTCTTTGTAGGTTATCCCAAAGAAATCATTTGGTATTCCTCTAGCGTAGCACTGAAGACAAAAGTGTTTGTCGCTGAAAATGGCAAGTCCCTTGAGAAGGATTTTTCACAAAAAGTTAAGTGGGAGGACAATAGAATTTTGATGAGGTTATTGAACCCGAGAAACATGTGCTTAGTACCGCAACGCTGGAAAGTGTTTTGGAGGCGGCCATAGTGCTCATGGCTCCCGTGCCTACAAATGTTGTAGTCCCGGAGATATATGTTCTTATTGAACCACGTGGGTCAGGTAGTAATCAAATATCAAGATTTGAGGATAAAGAGTTATTGTTGGACAATAATGAACCTACTGTATATGAAGAAACGATGATGGGCCATGACTCCATTAAATGGCTTGTCACCATAAAATCCTGATAGTATCCATGTATGAAAATTAAGTTGTCCACTTGGTAGACCCTCCGAAAGGCGTGAAGCTTTTTAAGCGTAGGTGGATCTATAAAAAATACAAGTGGATATTAACATTTACAAAATGGTCGACATGTTAGAAAGAAGTTTACGACAATGTTCAAAGAGTTGACCGCGACAAGATTTTAATCTTTCATAGTGTTGCTTAGTCTATACATATTATTGTAGATACCATTACCTATTTTAACATTGAGATATGATAGTGGAATAAAAAAACAACATTCTTCAAATAAAATGGTTACCTAGGACATGCACATGACACAATTCAAAGGGTTTTATTAATTCAAATGATGCTAAAAGGCATGTAAACTATGGTTTAAGTAAGTATCGCGGAGTTGGAATCTTCATTGAGATAAAATTATGAAAGAGTTTAATTTTATTATAAATGATAAAAATTCTTTTATCTATAAGAAAGTAAGTAGGAGCGCTGATATGTTTTTATAATACTCTATATATAAGACATCTTGTTGATTGGAAATGATGTATATTTTCTTGACACAATTAAGATTCAACTAAATTAGATTTTTATGAAAGACTAAGGAAAAATCAGAATATTAGACATCAAGGCCTATACTTATAGATTGAAGTTCTAATATAGTTATCCCGAAGTACAGAGATGAAATTTTGAATTATATCGATATAGAAATGATAATAAAGGTTCTTGTCGCATGGAAAGGGTTAAAGCAAGAGTCAAGTTTTCTGACACTTGATGAGCGAAACCACATGAGCAACTTTATTAATCATGCATACCATGATATATGCATATCCAGATATGTCCTATTCCATAAAATGTCGTGGGCATATACCAGAGCGATTCATATGATAATCACTGGCCAATAGTAAGAATATTTTTATGTGCTTTCGAAGAACTAAGAATAGTTTCTGTATGCGGAACAAACGGTCCATTGTAAAGTGTTAAATTTGTTTTGTCAGATATAAAAACTAATTTAATCTCAAATTTATATATGTTTTTTAGTAAAATGGTGGCGCAATGAAATGGAAGAAAGTTCTATGATAGATTTGGATGAGTATCAAAATTTATAACATTGTGAAGGATGCTACAACAAAGGCTGAGTGTATGACTACTCCAGTAGCAGCAGAAGGAGGACATTTGTGTCAAAAAGTTTGTTATCGAACTAGGTATTATTCCAAGAAGGCTATACTATGAATATTTATTGTACAAAATAGTGTCTACACTATTTTATCTAAGAAACTAAGTTCTTACCAGAAAACCAAAATTATACAATTCCATCTCATTTGAGAATGAGTGATGCATAAAGACACAAAGACATGCAAATACACACAGACCTGAAAGTGTCAGACCCGATGATTATGTTTACCACATGCAACATGTATGAACAACAAAGAAAGACATAGTTGTTAAATGCATAAACTTTGACTAGATTATTGACTCTAGTGCAAGTGGGAGACTATTAGAAATATGACCTAGAGGCAATAATAATAAAGTTGTTATTATCATATTCCCTTGTTCACGATAATTGTTTATTCTCCATGTTGTAATTCTGTTAACCCGAAACAAAATACATGCATGGATACATAAACAACACTGTGTCCCTAGTAAGCCTCTAATGGACTAGCTCATTGACTAAATGATGGCTAAGATTTCCTAACTATGGACATGTAATGTCATTTTATAACAAGATCATATCATTAGGAGAATGATGTGATGGACAAACTCAATAATAAACATAGCTTTTGATCATGTCACTTAGTTTTCTATTGCTTTTGTATATGTCAAGTATCGTTTCCTTAGACCATGAGATTGTGTTACTCCCTGGTATCAAAGGAATAATGTGGACATCAAACGTCATTTCATAATTGGGTGATTATAAATATGGATTTCAGGTATCTCCGATGGTACTTGTTGAGTTGCATGAATCAAGAGTGAGATTTGTCCCTCCAATTGGCAAAGATATATCTCTAGTCCCTCTCGGTAGTGTAGCATCCTAACGGTTGCAAGCATGTGACTAATGTGTTTAGTCACATGGATCCGACACCATGGAAAGAATAAAGATAACTTACTGGTAACGAGATTGAACTAGGTATGGAGATATAGACGATCGAATCTCAAACAAGTGATATATCACGAGACAAAGAAAATCAAATACCAGATTAATTGAATCCTCGACATCATGGTTCAACCGACAAAAGAACTTCTTGAATGTGCTGGAACTAATATGGACATCCAGGTACCACTATTGGTTATTGATCGGAGAGGTGTCTCGACCATGTTTGCACGTTCTCGAACCCACAGGGTCACACACTTAACGCTTCGTTGTCGGTAGGTTTAAATGATATTATAGATGGTATGATCGAATGCTGATTCAAAGTCTTGGATGGGATCCTAGATATCATGAGGATCTTAGGTTTAGTTCAGAGATGGAGAAAAACTATATCGATGGTAGGTTTTGGATATCGGAAATTATCTAGGAAGGTTTTAGAATTGTTCTAGATAGTTCTAGAATATTACAGAATGTTTCGGAAGGGGTCCAACCTGCCCGAAAGGAGGCATGGGCCAAAGTGGGGGGAGGGGAGGGCACCTGACCTACATGGGCTAGGGCGTCACAAGCCCTAGGCCCAACACCCCTTGGGCCAAAACCCTAGCTATGGGTGGGAGAGCTTCCTTAGGGAAGGGGCTACCTCCTTTGGCCACCGCCCCTTCCTTGGAGGAGGGGGTGATGGGGCCGCCCCTGCACCCCTATATAAGGAGGGGTAGGGGTGGAGGCACACCATCCCACCCTCCAGGCGGCGCCTCCCTTCCCCACTCCTCCCGCACAACTGCTTGGCGAAGCCCATCTGATCTCCCATATACCATAACTGAAAGGATCGTATGGGCACCTAGAGGGGGGTGAATAGGTGCTACTTCAAATTTTACTCCTTTTCAAATTAGGGTTTGACAAGAAAGGTAAATTCTCTAGAATATGCAACTATGGTGAATTTACCTATATGTCAACCAAGCACAAGCTAACACAACACTAAGCAAGAACAAGTAAGTAAAGTGCGGTAAAGGATAGAAGTAACCAAAGAAGTGGACGCGGAGACACAAGGATTTGTTTCCCGTAGTTCCTTACTTTTGAGGGGAAGTACGTCTATGTTTGGAGAGGGGGTGGTTTCAAACCACCAACGCCACGAGAGGCCTCCCTTGTTCTCCGATGAATCTCACCCCAACGGGCTTGATTCACCTTCCACTATATCGGCAACCTTCGAGGTGGAAGCCGACACCTTTACAACAAGTTCGGGGCACACATCCACAACTTAATTGGAGGCTCCCAAATGCAAGCAAGCTGTCAAGACAAATCAAAGACAAGCTTGTAAGAACCAAATCAAAGTTAGGGTTTCCAATGAAACACTAGAGCTTGGGGGCCCTCAAATGAATGAGGGGGAAATGAAGATCTCTCTTGGTGAAGATGTAGATCAAGGCCTCCTCCTTCGATTCTCCAAAGATCAATGACTTTGGATGGTTGGATGAAGAGATCTTGTAGATTTGGTGGCTCTAATGGGGTTGGTGTTCTTGAGCAGCTCGAGCAACTGGAGGAAGAAGATAAGGGTCCCTTTTTATAGGCAGCCCCCTCCACGAACCGTTTTCTGACCGTTGTAGAAAAGTCAGACCGGAGACTCCGGTCTGTAGACCGGAGACTCTGGCCAATCTCCGGACCAGCCTCCGGACCGCCCATCTGAATGACCCAGAACATTCCTGACCTAGCAACACCGGAGACTCCGGTCTTCCAACACCGGAGACTCCGGACTGAACAAGGTTCGGAGACTCCGGAGTATGCTCCGGTGCAGGCTCCGGACCCCTAGTCAGAATGTCCCAGCCCAGATCCTGAAGACCCCACCGGAGACAAGTCCGGAAACTCCGGACCACACCGGAGAATCCGGTCTTGGCAGACCGGAGACTCCGGTCTAGAGTTTCCAGAAATGTGTCGATTCAGTGTGAACTTTTCCCAAGTGTGAGGGTGCTTTTCACTTATCATAATATCGACTTGTGGACAGTGACAAACTGTAAAATGATCTACTTGTTGTTAACGAACACCAAAAGTGATTATGGCAATAAATGCCCTTTCAATCTCCCCCTTTTTGGTGTTCGATGACAACAAGTGATTTGCATGGAATAAAGTATGTATGGGACTCCCCCTGACTATGTGCAACAAGATAATTTAAGTAGATCATGCAGGATAGATAGTATCACACATAAATCACATAAATCTCACATGAGTTACAATAGATGGTGCACACAAGCACATAGTCATAGTCACACACATGAACAGCAAATAACACACATAAAGTTCAAGTTCGAATATGGCAAATCAAAAGCAAATAAAATAAAGACAGATAGTCGCAACTCCCAAATCCCCCATGCAAACCGATGATAATTTCTTCTCCCCCTTTGGCATCGAAACGCCAAAAAGGGAAAAGACCTACACTAGCGCCCCAACAGCTCAGTAGTCATCGTCATCCTCATCCTCCTCCTGGTCACCATCATCCTGATCATAGTCATCATCATCGTCTTCAGGGACAGCAGGCCCTTTGCCGTGAGGGCGAGAAGAGGAAGTACCCTGGTACCCGAACCCGGAGGTGACATCAGCAAACGTCTTCCAATCCACCAGACTATCCTTTTGCGCATTCCATGCCCCAAATGAGAGTGTATGATCAGACTCTATGGACTGTTGAGCCCCATGCTCATCATTGTATTCATCCTCACCTTCCTCATTATCCTTAGCACCTTGTTCCTTGATCTTTTTGAGGAGCTTCTCAATGCGGCGGTTGCTTTGGTAGGATGCATGCTGCTACTTACGGATGTCGACGTTCATGCAACAAAGGGTCCTCTCCCAAAATCTGGCCTTCTTGACCCGCTCATGCACATAGTCTCGAGTCATAGTAGGCATAGGGGCATTGGAGGCATTCTTCCTCCAAACTCTAGGTGGGGAGGGAGCCCTCTCCGTCTCAATCTCCTCATCATCATCCCCATAGCGGTGCCTTGGAGCAGGCCCCATACGCCCCTTCTGCTGCAGAGTGACCAGAGTGTGCTCAGTGAGATGTGGTGGTATGCCATGTGGAGAATCATGCTCCTGGGAGTTGATGTAACACCCTCAGAATCGGCCCTATGCAAGTTTTAGCGAAACCCGCCAATCCCGCATAGAAACGATTCGAAGGTGCCCACCAGGCACTTGCGTGCGGGTGGAAAACGAAGTAATAACATTACACAACAGTCCTCGATGGGACCCATAGAACAGATATATATATACAACACGACTCCATGAGTCAAGAATACAAATATATACGGTACAAAGATCCAAATCACCTCGAAAACGATGGAGCGTCCGACTACGGACAAGATGCAAATGGGGCTAAGAGCCCTGAAGAATAACCAATGGCGTCCATAACCCTGCCCAGGCCAAGCCGGAAGGGTAACCCTGCTAACGACGTCGATCTCAAAACCTTCTTAAACAAAAGGGGTGCCGACAAAGGGCAAAGGAAAAAGAGGAGCGTCAGTACTGAGGCCAGTACACGGCGAGGCTAGAATTCGGCGGTCCTCGCCTACATAGGTATGGTGGACTGAAGCGGCAACGGCAACATGCGCTAAACAACCTATAGAGACTCGATACAACTGGCGACTATCAGAGAGGGGTAAGAAAGACCTATTCGGATCCAACCTGATACTATCATCAAACAAACCCATCCTGGCGTTTCCCCCTCGAGACCAAACGAGGAAGTCAACCGAGGAGCTCACACAGTTGGCAGTTTTACTTATTCAGTTATAGTTGCGGCACTTTACTAGTCAGGTTTAGATAATCATCCTGATAAAGTAAGCAGTGGGCACTTTTAGTTAATCATTCTGTTATAGTGGCATCACTTACTAGTCAGATACAATTAGCATGAGATGACCCCAAAACCCAGCAGTTGTTGGTACTTTTATCTAGCCATTCCGTTGTAGTGAAGCTGATTACTAGTCATATCGGATACAAGTCAAATTAGAACAGTAAACTTTAGTTATAGTTGTCTATGATCAAGCACTGTGCTCCAAGTCGTCCATAACCGCGGACACGGCTTCTCGAAAAGATTTAACCCTGCAGGGGTGCACCAAAGTATCCACAGGCACTTCGACCCTTTTTGCCAGATCAGTTAACATACACCCATCGGTATGTCGGCGGGGCCTAAGTCACGACGTTCCCAGACCCAAAGCAAGTACATGGGGGCCACCCCACCAAGTCGACACCCGCAACGAAGTCGGCCGGTCTCCGAGACGGACTTAGGGTTTGCGTCAGTGGCTGTAAACGACAACAAATCCCCAAACAGGGACTGTCGATACAGCGAAAACACTCCGCTTCCAAAACAGTACAGTGTGCTCCTCGCACAATCGTAAATAAAGCAGTAAAGCATGGCATAGGTATAGGATAGTAAATAAAACCTCAAACTAGTTGTGGCCCCCAGTACAATACTTTGAAATCAGGTAATAATCAATGGGGGGCCCATATCTCCCCACCTGTGGTTAGCGCGCTCGATCTCGGAACAGGTGTCAAGAACTCGGGTCCTACGGGACACAAGTGGGCGGTCGGAAAACAAATATTATCTATCACCCACCGATGCCTCTGCTTAAAATCAATTTTAGTTGTTAAAACAGTAATTAAAGTGAACAATAAGTAAAGCCATGGTCTTCTCCAATATCAACACGCGGCAATTCTCCAACAATTGTGGTACTTGACGACACGCAAAAACACTTGATCAAGCGACTACGACACGCGGGTCCAACTATCTACCAAACAACAGGTAATAGGATGTGTCCAAGGCTATATATGGCTGCAAGGGATATCGCGGGTACGAAAACTAGAGCATCGCAACACAGATAGCAAAGATCAACAGGAGGGAAATAAATACTATAAAAGTAAGATAGGTAGAAAGGGGGAGGTGCTCGCCTGAAAACATGCCGAAGGTTCAACCGAAGAACAGACGACACTCGCATCAACTCAACGGCCTTATCCGCGAAGAAGCAAACACTAGAAGAAACACCGGATGCAATGTTTAATACTACGGCAAAAAATCGGGCATGATGCATGTATGATGTATGGCATGGCAAAGATGCGATGCAATTAGGTCATATTAAGCGGAACCGGGATCCCGACAATTAATTAAACGGTTCAAGTGAATTAGCTACCCTGCCATTTAAATGTTGTTTGAACATGGCAAAATAAGTTACCGGTTCGCTACACAAATTTAAATGAGGCCAATATGAGACTAGATTTGCCCGCATATGGGCCCCATATTTAATTATTAGGTGAATCGGCATAAGACCCCCAAACCACACGACAATATGCATGCAAGTATGGCAATTAATATGCAACAAGTTTATTTAGTTGACAATTTATAAAATAGGGTTCTCGGATAAGGTTCGCACATTAGGGGGTCTCGACGAACTTGGGGTTCCGGGGTTCGGGGTCGATCTCAGGGTTCAGGGTTCGACGGAACGGTCTCGCGGGAACGTTCTCGGACAACGGAGGTAGGTCTTCGGATCGGGGTAGTAGATCTTGTCACTTGGTATCCGCGAAGTAGATCTTGTTGTTCTGTGTCGGTGACCTCGGCATCCAGGTTCTCGGCGAGCTCGGCGTCCGGGAAGGAGAGCTTGGCGTATTCGAGGGGGAACTTGAAGCCCGCGATGGAGATCTTGCCGGTCCATGACGAAGATCTTGGACTAGGGCGCCGTTTGGGTTCGGTGTCGAGCTTGCACAGTTTCCGGTTCTCAGCTCGTGTCGGTCTAGTCGTTAGCCGAACGTGGCAACGTGGCGGTTACTTCTCGTGGCGTCGGTCTTGTAGTCCGAGAGGGCGGAGGACGCCGTGATCGGTCTTCAAGGGTCCGAAAGGCGATCTTGGTGTTCCGGCCATCTTCGGTCCTCGGATCCGAGAGGGCTCGGGGTCTTGACGGGGTTCGGTCTTCGGACGTCGGGATCGGGGCCTTTGGTCCGTGAAGTTCTTGTTGTTCCTACTTCGAGAAGATCTTGTCGGGCGTTGTTGTAGAAGAACCGTCGTCACCACCGCAACAATATCCGCCACCGATTTGCATACATCCTCGTATCATCCTCAAATCAGGTACTATACGCGTGTCTCAAAGAACACACACACGGCAACCATCGAAAACCAGAGGGCCTTGCGCTGCGAGCAGATGAGGTCGCGGAGGAGGGGCGCGCGAGCGCCTGCGGCTTGCGGGCTCGCAGGAGCTGCAGCAGCAGAGGGCCGGACCGGACCCCGCGGTGGAGGGACGCAGCGGCGACGGGCGCGCGCGCGGCCGGGGAGGCGGGTGGCGGGGAGCTGCAGAGGAGGGCGGTGCCGGAGGGAGCAGGAGCACCGCGGCGGGAGCGAGGTAGAGGCGGCCTGGGGCGACGGCGCGTGCTCAGGACGGAGCAGGGCGAGAGGGCGACCGCGACGCCGGGGACCGTCGGGCGGAGGCTAGCTTGCCGGGCGAGGCAGGCGCGGCCAGGGGGAAGCGCAGCGGCGAGGCTAAAGAGGGCCAGAGGGGAGCTTGCAGAGGAGGGCACGGAAGGAGCTTGAGGAAGACCGGCGGTTGGGGGCTCGATGGCGAGCTCGGGGGGGTCCGCGGCGAGAGGGGCAGGGCGAGAGAGGCGAGGAGGGCGGTGGCCGGCGCCGGGCTCGGACGGGAGCGGGGCGAGGCAGAGGCGGACGCGGAGGAGGTGAGTCCGGGCAGCGGGGCTGCGGCACCGCACGCCGGCGGCGTCGGGCTAGCGCGGGCGGGGACCGGCGGAGGCGGGGGTTCGCGGAGGGGAGGGCGGCGCAGGGGAAGAGGGGGCCACGCCGGGAGGGCCGGTCGCCGGAGGGGAGAGGGAAGGGTGGAGCGGCGGCGGGCGGGGCTGGTTGGGGATCGGGGAGAGGGGAGGTTACGGGCGGGGCGCGCGAGAGAGAGGACCAGGGAGGAAGAAGAGCAACGGGGTGCGGAGCGGTGGTCGCGTGCGTGCGCGTGGGGTGCATGTGTGGGGCCCAGGGCGGGCCCAGGGCAGCGGTTGGTGGGAGGGTGTGTGGCTGTGTGAGGGAGAGGAGTGGATCAGATCAGGGGGGTGGGGCTGGCGTGTGGGGCCAGGGGGAGGAGAGGGTTAACCAGGGAGAGAGAGGGGGAGAGAGAAAAAGAGGAGGTGGCAGGATATGATTGGTGGGGAGGAGGGATGAGGGTGAGGTGGCGACATAGGATAGGTTGGGGTGAGGTGGCCGGTGGGTGTGGGTAGATAGGTTGGGTGTAAAAAGGATTAAGGGATGGACCGATTATAATTTCCTGGGGGTGGTTGTTCGGGTCGGTTCGGCCCGTTCGAATGCCCCCACTAAAAAGAATTAAACCTTTTATTTGTTTTAAACGGGCCGTTTGCAAACCGCTCGCAGCCAAAACAAAATAATCCGAAGACCCGGGTTTGGCGTTTGAATAAAAGACGGGGCGTTTAGAAAACAAAACCAGGCTTTTCAAAAATAGTTTTATACAAGCAAATGCAAGATGATGACTATGCTCAAATGCAATGTGGCATGATGACATGAGCATGCGGTCATGATGATGCAATGCACAAAAACAACGCGATTTTCTAGTAGTGGTTTTGCGGGATGCCACAATTCGACACCACTAACAAGGGATCTCGCCCTCGAGATCCGCCTCATGGTACCGGAAGGAAGGTCGGCGATCTGCGTCTTCTCGCTTCGTGTAGATCCTCGCGACACCACTAACAAGAGGTCGTTGTACTGGTCATCAAAAGAACACTCCGGATAAACAACGGACGAAGTTAAAGGTAAGGCCACCTCTAACTTCCATGGAAGGAGTAAAATTGCATCGATCCACCATTCCATATACAAAAGCAAATGATAAGAGTAGTGGTATGGTCGCGACTCCATCCCGCACTCAAAGCATTACTATGTACACGAATAGACAGATTATGCAACCAACTCTCAGGATTCAGACTGAAGATCTCGACAAGCGAGGTTCGGAAACAAAGGAGTGATGCAGACTCTGCATCAGATCTGGCGTAGAGGATGTCGTCGCGTCGGAAAACACCGGAAGGCACAAACAAGGAACAAAGAATGGTACCACAGTAGACGGATTCCTCAGACAGCATGAAGACCAGATGTAGCAACACCGTTTCCAAAGGAGGAAGCGAAACCCTGAAGGTACGACGGAAACCCAACCACGAGAAATCCTGGACTCGAAGAAAAAAAAGAGAACGGATTCAAAACACGTAGAGGTAAGAGGAGAATAGCAGAGAGGTAAGGAGTAAAATCAGACCTAATCAGAACTATCCAACCGATTTGCAAAAATAGTTTTGACACTCTACTTCGGCCGTTAGCTAGGTTATCCTACAGGCTGGACTTGTGGGGTATCGCAACTGCTGAGCTCTGATACCACTCTGTAACACCCTCAGAATCGGCCCTATGCAAGTTTTAGCGAAACCCGCCAATCCCGCATAGAAACGATTCGAAGGTGCCCACCAGGCACTTGCGTGCGGGTGGAAAACGAAGTAATAACATTACACAACAGTCCTCGATGGGACCCACAGAACAGATATATATACAACACGACTCCATGAGTCAAGAATACAAATATATACGGTACAAAGATCCAAATCACCTCGAAAACGATGGAGCGTCCGACTACGGACAAGATGCAAATGGGGCTAAGAGCCCTGAAGAATAACCAATGGCGTCCATAACCCTGCCCAGGCCAAGCCGGAAGGGTAACCCTGCTAACGACGTCGATCTCAAAACCTGCTTAAACAAAAGGGGTGCCGACAAAGGGCAAAGGAAAAAGAGGAGCGTCAGTACTGAGGCCAGTACACGGCGAGGCTAGAATTCGGCGGTCCTCGCCTACATAGGTATGGTGGACTGAAGCGGCAGCGACAACATGCGCTAAACAACCTATAGAGACTCGATACAACTGGCGACTATCAGAGAGGGGTAAGAAAGACCTATTCGGATCCAACCTGATACTATCATCAAACAAACCCATCCTGGCGTTTCCCCCTCGAGACCAAACGAGGAAGTCAACCGAGGAACTCACACAGTTGGCAGTTTTACTTATTCAGTTATAGTTGCGGCACTTTACTAGTCAGGTTTAGATAATCATCCTGATAAAGTAAGCAGTGGGCACTTTTAGTTAATCACTCCGTTATAGTGGCATCACTTACTAGTCAGATACAATTAGCATGAGATGACCCCAAAACCCAGCAGTTGTTGGTACTTTTATCTAGCCATTCCGTTGTAGTGAAGCTGATTACTAGTCATATCGGATACAAGTCAAATTAGAACAGTAAACTTTAGTTATAGTTGTCTATGATCAAGCACTGTGCTCCAAGTCGTCCATAACCGCGGACACGGCTTCTCGAAAAGATTTAACCCTGCAGGGGTGCACCAAAGTATCCACAGGCACTTCGACCCTTTTTGCCAGATCAGTTAACATACACCCATCGGTATGTCGGCGGGGCCTAAGTCACGACGTTCCCAGACCCAAAGCAAGTACATGGGGGCCACCCCACCAAGTCGACACCCGCAACGAAGTCGGCCGGTCTCCGAGACGGACTTAGGGTTTGCGTCAGTGGCTGTAAACGACAGCAAATCCCCAAACGGGGACTGTCGATACAGCGAAAACACTCCGCTTCCAAAACAGTACAGTGTGCTCCTCGCACAATCGTAAATAAAGCAGTAAAGCATGGCATAGGTACAGGATAGTAAATAAAACCTCAAACTAGTTGTGGCCCCCGGTACAATACTTTGAAATCAGGTAATAATCAATGGGGGGCCCATATCTCCCCACCTGTGGTTAGCGCGCTCGATCTCGGAACAGGTGTCAAGAACTCGGGTCCTACGGGACACAAGTGGGCAGTCGGAAAACAAATATTATCTATCACCCACCGATGCCTCTGCTTAAAATAATTTTTAGTTGTTAAAACAGTAATTAAAGTGAACAATAAGTAAAGCCATGGTCTTCTCCAACATCAACACGCGGCAATTCTCCAACAATTGTGGTACTTGACGACACGCAAAAACACTTGATCAAGCGACTACGACACGCGGGTCCAACTATCTACCAAACAACAGGTAATAGGATGTGTCCAAGGCTATATATGGCTGCAAGGGATATCACGGGTACGAAAACTAGAGCATCGCAACACAGATAGCAAAGATCAACAGGAGGGAAATAAATACTATAAAAGTAAGATAGGTAGAAAGGGGGAGGTGCTCGCCTGAAAACATGCCGAAGGTTCAACCGAAGAACGGACGACACTCGCATCAACTCAACGGCCTTATCCGCGAAGAAGCAAACACTAGAAGAAACACCGGATGCAATGTTTAATACTACGGCAAAAAATCGGGCATGATGCATGTATGATGTATGGCATGGCAAAGATGCGATGCAATTAGGTCATATTAAGCGGAACCGGGATCCCGACAATTAATTAAACGGTTCAAGTGAATTAGCTACCCTACCATTTAAATGTTGTTTGAACATGGCAAAATAAGTTACCGGTTCGCTACACAAATTTAAATGAGGCCAATATGAGACTAGATTTGCCCGCATATGGGCCCCATATTTAATTATTAGGTGAATCGGCATAAGACCCCCAAACCACACGACAATATGCATGCAAGTATGGCAATTAATATGCAACAAGTTTATTTAGTTGACAATTTATAAAATAGGGTTCTCGGATAAGGTTCGCACATTAGGGGGTCTCGACGAACTTGGGGTTCCGGGGTTCGGGGTCGATCTCAGGGTTCAGGGTTCGACGGAACGGTCTCGCGGGAACGTTCTCGGACAACGGAGGTAGGTCTTCGGATCGGGGTAGTAGATCTTGTCACTTGGTATCCGCGAAGTAGATCTTGTTGTTCTGTGTCGGTGACCTCGGCATCCAGGTTCTCGGCGAGCTCGGCGTCCGGGAAGGAGAGCTTGGCGTATTCGAGGGGGAACTTGAAGCCCGCAATGGAGATCTTGCCGGTCCATGACGAAGATCTTGGACTAGGGCGCCGTTTGGGTTCGGTGTCGAGCTTGCACAGTTTCCGGTTCTCAGCTCGTGTCGGTCTAGTCGTTAGCCGAACGTGGCAACGTGGCGGTTACTTCTCGTGGCGTCGGTCTTGTAGTCCGAGAGGGCGGAGGACGCCGTGATCGGTCTTCAAGGGTCCGAAAGGCGATCTTGGTGTTCCGGCCATCTTCGGTCCTCGGATCCGAGAGGGCTCGGGGTCTTGACGGGGTTCGGTCTTCGGACGTCGGGATCGGGGCCTTTGGTCCGTGAAGTTCTTGTTGTTCCTACTTCGAGAAGATCTTGTCGGGCGTTGTTGTAGAAGAACCGTCGTCACCACCGCAACAATATCCGCCACCGATTTGCATACATCCTCGTATCATCCTCAAATCAGGTACTATACGCGTGTCTCAAAGAACACACACACGGCAACCATCGAAAACCAGAGGGCCTTGCGCTGCGAGCAGATGAGGTCGCGGAGGAGGGGCGCGCGAGCGCCTGCGGCTTGCGGGCTCGCAGGAGCTGCAGCAGCAGAGGGCCGGACCGGACCCCGCGGTGGAGGGACGCAGCGGCGACGGGCGCGCGCGCGGCCGGGGAGGCGGGTGGCGGGGAGCTGCAGAGGAGGGCGGTGCCGGAGGGAGCAGGAGCACCACGGCGGGAGCGAGGTAGAGGCGGCCTGGGGCGACGGCGCATGCTCAGGACGGAGCAGGGCGAGAGGGCGACCGCGACGCCGGGGACCGTCGGGCGGAGGCGAGCTTGCCGGGCGAGGCAGGCGCGGCCAGGGGGAAGCGCAGCGGCGAGGCTAAAGAGGGCCAGAGGGGAGCTTGCAGAGGAGGGCGCGGAAGGATCTTGAGGAAGACCGGCGGTTGGGGGCTCGATGGCGAGCTCGGGGGGGGGGGGGGGGGGGGTCCGCGGCGAGAGGGGCAGGGCGAGAGAGGCAAGGAGGGCGGTGGCCGGCGCCGGGCTCGGACGGGAGCGGGGCGAGGCAGAGGCGGACGCGGAGGAGGTGAGTCCGGGCAGCGGGGCTGCGGCACCGCGCGCCGGCGGCGTCGGGCTAGCGCGGGCGGGGACCGGCGGAGGCGGGGGTTCGCGGAGGGGAGGGCGGCGCAGGGGAAGAGGGGGCCACGCTGGGAGGGCCGGTCGCCGGAGGGGAGAGGGGAGGGTGGAGCGGCGGCGGGCGGGGCTGGTTGGGGATCGGGGAGAGGAGAGGTTACGGGCGGGGCGCGCGAGAGAGAGGGCCAGGGAGGAAGAAGAGCAACGGGGTGGGGAGCGGTGGTCGCGTGCGTGCGCGTGGGGTGCGTGTGTGGGGCCCAGGGCGGGCCCAGGGCAGCGGTTGGTGGGAGGGTGTGTGGCTGTGTGAGGGAGAGGAGTGGATCAGATCAGGGGGGTGGGGCTGGCGTGTGGGGCCAGGGGGAGGAGAGGGTTGACCAGGGAGAGAGAGGGGGAGAGAGAAAAAGAGGAGGTGGCAGGATATGATTGGTGGGGAGGAGGGATGAGGGTGAGGTGGCGACATAGGATAGGTTGGGGTGAGGTGGCCGGTGGGTGTGGGTAGATAGGTTGGGTGTAAAAAGGATTAAGGGATGGACCGATTATAATTTCCTGGGGGTGGTTGTTCGGGTCGGTGCGGCCCGTTCGAATGCCCCCACTAAAAAGAATTAAACCTTTTATTTGTTTTAAACGGGCCGTTTGCAAACCGCTCGCAGCCAAAACAAAATAATCCGGAGACCCGGGTTTGGCGTTTGAATAAAAGACGGGGCGTTTAGAAAACAAAACCAGGCTTTTCAAAAATAGTTTTATACAAGCAAATGCAAGATGATGACTATGCTCAAATGCAATGTGGCATGATGACATGAGCATGCGGTCATGATGATGCAATGCACAAAAACAACTCGATTTTCTAGTAGTGGTTTTGCGGGATGCCACAGTTGATGAGCCTCATATCAAGGGTGCATATGGAGGAGACTTCTTGTAGAGAATGGCATGGAACATCTCCTCGAAAATAAAGTCCATCACGTCAATAGGTGCAGCATCTGCCTCAGGCCCAGCATTGAAGGTCCGGTGAGTATGGTACAGGAGGTTGACAAGCCCACCCCTAATTGCATCATCATTTCCAGCACTTGGTGCAATAGTGTGACGGAAGATCCTCAGCATAAGGTTGTAGAGGGTCTTGAGTCCCTTGGAACCCCCCCACAACACCATCATCATACAGAGGTGCCATCTTCAACTTGTTCTCACCCAAAGCTGCTAAGTGCATCCGCATCCCCACAGGAGTGGATACTCCATGAAAGGTCTCAAATATGACATTGGCAAAGTCATGAAATGTAGCCGTGCAGCGAGTGGTGCCAGACATCCACACCATGGTCCGGTCAAGATCAGACCCAAACACAACTGTGGCATAGAACTGTTGTACAAGGTGGACATTGTAGTCTTCACGCAGCTCCATCAAGTTGTAGAGACCCAGCTTCTCACAGATCCACAGGGCATCATTGAAGTAAGGGCTCTGGCGCATCTGCTCAACACTCATGAACTTCTGAGGGCAGACAGGTGATTTGGTGAGTACACCATACACATCCTTCATGAACACAGCCTGTTCTTTCCTCCAGTAATGAGGGTCCTCACTGGTACGAGGCAGCGCATAGAAATCTGTCTTTCTCAGCTCACGGTACTCCTCTTTAGACATTTTGGTTAAGGACTGAAGGTTGTCATACTTCGCCCTCCTGGCACGGTCCTCCCGTTCAGCGCTCTCTAGATCCCTCTTCAAGTAAGCTGCGTCACGTGCCTATTGTTTCCGGTTGGACGGAGGCACGATGAATTGACCCCTAGCTTCATCATATCGAGGATTGCCCCTTTGGGACTTGGCCTTGGTACGACGAGGACGACTAGAACCATCACCTGTGAACAACAGTGAGGGAGATAGCATGGAGATGAGTATATATGCCCCAATAATGCATTACAAGAGCTTTGATGCATTTCTGGACTATTTTGATTCACCCAACACCGGAGTCTCCGCACCTTATACCGGAGTCTCCGGCCTGGACCGGAGTCTCCGGACCTAAGTCTGGAGTCTTCGGTCGGGAGGCTCGAGCCTAAGATGGGAAGATGCTGGTGAGGGTGAATCTAGTAGATCGAGCAATGCAACAAGGCTAAAGTACTAGAGTGCACGCAAACAAGTGATTCCAATGGACAAATCAGCAACAATCCTCAAAAACACATCTAGAGATGAACCCTAGGAGAAAAAATAGAGGAGAGGTACCAGATCTGTCCATGGAGTCAATTCCTCCGGTGGGAATGACCCAATGGAGGAGAGGGGAAGGTTGGCCGGCGGCACGGCGGATCCCAGGGGCTTCTTTACCTCTGGGGAGGAGTTTTGGAAGAGGAGGCGACGGGTTTGGAGGTAGGGGACGGGGTGAAGAATGAGGAACTGCTGTACCAGTTCACCCCGCACCCCCTTCTTTAAGTGACAGAAACCGTCTGGACCGGAGACTCCGGTCTACACCGGAGACTCCGGTCCTCCTCGACCAAAGGTTCCAGGAAAGGTGTTTGGGGACATATATGAGAGATAGAAGGTTTTTAAGATAGGGATAGGGCTTGGGTTGAGACATCAAACTGTGAAGAACCAACAAGAGCCATAGGAATTCACAAAAAATATTCAGAAATCTCCAAGAGGCTAGAATCAAGCAAATGACAAACATGAGTAAGTACCAACCTCTCAAATGAGAGAGGGCGGTGGCCTAGGCCACCATATTTGAGTATACTTGGCTTGGCACCACGAAGATATATCTTGGGTCCATTACCAAAACTCATCATTAAGCTCACATATCACAAAATGATATTAAGAGGAATGATTTTGATTGCTTTGGGCATAATGGGGGGAGGGATGGTCCAATCAATTAGGACCGCACTCCCCCTATATCCATGCCTACACCTATACCAAATATGAGTTGAAATATAGGTGAGAGTGCAAGAAAATCAAGTCAAGCTCCTTGAATCTACGACATTTAGTTCATTCCTCAAGTAGCAAAACCTTGCTTCATCAAGTGGCTTCGTGAAGATATCGGCAAGTTGATCTTTGGTTGATACATATGATAGATCAATATCACCTCGAGCAAAATGATCTCTAATGAAGTGATGTCGAATCTCAATATGCTTTGTCCTTGTGTGATCCACCGGGTTGTAAGCAATCTTGATGGCACTTTCATTGTCACATAGAAGAGGCACTTTGTCACAATGGATACCGTATTCCTTTAAATTTTGCCTCATCCATAGCAATTGGGTGCAAGCACTAGCAGCTGCCACATACTCGGCTTCGGCGGTGGAGAGAGATATACAATTTTGCTTCTTGGAAGACCAACATACCAAGGACCTACCAAGGAATTGGCAAGCCTCGGATGTTGATTTTATATCATCCTTGTCCCCCGCCCAATCCGAATCCGTGTATCCACAAAGAGCAAATGTTGAGCCTCGAGGATACCAAAGACCATAAAATGGGGTATGAACTAAATATCGAAAGATTCTCTTGACCGTCATTAAATGGCTTTCCTTAGGAGCCGCTTGATATCTTGCACACACACCTACACTCAACACAATATCGGGTCTAGATGCACAAAGGTAAAGCAAAGAACCAATCATGGACCGGTATACCTTTTGATCCACATCTTTACCATTTGGATTTTGTTCTAGATGAGTCTTTGTAGCCATGGGAGTAGGAGCTCCATTTAAATCTTGCATTTTGAATCTCTTGAGCATATCTTGAGTATACTTGGCTTGATTGAAGAATGTCCGTCCTCTAACTTGCTTGATCTCAAAGCCAAGAAATACTCTCAACTCTCCCATCAAAGACATCCGGAACCTACTAGTCATAATCTTTGATAATTCATCATTAAAAGCTTTGTTAGATGAGCCAAAGATAATATCATCAACATATATTTGGCATACAAAAAGCTCCCCATTGACCCTCTTAGTAAAAAGAGTGGGATCGATTTTCCCAACCTCAAATCCACGGTCAAACAATAATTCTCTAAGGTGCTCATACCACGTGCGTGGGGCTTGCTTGAGCCCATAGAGCGCCTTATCAAGTTTGTAGACATGGTTTGGGAAGTTGGGGTCCTCAAATCCTGGGGGTTGCACTTTCTAATTCATTTAATGGGCCATAAATAAATGCACTTTCTCCATCCATTTGTTGTAACTTGAAGTTATGATGTGCCGCATAAGCAAGAAGGATACGAATGGACTCAAGGCGAGCCATGGGTGCATAAGTCTCTCCATAGTCAATGCCTTCAATTTGAGAATACCCTTGTGCAACCAATCTAGCCTTGTTCCTTACTATAATTCCATGCTCATCTTGCTTGTTCTTGAATATCCATTTTGTTCCAATAACATTGCAGCAATCTTTTGGCTTCTCAACTAACTTCCATACTTTGTTTCTCTCAAAGTTGTTGAGCTCTTTGTGCATAGCTTCCAACCAATCCGAATCTTCAAGAGCCTCCCACACTTTCTTAGGTTCAATCATGGAGATGTGAGCTTGATGTTCACTGAACCTCTTCAATTTTGCTCTTGTGGAAATGCCTTTCCTTAGGTCACCAACAATATTTTGTAGAGTGTGGTCTCTTAATTCCAACATTCTTTCCTTCCTAGCTTCGCGACGAGCGTGGATCTTCGTGTTGTTTCTCGGGGGACCCTCTTCTTCATTTTGATCCTCCTCTTGACCATCATCTTGACCTTGATCATCATTGGAAACATCCTCTACATTGGGAGGCAAAGATTGACCTTGGTCTTGATCAAGTGCTCTTCTAGCATCAATTTGAGCTTGTCTCAAAGCAGTTTGTACGGATCTTCCTTGAGTAATTGTCTTGGCACCACCTGACATCCTAGCGAATGAATCAAGCCCCCCTTGACTAGAGTTGTCACTTTGATCACCATGTTGAGGGTCCACATCTTGTCTTTGGATTGAGTCAATGTCCTCTTCGGTGGATGGAGCATGTTGAGGTTGTGAAGATGAGGGCTCCACTTGAGTGGAGCATAGTTCTTCTCAATACGCCATAAGGGGTTCCTCAACGGGGCGGATAAATCCCACACCCATTCTTCCTATGGCATCCTGAGGCATTTCATCATCTGCATCACAAGCATCAACACGCCCCCCTTGGGGACCATCACATTCTTCAAATGTCACACTACAAGATTCTATGACGGCTCCGGAGAGCTTATCATAGATTCTATAAGTGTGAGATTGGAGACCATAGCCAACAAAAATACCCTCTAATGCTTTAGACTCGAATTTAGACAAACGAACACCTTTTATGAGATAGAAACACTTACAACCGAACACCCGGAAGTAAGATATGTTGGGCTTGTTACCGGTAAGAATTTCATATGGAGTCTTGTTGATTTCTTTGCAGAGGTAGAGCCGGTTTGAAGCATGGCAAGCGGTAGAGATGGCTTTGGCCCAAAAGTTGTATGGAGATTTAAACTCCGCCAACATGGTCCTAGCCATCTCAATAAGAGTCCGGTTCTTCCTTTCGGCCACACCATTTTGTTGAGGGGTGTATGCAGCGGAATATTGATGTTTTATCCCCTCATCACTAAGAAAATCATTCAAGGTATAGTTCTTGAACTCGGTGCCGTTGTCACTCCTTATGATCAACACGGGAAGATTGTATTGTCGTTGGACCATGTTGATGAAGTCAATGAAGGTCTTTTGGGTCTCACTTTTCAACTTGAAGAAGTATACCCATGAGTATCTTGAAAAATCATCAACGATCACCAAACAATATTTCTTCCCACCAAGACTTGCATGAGATGGAGGACCAAAGAGATCCACATGGAGGAGTTCCAAGATCTTGGTAGACTTGATACGGCTCTTAGGCTTGTGAGGAGCGTCATGCATTTTTCCTAGAACACAGGCCCTGCAAACACGATCTTTGGCAAAGGAATCATTTTCTTTTAGTCCAACAATATGGCCCTCCTTATGGAGACTTTGCAAAGTTCTCATATTAACATGGGCTAGTCGGCGATGCCATAGCCAACCCACATCGGCCTTTCCGAATAAACACATCGGACCTGTAGTGGTTTGCTCCGAAAAGTCAACCACATACAAGTCATGTTCGACGTACCCAACGAAAGCGACCTTGAGAGACTTGCTCCACAAGAGGACCACAATATCAACATCAATAAAGATGGGAAAGCCCATCTTTCCAAGAGCACGGACTGAAAGTAAATTGTATCCAAGGGTCTCAACAAGCATGACGTTCATGAGTGTAATGTCGTGAGCAACCACAACCTTGCCGAAACCCATTACCTTAGACTTTGATTTGTCGGCATATGTCATGATGATTTGATCATCATTTGGCTTTAACTCCTTGACAATAGACGAGCTTCCGGTCATATGACTTGTGCAACCACTATCAAGCACCCACTTTGACCCTCCGGAAGCATAAGTCTACAAAAGATCAAGCTAATTTTTTAGGTACCCATTTTTCAATGGGTCCTCTTTTGTTAGCAACAAGGGACTTGGGAACCCAAATAGACCAAGAAATATACCCATCATAAGGGCCAACATATTGCGCATACACATCACCATAATAATCACGCATTAGAACATAGTGAGGGTTAGCACTTCCCGCAAAGTCATCATGAGACATAGTTTTACCACTTGTGGTCTTACTATCCACAATGGTCTTGTTGGTCTCTTGTGCGGGCTTGGCCTTCTTCTTCTTGTTGTTCTTCTTCTTCTTAGTATTGGAGACAAAACCAATGCCCCCTTTATCACCACTAGGCCTTTTCTTGATCAAAAGATCATCAATGGACTTGTTGCCTTGTGGAAATGTGGCCTTAGCAAGCTCCCCCTTCAACCTAGCATTCTCTTCAAGAATAGTTGTGCTACTAGATGGAATGAAGTTACTAGGTGAAGGAATGTTGGCCAATTGAGTTTGAAGCGTTTCATGGGACTTTGTGAGTGACAAGAGTTCACTCTCCAAAGCCTTGTGGGCCTTGTTAATCAACCTAAAGTCCTCGGCAAGTTTTTCATGAACCACACCAAACTCAATCTTGTCCTTTTTAGCCCTTTTGTATTTAGCAATAGCATGATCACGGTCTTTGATGAGTTTGTTAACAATAATGTCATTAGACTCATCAAGCCCTTCAAGTTTTAATTCAAGTGACAACCTAGTTTCTTGTTCTTCTTCTAGAGCATTGTTAAAGCCTCTAGCTCAATCAAGTGTTCATGCCCAAGTTTACATCTTACATCTAGAAGCTCTTGAGTATGTGAAATTTGATCTAAGATGTTTCCAAAATGTAACTTAGCATCTCCTTCTAGGTTAGTCATAAACTCATCAAAGGCAATTAATTCCTTTTTAACATCAAGAGACATCTCATCATCAATTTCATCATTATCTAAGGGAGTAGAGTGGGATGATGAGGATACCTATGTTCCTCTTGCCATAAGGCAAGTGACGTTATTGGTGGGAGAGTTCTCATTTGGAGAATCGAAGAGTGAGAATGTCGGAGTAGAAGTGGTGGCTAAAGCAGCCTCACACCATTAGAAGTTTCCTCTTCCTCATCTTCGTTATCTTCATTGTCGGAGGAGTATTCTTCGTGAGTGATCAAGACAATTTCTCCCGACTTCTTGTTGATGGGATTCTTCTTGCTAAAAGGTTTCTTTTAAGGTGCCTTGAGAGTCTTCTTCAACACAAGTTTACCACCATGATCTTCTCTCTTCTCATAGGGGAAACTTGCCACAAAGTGATAGCGGTCACCACAATTGAAGCAAGTTCTCAACCTAGTGGTATTCTCTCTTTTCCCATTTGGGTTGCTTCTCCATTGCATTTCCATCTTGGCCTTGGCGGGGTTCTTCCAAAAGTTCTTTGCATAGAAGGGCATATATTGACCATGAGCAATCTTTACTTCATCAGGATGGTCCATGGAGAGGCCTTCATCACTATCATCTTCATCCCCATGGTCCACAACTTTGGCCTTCAATGCAACATTGACAACATTGCTCATACCAAGGGCACGAGCACGAGCATCTTTGGCATTCTTAGCGGCTACTTTGAATGCGGCCATCTCTTGCATAACTTCATTTGAGGTCATGAGATGGTAGTTGTGTCTTCCTTGTAGGCTCTTCAAGTCGGTGGGCTCAAAAAGCATGAGTGCACTCACATATTTCCTTTTTATCCATGCATCATCCACATGTGAGGCACCCACATTTCTAAAAGCGGTGGCGGTGGTCTTGATCCTTCAGTACATGTCTTCGTGATCTTCACCTTATTTCATGTAGAAGCCTTCGGCTTCATTGCTTAGAGCATCATATCGGTTCCTCCTCATACTCTCATTTCCAACAAACAGTACGGTGAGGGCATCCCAAGCTTCCTTGGCAATGCTAAAGTGCTCAATGTGTGGATAATCCTTTGTCCCCAATCCTTGTTGAATCATATGCAAAGCAGTGGCATTGAGTTGACTATTGACAACCTCTCTTCTTGTCAAGTTGTTTGGATCCCCAATAAAGAGTCCATGCTCGATGATGTTCCATAGTTCAATGCAAGAGCTGCGCACATGAGTTCTCATTAGTGATTGCTATTGAGAAAAAGTAGCAGAATCTTCAAGCTTAGGTGGGTCACCTCTATTGTACACATGAGGGTGAGGGACGGGAGGATCGGGGGAGTACCAAGAATCACGGTGCTCACCCTTCCCCCCATCAAGTTGTGTGGAGGAATTAGCGTTGTCTTGTTTACCCCCCACCATCATACCCTAGAGGGATACCGAAGTATTCCCTTTAGGTACAACGGATGGTAGATCCTCTTGAGGAGATGGGGGTGATGAGCCATCTTTGTCTTTAAGAAGTTTCTCTAGAATCTTCTTGACTTCGTTGACCAAGGAAGAGCTCAATCTTGTTTCCAAGTTTCTGAGATCTTCCATGGTCACCGTGGTCGGCTCACTACCACCATCCCCTTCTTTGCTACCCATATTATCTTAGGCGGTAAAGCCCAAACAAAGAGCCGAGGCTCTGATGCCAATTGAAAGGATCGTATGGGCACCTAGAGGGGGGTGAATAGGTGCTACTTCAAATTTTACTCCTTTTCAAATTAGGGTTTGACAAGAAAGGTAAATTCTCTAGAATATGCAACTATGGTGAATTTACCTATATGTCAACCAAGCACAAGCTAACACAACACTAAGCAAGAACAAGTAAGTAAAGTGCGGTAAAGGATAAAAGTAACCAAAGAAGTGGACGCGGAGACACAAGGATTTGTTTCCCGTAGTTCCTTCCTTTTGAGGGGAAGTACGTCTACGTTTGGAGAGGGGGTGGTTTCAAACCACCAACGCCACGAGAGGCCTCCCTTGTTCTCCGATGAATCTCACCCCAACGGGCTTGATTCACCTTCCACTATATCGGCAACCTTCGAGGTGGAAGCCGACACCTTTACAACAAGTTCAGGGCACACATCCACAACTTAATTGGAGGCTCCCAAATGCAAGCAAGCTGTCAAGACAAATCAAAGACAAGCTTGTAAGAACCAAAACAAAGTTAGGGTTTCTAATGAAACACTAGAGCTTGGGGGCCCTCAAGTGAATGAGGGGGAAATGAAGATCTCTCTTGGTGAAGATGTAGATCAAGGCCTCCTCCTTCGATTCTCCAAAGATCAATGACTTTGGATGGTTGGATGAAGAGATCTTGTAGATTTGGTGGCTCTAATGGGGTTGGTGTTCTTGAGCAGCTCGAGCAACTGGAGGAAGAAGATAAGGGTCCCTTTTTATAGGCAGCCCCCTCCACGAACCCTTTTCTAACCGTTGTAGAAAAGTCAGACCGGAGACTCCGGTCTGTAGACCGGAGACTCCGGTCTACACCGGAGACTCCGGCCAATCTCCGGACCAGCCTCCGGACCGTCCATCTAAATGACCCAGAACATTCCTGACCCAGCAACACCGGAGACTCCGGTCTTCCAACACCAGAGACTCCGGACTGAACAAGGTCTGGAGACTCCGGAGTATGCTCCGGTGCAGGCTCCGGACCCCTAGTCAGAATGTCCCAGCCCAGATCCTGAAGACCCCACCGGAGACAAGTCCGGAAACTCCGGATAACACCGGAGACTCCGGTCTTGGCAGACCGGAGACTCCGGTCTGGAGTTTCCAGAAATGTGTCGATTGAGTGTGAACTTTTCCCAAGTATGAGGGTGCTTTTCACTTATCATAATATCGACCTGTGGACAGTGACAAACTGTAAAATGATCTACTTGTTGTTAACGAACATCAAAAGTGATTATGGCAATAAATGCCCTTTCAATAACCCTACACTGTCGTTGTGCTACCGGAATCTAGCAGAGCTCTACATTCTTGTTTGCGGGATTAAGGAGGAGGAGATGACATCAAGCCAGATGTGTGGATATCGCAGAGGTGTTGCCCGTGTACGTCTGCATCAACCACGATATTTAAGATCATTAAACGCTTTGGATCTTCGAGGGCAATCTGATCTAACTCCCGGTACTAGCATCTCATAGATCGAATCTTGTTGGGTTTCTTCCGCTCTTTCATAGGATTATTTTTATCTTCCATGCAACAAAATATTGACTTTTGACTAAACCTTAGACGCCTTATATTTTGGGACGAAGGAAGTACTATGTTTCGTAATTATAAAGTTAACCTTATGAAATTTTTTAAAACTTTGTTAATATTTTTATCTCATTTCTTAGGGACTATGAACAAAATTTCTCCATGAACACCTATTTTCTACATGTGAAATCAAGTACAATAACATTTAAAAAAAATCAAAACTGAATATTTATAATAAATAAAACCATAGGAAAAAAGACAGCAAAAATAGAAAGAAGAATACCGTTTTAACGGACCGGCTCAACAGAGGGCGGTGAATAGGATTTGCAGAGCGGTGTGCGGCCTCGCAAGATAGTCGCTTTTTTTAGAGCAACCACAAAATTTCATTGATAGAAAAACAAGTTACAAGAACCCACGTGGAAACTGAAAAATAGACCAGGAGAAAAAGATTGTCCTGGAAACATTGCAGATATACACCTAATGGATAGAAAAATACAAAACTATCCCTAGGGTTTCCTGCACTCGCCGAAGCTAGCGGCCGCCGCCACTGTCCAACGCCGCCTAGACGTACGCTAAAAGAGACGACGATCCTCCACCATTGCCAGATCCAACAAAGCACCATCACTAACGGGGCTTTGTGAGTCGATGAACAGGCCTGCTGCAAGCAGCGAGGCACATGTCGCTGTGGCACGTCGACCGGGAGACGTCCCCGTGCTGTCTTGGACCAAGATCCACCGCCTCCCACCGACGAAGTCAGGGAATAACGGCCAATCCACCACCTCCGGACCAACATCCTCGCTCCAGAGCATCCATCTCGCCCCGGCCCCCAGTGTTTCCATGGATAACGACACGAACACCGGAGACACTTCGAGAAACAGATCTCGCCAGATCCAAAGAACGACGAGAAGACCAAGCTGCCGATCCGAAGGATCGAAAAGCACACGTTGCCATCAACTCCGAGACGCCGCCGTAAAGGTCGCCGCCGGTGTGAGAGTAGAGTTAAGGCAGATTTATTCGCCCGGACGCCGCTCGCACCACCCCAACGACGCACCAGAGAAGACAAACCCTAACTACAGACCGAAGGAACGAGATCCCCTCCCCCTCCTGCCGCCGGAGCGGCAAGCGGAGGGAGCGGGGACCAAGGCCTTGGCCGGAGGAGATCTGGATCTGCCGTTGCCTGTCGTTAGACACGAGAAGAGGAGGGAAACGGTTTGGGTATTGATAGTCGCTTTTTGGGTGGGCTGTAGTAAGGAACGCTCATACCATGCGGCCTTCCTGGCCTGTACTGCAGTTCACGATCAAGTATCCCTTGTGTTCTCTCTCTCTCAAAAAAAAAAGCTATGCCTTATGTTATGTGGTCTTCATTTGTGTGCAGTTCACGAGCAAGTATGCCTTCCAGAGTGATCACGGAAACTACGAACATAGTTTGCGTACATGTACCTTTCTTTTTTTAAAAGGTCACTCCTTAAGGTTTTGAGTAACAGGAACACCTACAGTCTACAGACAACCGAGGCATCAAACCCTGTTGCCGCGTCATTTATACTCTTCCTGTCCTACTTCCACTACAGGATCCATGAAACACTGTACCCATCTCGAAGCAAACAGAAGCACACGCAGCTCCCTGCTGATGCTTATCCAGAACAAAACCGCCAGGATTAAAGGACCAACGATTAGCACCTAAAGCAGCCACTACAAGTACAAAAGGATTCCAGCCTAGCTATAGCTAACAGTGGAAGTTAACAATTTAGCAACCACTGCATGGAAAATCCACCAGATTAGCTACTACTATCTGTTTATATATTGATAAAACAGATGGAAAATCCAGTGCCTAATCTTTCTTTGTGGTGGATGGTCTCATCATTGGACAATTGACATCACTACACGGGCGTACATGGACACCGGATCTGGTTCTCTGCCTGGAGACACACTTGAGTGGATATATGATTCACCAACCTCTCTCACGCTCGAGTAGTGCTCCGGACGTCATCCAGCAGATCAATCGGTTAGGGTTAGGGGTTGATCCCGTTTGTCGTCTCTCCACACGCTGCCCAGCCCAGATTTGACGTTTTGTATGGGCGGGGAGGATAAGATAGTTTGCCAGCCTCACATGCATATTTCGAGGTTAAAAATGTTGTAGTATGACGAGAACTCTGACATCTCACACGCGAGGCTAATTAAGTTGCATAGAGAGTGTGTGTCAGTGTGTGTCGATGTATTCACAGAGTGAGTAATCATCGCAAATCCCACGCGATATTCCATTTGGCACCATCTAATCCTACTTGTTCTCCCACTTGCACAAAGTACCACCCTAATGTGCTTTGTTTGCCAATCTCGGAAAAGTAGTTATGTACCCCACAATGCATTATCTTAAAATATGTACTATCCCTGTTACAGGATGGTCTTATTTGAAAATCAAGGATGCATCTTTGTAAAGGAAAGTGCGTCAACAAACCACTGCATAGCATCAACGTCTAATACTTGTACCCTGTCGTTAGAATTGTCATCGAGCGTGAATAAGTAAGACGTCAAGCATAGTTATACAGACACGGAAAAAGAACTTCCTCCGCGTCGCTCCCACGAGCTAGGGAGGAACCCTAGCCGCCTCCGCTCCAGGATGCCTCTCCTGCCCTCCCCGTCTCGCCGCCGCCGGACGGAGCCGCCGGGCAAAACCCAGGCGCTGGTGGCGGCGTGGCCTCCCTTCCCCCCACGCGCGAAAGCAGCGGCGCGGGCCATGGCGGCTGTGGTGGGCGGTGCGCTCAGCGCAGGGCGCGTCGGCGTGGTTGTCGGCGGTGTGGTGGCCGCGCGTGGTTCTGGCGCATCCGGGGGGAGCGGCGGCGGTTGTCCTTGGGGCCGCGCGGTGGCCTCGGTTGGCGCCGCGACCTCGGCCTGGTGGTGGCAGCAGGCATGGCGGAGGGGCTCGGGCTGATGTGTGCAGGGGGCGGTGGGGGTCTGCAGGTGGACGGCGACGAAGGACATGGCGCTGCAGCGGGATAGCGGGGCTCCTCAGGCCTGTTCTGTGGGCCTATATCTGGGCTTTCTTGGGCCTGATACAGGCCTGATCTGGGCTTTACGGGCCCTGCCTATCCCGTCTAGTCGGTGATTGCACCGGCGATGGAGGAAAGATCCCCTCCTGATGGCTACTATGCCGACCAACTGCCACTATGGATGTCCTCATGCGTTCCATAGCTAACCTTGCATTGGACTGTCTGTCGCGCCACGGGCTCGAGGTTGAGGATGTCGGGGCGGCGGCCTCGGAAGGTGGTCTATAAGGGCGTCCCTCTAGCGGGGGCGGCTCCGGGAGGTGGCTTGCGATGGTGATCCTCAGACCGGCGGCGGTTCGGCAGGCCCGGGTGAGCTTGGTGGTGTGACGGAGCTGCTGCTTGGCAGCAGGGATTTGCCGAGGTGGAAGATCCCCTGGTGGACGATGGAATAGGAACTGGGGCCGGGGTTGGCGTGTACGTAGCACCCTTGCTACAATGTGGTGACGGGACTTCACGAGCCTATTCGGGCTCGGTCGGGCCAAGAGGGCCTGATTTGTCTTATTGCTGCATCCGGCCGGCTATCGCCTTCCGACGATGGAGGTAGTTCTCTCCCGCGTGTTAATGTCATGCCGACCCTCGCCAAAGTTTTCGCTCTCTCAGTACTACCGGCCTCACTCCATGGCTCACGGTGTGACGACGGTGGTGACTTCAAGACTGTGGTGGCGCGTGCACGTGGGCGGTGAGCTTGGTGGAGCATTACAAAGGGTTCGGGAGTGTGTTGGAGAGGTCGAGAGAAATTCTTGTCACATTGACACTAACGCGGTGACGCCTGCGGGTATCGCCATCATTAATGAAGGGCGTCGGGTGTATCTCTTTCGCACCTCCCATGGCGTACCGGGGGAAACCCTAGGAATAGTCTGGACAGCAGTGTCGTCATCGCCACTTTTCTTCTTGGAGGTGCTTCTTGGTATGCGGCACTTTGGATTGTTAGATATGTGGTGGTACTTCTCTGGAGGGCGAAACGGTTATGAGTTATCTTCGTATTCGTCGCACCACCGATGTCGTCTTTATTTTCCTTTTTCTCTTCTTATTTTTCTTTTGGGCGTCCCTTGTGTTGTTCCGCCCCAGCTTTGTATCGGTCTATATTAATATAGCGGGGCATAAAGCCTGTTTTGAAGTGAATATGGAGTAAAATGGTTGCTATTTTCTTAACCAGTGAACACCAAGGGAACAAACGATGAAGTAGGAACACAAGATGCGGCAGAAACACATGGTATAGTAAGCACGCGATAAAGTAGACATCTGATGCAGTAGAAAACGCATGATGCGGTAAACATGCAGTGTAGTAGAAACACACGATGCAATAAAAACAATGTCATACAAACAAACGATGCAATTGGAACTTACCAATTCGACAGCTGCAATCATCCTTATCAACAAAAATTCAAGCCTTGCGCACAGTCAGCCCTAATTCCCTATCGAAATATTCAGATTAGTAGTCTTCACCCCGCCCGTCCAAACTCAGCCAAAGTTTTTTCTAATGTTAACAAGAGAACTACTAAATCCAATGGATAGATAGAAAAATAGACTGCTTGGTTTATTTGAGGAAAACCAGGTAAAAACCCTCACAATGGCACGTCACACCTAGAACCCAACACGACATACAAGACGCCGAAGGCGAAACACACGACACACCTGGCCGGACACCCAAGCAACTCCACTCCAAGTGCGCACCGAAAACCACAGTATCGATCGGATTTATCAAAAACTTTTGGGCCATCGTCGACGACGCCAGAGAGGGACGACATGCCAAGATAGAAACTCAGCCAAAGTGGCCACCACATGCGATGCATTCACGATACAGCAGCAACAGCTGCTGGGCTGTGTCTTTTTGCAAGAATGGATCTTACTCCTATCCTGTTAGCAATTCGATACATCATATGGTTTGGGAATTACGTACTCTCTTTCACAGCCCTTCGGTGAGCTCCAAAAAAAATAGGAGAGCCGTTGTGGCGACCTGGTGGGCGATTCTGGCCGCTCAGCCATGAATCCGCCGACGAGGAGGAACCCCTTTCTCCGACGTTGGCAGGTGCATCACCTGAGACAACATCGCGATCACTGTCTTATCTGTGTAAGACTCCGGTTGAGATGCGTTGTTCTCTGGATGCTGAGTCTACGGCGGCGATTCGGCGGAAAGAGGAGAAGAAGAGAAGACAACGGCAGTTGGCTATCGATCTGTAGGACGATCTGCCAAGTGTGGGGGTTCATGATCGATGCCCAAATCTTGTGTACGCAGGTCAAGGTAGGAGGAATACGACGGTGGTGCTGCCTCCATCTTCGTTGGATCATGGTTCATCGGAGAGGATGAGTCACGGCGACATCGAGATGTACACATGCTCGTCGGCGATGGAATCCTGCGCAATCTCTGGCGATGCCTAAGGTACTTTTTTTCGAATTTCGAACGGACAATGAGTCCTGTTCTTTTCTCTCGAGCTGATTCAACGGGCCATGTGGGCTCTTTTTTGAATCTGGCTTGTTCGACCTTGACTCATGGCAATGATGCTGTGGGCTAGAGGCGCGGAGCCTAGATCCCAAAACCCTCTAGACTTACAGCTGGTGGCATGTGCCGCCTCCTAGGTAATCTCTGGAAAAAATCCGGAAAGGCGCTGGTGGTTGTAGCTGGCGATCACGCTACTCCATCTGAGATGGCGAACAACGGAGGAGGGAACAACCCTGGTAGGGGTCGGGGCGGGGCTGGAGGTGGTCGTGGCGATGGTCGCTGGGATCCAAACTCAAACCAGAATTTCTTCCAGGGAGGCCCGAGTGGCACGGCTGGTGATGAGGCCGCAGATGGTTTCCAGGGAAATTTCAATGATGCTGGGAACCAGGGCTTCGATGGGGGCCGAGGTGGTTTCAATGCTGGCGCTGGTTTCGATAGGGGCAGAGGGTGTTTCAATGGATGCGCCGGCTAGCAAAGAGGGAACCAGAGATGGATGAATGGAAGTGGGGGTAGAAACCCTCGTAGGTATGAAAATAGGAATAATTCTGGTTATTTCCATGCTGGCTATGGTAGGCGCGGATCGGGAGGAAGATCAAAGTATGGTGTCCAAAATACTGATCTTTCATCTATGCAAGAGGAGTTTGTCAAGAATGCTGCAGCTGCCATTGCAAAGCAGTTCGCGTAGCAGGTGGGAGTCATGAACTCAACGTCGGGGACAACATCTTCGCAGCAGGTGTCTGTACTGCCACAGGCGCTGCCGAGACAGCCTGCAGTGACCCAGCGGCAACCTGCCTTGCCCCCAAGACAGTCTACTGAGGTACCGCGGCAGGCTGTTGTACCTCCGCGTCAGCCTGATGTGCAGGGAGCTGCTGCCAACGCGGCGATAAGAAATGGTGTGCAACCTATGCTAATCAGAAAAATTAATTTTAGAGAGGCTAATGGGGATGCTGGTTCCGATGGTGGGCTAAATGCTAGAGCAAAGAAGCACAAGGGCCCTAAATGTTTTCGTTGTGATCAACCTGGACACCATTTAAATGATTGTAACTGTCGTGGTATTGCCGACGAGTACGCCATGGAGGGGTCCTCACAGTGCGTGTTTAGAGACGTGGGGTAAGGCGGACGGTTGACGGGTACGAGATAACACAGCTTACCCAGGTTCAGATCCCACAACGGTGGCGGAATTCTACTCCTACTATAAATCACTATAAGGGCAATACGCCGAGTTACAGAGATAGGTTTGTTGTGCGAGGTTGTATGAATCGATACTAGGTTGTGCCCTAAAGGCTCTCATAGGCCCGACTTATATAGTCGCCAGGTCCTAGGGTTATAGGGAAAAGTCCTAGCCGGACAGATTATAGAGTCCTACACCGTCTATTACTAGTCTTGTGTATCTTGCACTCCAAGGCTCCGGGTACGCTGGTGACTCCACCGTAGACTTCCTTTATCCGGCATGGGCCTCCCTTCTGGATCCACCTAACTGGGCCGCCCAGCAGTCCATAGGCCATGCTACCGACTATGAGCCACCCGGGTTAGTCGGATAAGAGACATGTTATAAGGATACCCATGTAGCATATCCCCAACAGTAGCCCCCGGAGAACTCCGAGATCTTGCGACATCTTGCCTCTTCACGTGGAATGCTCCATCTAGATGGATGTCGGCAAATCGTCAAGAAATATCTTGTAGTCCTCCCAAAGAACCCTGCAATGTTTTCTCCGTCTTCAAATGGTAAGTCGGAGAAATGCTGAATCTTCCATCGTACTCTTCCGTAGTCGGATTAAATCCGTCCATGCCGGAATTTTCGATGCGATGACTCATCTACCTGTGTCAGCTAGGACGACGTAGGCTTAGGTCAGTGACGCCTCGTAACTCACACATGCAGAGAACGCAATCATATCCGATTTTTCCGCGCGAGCGATATGAACCGTTGGCGGCGGCGGTTGGAGACGTGGCGAAATTACCGCGCACGCTCACGAACACGTCGTCTACGCGGCAACCGTCCGATCAGCTGCACGAATCTTGACGCAGAGCATGATAAATAGTAACCGTGGGACACTTTCCACTTTTTACCTCATTCCTCTCGCGTCATCGTCTTCTTCCTCCAGCCGCACGCCTCCTCGAGCTCTCCGCGAGAAACCTCGAAAACCCTAGCCTCCCTCTGCGTCAGTCGCATCCTTCCAGCACTCCATGGCCAGCAGCAGCTCCTTCCCATCGATGGCGGCGTCGAGCGAAGCCACGGCAAACTCCGTCGTCGTGCCCCCGGAGGGCCTGGTCTGTTGGGCCACGCAGAGATAAAACAAAACTTTTTCCTCTAATCGTGGTGATCCCAAGATCTAGCTGAGGTAGAAGGCCACAAGGTTTACCACTAGACGCGCAGTTGCGGATTACTGATGAAGCGCGTCAGTTGATGCAGTGCAGTCCTCACGATCCGATCGTCCTGGTGCTGATCGCACAGCACCTCTGCTGGTATCCACACGTACAAGGAGGAGCGCCGGCGGCGAACTGCTAGGTTCGTTACGGCGGCTGGACTGCTGTGGAGCTAGGGTTTCCAACACATGGAATGACCTAACCGAACAACGATTAACCTTTCTGGGTTACGGTGCTCCACTATATATAGGGAGTGAACGTGGGATCGGCTCGCGCGACCCATTCACTAAAGCCCATATAACACTAGTCACCGTGAGTCCAACTCACTAACTCAGTCCTAATCCGGTTTAGGTCCAACCCAACCAGATTACAGATTCGGATCCAATCTGAACTTGCTCCCGCTCTTAAGTGTGTGACCCCGCAGGCTCATGGTTACTTGGACACGATTAGAGTCCGACTCACAATCGATCAATCGGCATCGGCTCCTAGCAGAACGTGCCGATTCCCAAGTACCAAAGAGTCATGACGACTTGCCTTTCCAATGCGACTTACGTCTGAGTCCCTTTTGCCTCACGATATACCTTGTCAGACTATAGGCGAATATATGTCATCCCTTAAATAGTCCGACTCTCTTCTCGATCCGAGATAAGTGATTCATCCGACTAACTCTTAGCCGATCGCCTCGGTTAACACTTAACCGAGTCGTGCATGGCCATGCTTTCCGAATCATATCTCACGAGAGGGCCTAGAGAATATCTCTCCGAGTGGAGGGGCAAAATCCCATCTTGGTTATTCACATCACGCAGCTTGATTCTCAGTCGACCCGAACCCTGCCTTTATAACTGCCCAGTTACGGATCAGCGTTTGACAGAACCTAAGTCGGTGATCCTCGACTCGGACTATGCAACAACCTCAGGTCTAAGGATTACATTGATTGAGATATACAAATGACAACTAGTTCGTTGTACCTCAATATGGGTCAATCCGACTCGCTAAACTCTTTAGCCGAATCTGTGTAAGTTGGAATAGCATCTCCATGCCCATGACAAGTGGAACCGAGTCATCAAGCCAACTTTCACATTGGTCTAAGTTGTGTGTCCAGCACAACCTCAATGACCAAGGATATTTAGTATAAACAACATGAATGCATAGTTCCACAACCGAATCACATATTCAATGATACACATCAGATGTTCATACAAGGACTACTTAATAACTTTATGAATACAATGGGAAATATCATCATACATGATTGCCTCTAGGGCATATTCCCAACAGTCTCCCACTTGCACTAGAGTCAATCTTTCGACATCACATGTCTAAGCATCTAATGCCCATGGCTCTCAGGTGCGCCTCATGCTTCGGCTAGGGTAACGGCTTTGTCAACGGATCCGCAATATTTGCATCCGTGTGTACCTTGCATAACTTGATATCACCCTGATCCACGAACTGGCGAATTAGGTGATACCGCATGAGTATGTGCTTGTTCTTCTGTTGTTGTCTAGGTTCTTTGGCTTGTGCAATAGCACCATTGTTGTCACAATACACGTCCAACGGATTGGACGAGCCCTGAACCACACCAAGATCCATGAGGAAATTCCTCATCCAAACAGCTTCCTTTGCTGCCTCCGAGGCGGCAATATACTCAGCCTCTGTTGTAGACGCAGACACAGTCTCTTGCTTGGAACTTTTCCAGCTCACAGCACCTCCGTTTATAATAAACACGTATCCAGATTGCGAGCGAGAATCATCGGAGTCGGTGAGATAACTCGCATCCGTGTAACCCTTTACACTGAGTTCATCTTCACTACCATAAACCAAGAACATATCCTTAGTCCTTCTCAAGTACTTTAGGATATTTTTAGCCGCTGTCCAGTGGATCTCTCAAGGATCAGCCTGGTATCTGCTCACAACACTTAGAGCATAGGAAACATCCGGTCTAGTACAAATCATGGCGTACATGATGGATCCAACTGCAGAAGCATATGGAATCGCACTCATCCGACTTCGCTCATCATTTGTCGAAGGACACTGAGTCTTGCTAAGTTTTACACCATGGGACATCGGTAAGAACCCTTTCTTAGACGATTCCATGTTGAACTTCTTCAACACTTTGTCCAAATAAGTACTCTGACTCAATCCAATGAGCCTCCTTGATCTATCTCTATAGATCCGGATTCCGAGAATGTATGTTGCCTCACCCAAGTCTTTCATTGAGAAACTCCTTTCCAATGATTCCTTGGTTTCTTGCAACATCTGGACATCATTTCCAATCAGTAATATGTCATCCACATATAAGATTAGAAAATTTACTTTGTTCCCACTAAACTTCTTGTATAAACAAGAGTCATGATCACTCTTGATGAAGCCAAACGATTTGACTACCTCATCAAAGCGAATATTCCAACTCCGAGATGCTTGCTTCAACCCATAAATGGATTTCTGAAGTTTGCACACCTTGTCAGCATTAGCCGGATCGACAAAACCCTCGGGCTGTATCATATACACGTCCTCGGTTAAATTTCCGTTAAGGAAAGCCGTTTTGACATCCATCTGCCATATCTCATAGTCGAAATAGGCTGCTATAGCTAACATGATCCGAACTGATTTAAGCATCGCTACGGGCGAGAAAGTCTCGTCGTAATCAACTCCTTGAACTTGTCGGAACCCCTTCGCGACAAGGCGTGCTTTATAGACGGAAACATTTCCATCCATATCAGTTTTCTTCTTAAAGACCCATTTGCACTCGACGGGTCTTGCACCGTCTGGCAGATCAACCAAGTTCCAAACTTGATTTTCATCCATGGACTTTAACTCGGATCTCATGGCTCCAAGCCATGACTCGGAATCAGATCCCACCATCGCTTCCGAATAATTTGTCGGCTCATCACTGTCTAACAGTAACACATCACGAACACTTCGTAATCTTGCCGATCTTCGTAGTACAGGTGCGGCTGTCGGCTCAGCTGCCACGATCGGCTCATCCTCCAAGGTTTTTGCCGACTCGCTACTTGCCGATTCCTCTCGAATTTCTTCGAGTTGCACTGTGCTCCCACTTACTCTCCGACTGAGAAACTCTTTCTCAAGGAAGACACCGTTCCGAGCGACAAACACTTTGCCCTCTTCTCGGTTGTAGAAGTAGTAACCCAAGGTTTCCCTCGGATACCCCACGAAAATACATTTATCCGACTTGGCCGTAAGCTTGTCCGACTGAAGTCGCTTGACAAAAGCTTCACAACCCCAAATCTTAAGAAAAGACAAACTCGGCTTTTTGCCTGTCCACATCTCATGCGGTGTCTTCTCTACCGATTTTGATGGTACTCTGTTTAGTGTGAACGCCGCTGTTTCTAGACAATAACCCCAAAATGATAAAGGCAGATCTGTCCGACTCATCATTGATCGTACCATGTCCAACAAGGTCCGATTCCGCCTTTCCGAAACACCATTCCTTTGTGGCGTTCCTGGCGGAGTAAGTTGAGGAACTATTCCACAACTTTTCAGATGGTCATCAAACTCATGGATCATGTACTCGCCTCCTCGGTCCGACCGAAGAAACTTAATTTTCTTGCCGAGTTGATTCTGTGCTTCATTCTGGAATTCTTTGAACTTTTCAAAGGCTTCCGACTTATGTTTCATCAAGTAGATATATCCATACCTACTCAAATCATCAGTGAAGGTAATGAAGTACTCATAACCACCCCTGGCTGTCGTGCTCATTGGTCCACATACATCACTATGTACTAGTCCCAACAAGTCGGACACCCTTTCGCAACTCTTTGCAAAAGGTGTCTTGGTCATTTTGCCGAGTAGGCAAGATTCGCATGTCTCGAACGACTCCAAGTCGAACGAAGTTAGGAGTCCATCATCATGGAGTTTCTTCATGCGTTTCCAACTTATATGACCAAGCCGACAGTGCCAAAAGTAAGTCATATTCAGATCATTTGGTTTCAACCTTTTAACATTTATGTTATAAACCGACTCACCATCAAGATTCAAAATAAATAACCCATCCTGGACGGGTGCAAAGCCGTGAAACATATCATTCAAATACAAAGAACAACCATTATTCTTGATATTCGACTCATAGCCTTGCCTCATCAAACATGAAGCAGAAATAATGTTTCGACTGAGCACTGGAACATAATAACAATTATTTAGTTCCATAATGAATCCGGAAGGTAAATGAAGTTGCATCGTGCCGACTTCCAACGCAGCAACTCTTGCTTTGTTGCCGACTCGAATATCAACCTCTCCTCTTGCTACGCTCCTAGTTCTTACCAGTCCCTGCAACGAGTTGCAGATGTGAATAACTGATCCGGTATCATATACCCAAGAACTATTAGGTGCATCAGCAAGATATATGTCTATAACATTGCATACAAGTGTACCTGAGTCGGAAGTCATACCTCCACTCTTGGCTTTATCGGCCAAGTATTTGCTGCAGTTCCTCTTCCAGTGGCCATCCGCCTTGCAGTAGAAGCAAGTGGATCCGGCTGAAGGAGATGGTTTAGTCCCTGAGGAAGCGCTTGGGACCGGGTCCTGAGCCTGCTTTCCTCCTGACTTAGCCTTCTTCTTAGTCCAAGAACTCTTCTTGAACTTAGCCTTATTCTGCACCATCAACACTTGACTGGTGCCCTTCTTGAGATCCGCCTCTGCCTGCTTGAGCATCCCATGCAATTCAGTGAGCTTCTTATCCATACCATGCATGTGGTAGTTCGAAATGAACTGCCCATATGCACTAGGAAGAGAGTTCAGAATTATATCCATAGCGAACTCTTCGCTTATGGGGTAGCCAAGCCTCTCCAGAGACTGCACGTAACCAACCATTTTGATCACATGCGGACTCAGTGGATCACCATCCTTAAGCTTGCAACTCAGCAAAGCCTGAGAGACTTGATACCTCTCAGTCTTCGCCTGAGCCTGGAACATACTTTTGAAGCTTTCGATCATATCGTAGGCCTCAACATGCTCGAACTGCTTTTGCAAGTCCGGTTCCATGTGAGCAAGCATAAGACAGCTAATATCCGTGGACTCATCCTTAGCCCGACGGTAGGCATTGGTGGTTGCGACAGTCGCATTCTCATTCGGCTCATCTGGAAGTGGGTTGTCTAGGACATGGTCCTTCTTTTCTTGTTTGAGAACAATTCTCAGATTTCGATACCAGTTGGTAAAATTAGTGTCGTTCAGTTTATCTTTCTCAAGAATGGTTCTCAACGCAAAACCGGATATCTGAGAGTGACTGCTACTAGGTGCCATGATCTACAACAGAAAAATGCAAAAACACTTAAGACATGTATTCATAAAAGAGCAAGCATATTAAACATTTTAATATTTTATGCTCCCACTAGAACCAACACCCCTCCGATGGTTACTTAGTGATTCAGGATCCTAAATAAGCAAGTCGGCTAGTGAGCTTTAGCATCACCGCTAGCCGCCAAGTGATCTAGGTAGACAACTCCTTGTCAATCGCATCTCATGCGACTCCTGTTGGACGGGTGGCATCACATGCCCCGGCTCCCATCCTTCTTTTCCCCGAGTCCCACAACCGTTGTGATAGACCCGTCTAGCTTACCGAGTGTTTCTGCAGTAAGAGTCCGACTCGAACACACCTAGTCGGAAAGAATTGGCAGCACCTCAATTTTATGAGCCCACTACCAAAAATGTCCGACTTGTGATGGTGCAAACACTGGCGGGAAAACCGACTAGACCTTCTTTGAGGGATTAAATTTTACCGACTATCTAATAGAGGTAAAACAGAGACATAACAATAACACAAAATAAAGCAATTATAATGTGAAATGGTATGGCTCTCTTCATGGCGATCTCCATCTCCACAAAGCCTGTAATCCGACTCGTGCCAACTCTTGTCACTTGCCGTCTTACTCCATGTCGCCGACATGTACAACGCCTTGCATGCCTTCCGGGTTCTCCAAACAGCTACACTAGCTTAGTAAAGTAAATTACATGGAGAATCCGACACGCAGGTCGTTATACAATAAAATGACAGCACCTAGGCTCCAGCCGGCTGACAAAACCCGTGATTCGCAGATCACGTATGGATTACACACATACATCACATGCACATGAACCATACCATTCACAACTTCCTGCAAAAACGAGTTATGCATAGATACAATATCTACCGGCGTTGTGAAACTCGCAACGACATCTAAGGCGCTACGACAGGGCGAAGCCGGCGGTCCCGCTAGCCGGATAGCGGGCAGCGCCCGACGATTTTTCCGAAAACGTAGATCTCATCTACGATCCGAACATGGATTCCGACCATCGTTCCGATTCGATCAATCTCTTTGATCTTCGATCACCGCTTCTGGATTTACGTGTCACAGTCTACCCCGATGGCGGAAGCCGACCGGTAGGGGTATATCGTTCCACGACCTCAGCAGTATGATCACGGAAATCAGATCTACCATTCCCCGAGTACAGTTGATCCAATCAACCTCGTACAAAACCGATCTATCTCATAGATCGTCCACCAAACAGCACATAGATCTCATCTACATCCTACCGCATATCACATATGCGTGATCTCGAGCCTAAAACCAGAAGCTATCGCTCTGATACCACTGTTGGGCCACGCAGAGATAAAACAAAACTTTTTCCTCTAATCGTGGTGATCCCAAGATCTAGCTGAGGTAGAAGGCCACGAGGTTTACCACTAGACGCGCAGTTGAGGATTACTGATGAAGCGCGTCAGTTGATGCAGTGCAGTCTTCACGATCCGATCGTCCTGGTGCTGATCGCACATCACCTCTGCTGGTATCCACACGTACAAGGAGGAGCGCCGGCGGCGAACTGCTAGGTTCGTTACGGCGGCTGGACTGCTGTGGAGCTAGGGTTTCCAACACATGGAATGACCTAACCGAACAACGATTAACCTTTCTGGGTTACGGTGCTCCACTATATATAGGGAGTGAACGTGGGATCGGCTCGCGCGACCCATTCACTAAAGCCCATATAACACTAGTCACCGTGAGTCCAACTCACTAACTCAGTCCTAATCCGGTTTAGGTCCAACCCAACCAGATTACAGATTCGGATCCAATCCGAACTTGCTCCCGCTCTTAAGTGTGTGACCCCGCAGGCTCATGGTTACTTGGACACGATTAGAGTCCGACTCACAATCGATCAATCGGCATCGGCTCCTAGCAGAACGTGCCGATTCCCAAGTACCAAAGAGTCATGACGACTTGCCTTTCCAATGCGACTTACGTCTGAGTCCCTTTTGCCTCACGATATACCTTGTCAGACTATAGGCGAATATATGTCATCCCTTAAATAGTCCGACTCTCTTCTCGATCCGAGATAAGTGATTCATCCGACTAACTCTTAGCCGATCGCCTCGGTTAACACTTAACCGAGTCGTGCATGGCCCTGCTTTCCGAATCATATCTCACGAGAGGGCCCAGAGAATATCTCTCCGAGTGGAGGGGCAAAATCCCATCTTGGTTATTCACATCACGCAGCTTGATTCTCAGTCGACCCGAACCCTGCCTTTATAACTGCCCAGTTACGGATCAGCGTTTGACAGAACCTAAGTCGGTGATCCTCGACTCGGACTATGCAACAACCTCAGGTAAAGGATTACATTGATTGAGATATACAAATGACAACTAGTTCGTTGTACCTCAATATGGGTCAATCCGACTCGCTAAACTCTTTAGCCGAATCTGTGTAAGTTGGAATAGCACCTCCATGCCCATGACAAGTGGAACCGAGTCATCAAGCCAACTTTCACATTGGTCTAAGTTGTGTGTCCAGCACAACCTCAATGACCAAGGATATTTAGTATAAACAACATGAATGCATAGTTCCACAACCGAATCACATATTCAATGATACACATCAGATGTTCATACAAGGACTACTTAATAACTTTATGAATACAATGGGAAATATCATCATACATGATTGCCTCTAGGGCATATTCCCAACATGGTCATCCCCGCATCGGCGGTGATCGAAACCACCGGCGGCGACCATAATCTGGCGGCGCTAGAGCCTCTGAAGAAGAGACAGACTCGCACAAGGGCGACTGGCGCGGCTCGGACATCACCGACTACGACATCCAAGAGATGGTCGCCGAAGGAGGGGCTCGCCTGGCGGGCGGCGCGGGCCGGCGAGGTGACACCTTCTCCCCAAGCCGGAGAAAAGGTGTACCTCAAGGCTCAGCTGGTACGCGACGTTTCCCTGCCCATCTCCCACTTCTTTCTTTCCGTCTTGAACCACTACAAGGTCCAACCCCATAACCTCTCCCCCAATAGCATCTTAGTGCTTAGCAACTTCGCGGCACTTTGTGAGGGTTACCTAGGGATTAGGCCTAGGTTAGATTTGTTCGTGTACTTCTTCACCGTAAACGTGAAGCCGGACACAGTAGGGAGGAGCTTAGGAACTGCGTTACCATAAGCTTCAAGATTCGACCTGGCCGGCGGTTCCCCGACATCGTCGGCCACGAGTCCTGCAAAAACTGGCAGCGGACGTACTTCTATGGCCCCAACATTCCTTTGGCGGGCCGAGAAGTAACGTACCCGGACTTCGCGGATGGAGCTGCCGCTGAAGTTTCCACATGGAGATCCCATGCCTCCCTTCCCTCCGACCTCGACGCTTCTCGCGCAATAAGGCGGATCGAATGGTTCGTAGAGACGGGTTTGACCGGCTTGGACCTGGCCATGTGCTGGTTCATCAGGCGAATCCAACCTCTGCAACACCGCGCAAAGTTCATGCACGAGTATACCAGTGACCGAAGGGATACCCTCCGGATCTCCGTGGATAACTTCTCGAGCGACTCCGTCAAGCTCCGCCTGAAGGACATCGTCAAGGTGAAGGATAAGAAGCGTGGCTACACCATCACCTACAACATGTTCGTAGACGGCAAGTGCCCAAAGGTATATATGTATTTTCCGTGTACAACATATTCTCCAGTTTCTCCGTCTTGCCATTACCATCCCATCTAACACGGTGATTTCTAACTTAAAAGCTTAGCGATCTAGATGAGGACAACCTGGCTGCCCAAATCTGTGATCCAAAGCTGAAGGAAGTCACGGTCGTGTCCGACGACGATGTCCCGTTAGCGCGAAAGCGGAAGAGCTCCACCTCTAACGCTGCCGACGGAGGCAAGAAGAAGAAGACGGAGGGTGGAGGGTGGAGCCTCCAAAAATACTACCGCCGCCCTGGAGGCGGAAAAGAGAAAAGCCACCGGGATTTTTGCCAAAGCACCCCCCCCCTAGTTTAAGCTTCTCATTCTCCGACATTGTCTTATTTATCTGTCTTGTACCTGTACTTATGCACTTTGCACGTTTCAGGAAGAAAGCCACGACCAGCCTCAAGAAGACCTCCAAGACTTTGGGGGCTTCTAGAAATATCAAGGATATGCTGCATCGCGACTCCTCCCCCGCCATCGCCCCTGCTACTCCTGTCGTCAAGCCTTCCTCTGCCCCGACAAGCTCTCAATCCCAGGAGGCACCAGGCCCTTCCGCCATGGAAGTGGATTCTGGCGCCTCTACCGAACTCGCTGTTGTCGGCGAGCAGGCGACGCAGGAGAGCGCTGCTCTACAAATGGCTGAAGCTCCGGCTAAGGATGCCATCGGTAGCGGCAAGGCGGCAGTGGGAGTTGGTACCTCTGCCGAAAGCGGCGCCCCCGCTCCCAAGAATCCCTTCGAGTTCCCGAAGATAGTTTACCCAGCGCTCATGCCGAGTAACACAACTCTGGTTCCTAGAGGAGCGCCGTCATCTCCGACGTGCGGTATTGAGGAGCTTCTCTGACAAGCAGATATCTTGCGGGGAAATAGCATTTCCTTTGGCAAGCTGTTGGCCGAGAGTGCTACAAACCTCAAGATTATTGCACTTGTAATTTTTACTTTGCCTTTTGCATTTCATATTAGTATCCCACTGTAGCCCCCGAGGATGTAGACGGAAAACCATAGGTTTTGCATCTATATGCTCTAAGAGTGACTAGGTTAGAAAGAACTCTCACTGTAGCCCCCAAGCATTTAGATGGAAGAAACTATTCCGACTAGATGCTTTAAGAGTAACATACGCAGTGTTTATAATTTTCAATACTGCAGCCCCCAAGCCTCTAGTTGTAACTGAATTAGTTCCGACTAGATGCTTAAAGAAAAGCTAAGCATTTTCCGAGTTAAAACTTTATACTGTAGCCCCCAAGCTTCTAATCGAGAACTGAAGTAGCTCCGACTAGATGCTTAAAGAAAAGCTAAGCATATTGCTAAGTTGAAAAACTTTCGCTGTAGCCCCCGAGCGCCTAGATGGAAAGTTTCCGACTAGGTGCTCCAAGCAGACTAAACAACAGTTTAACTTTTTCCTTTGTTCCACAGAACGAGAATGCTCGGAGGGGCATGGCCAATGACAAGAACCAGAAGATGCGCGCAAATCTTGAAGCTGAAAAGGGTAAAACTGCCATCTTGAAGGAACAGATCATCAAAAACAAGAGTCTGTTTTCTTTTTTGCGCATTCCGTCTTTGTTTTATGCCTTCATTCTCCGAGTACTCACTGTGTACTTTGTTTTCTCCGACTTTTCAGAACATGTCGCCAAGGCCAAGGATATTGTCGAGCAGTCCAAGCATACCCAGCAGCTGGACAGCGAGAACAGAATCCTTAAGAAGCAGAGGGAAGAGATGCTGAAGATGCACGAGGATTCCATGAAAGCCCTGCAGGATTCCGCCTCCGCGGAAATCAATCGCTTGAAGGAGGAGCTTGCGATCTTAAAAGATCAGAAGCAAGCTGCTGATGAGCAAAACCAACGCCACAACGAGGCGTTTAAGCTCCTCCAAGAAGAGAAGGAATCCTTGGCGGACACCCTCTGGCAAGCCAAGGCCAGCATCTTCAGTAAGTTTCCTCCACCTTGTATTTCTGTAGTCTGGATACTTAGAGTTTATTAAACTCATGCGCTCATTGCCGAAATTTTCAGCTCCTATGGGTTTAACCCGCTCGCCTCCTTCGGACAAGGATTGCATGGTTCTTGCCGGCAACTTCATCAACACCGCCATCACCCAAGCCAAGGAGATTGCCAAGCCCCTCCAGATATACATCAAGGCCTCAGACTCCGTGACGAAGTACTCAGAGATTCTTCGCCGAGCCCCTGAGCGTGTTACAAGCTAGAAAGCTTCATGTGCACGGGCTGGCGCGAGGATGGCGCTCTCAATGGTGAAGGCACACTACGAAGATGCCGACATCGACACGGTGACCTCTGGCATCCCCGACGTTGATGATGACGGCAAAGAGATTGATCACGAGGCCATCTTGTCATCACTCGCGGGATATGACACCAGAGTTGCCCAGTTGGTGGACATCAACGTCTTCGTGCCCATGAACACCATCAACAGCGTCAACCAAGATTCCTCCGAGTCTCATCATAGCGCCGACGTTGAGGGTGATTCTCCGGCTAGGGACGATGCTGCTTCCAAGTCTCCTGCGCCCAAAGAGTGGAAAACACTATGTAATATTTGTTTTGCCTTTGGTATATGCGCGGAAAAATTTGATGATGTAACTTAAGGCGGAAAACAATCGTTGTTATTTCCTGCTACTTAAGAACTTAGTTCCCAGCATGTATATATTTTTTAACCAAGTGTTGGCTTATCCATAACTTTGGTTCTTATGCTTGACCTTTCGTGAGTCGGAAGACTCGTTGTCGGAACCATGCGCTTAGGTGATGATGCCCAATGGCACCGTCAATAACCTGAGCACAAAATCGCCGACAATAAGTGCCAAAAGTCACTACTCCAGAATCCACATAAAAACAACAAAGAACATGTAGACCAGAAAACTTAAGCTAACGCCCGTAGGCGGAATTTTCACAAGTGCAAACGCAAAGCTTGTGCATAAAGGTTTTACATGATCTAAAAATGAACACTAAAGGAGGTAAAAGACTCAGAAATATGAGTGAACCAAAGAGCTTTATTTTATTGATCATATAAGAGGTACACAATTAGATAAAAAATGCTAAGTGTAAAAAGGACGTAGCTGTGCTATGCTCCATGGCCGATCAAGCTCCGGGTAGTCATCATCCAGGTCACGTCGCTTACGCTTATGATCCTCGTTGGGTCTATCCTTTAGTTCACGATTGTCAACAAGATAGTAAGACCCATTGAGCAGCGCCTTGCTTATGATGAACGGTCCTTCCCATGGCGGGGATAATTTATGTGACTTCTTCTGCTTAAGTCGGAGCACCAAATCCCCCTATTTAAAAGAGCGATGACGAACGCGGCGACTATGGTAGATGCGCAGCTTCTGCTGGTAGATGGCGGATCTTTGGCATGCCAAAACACGCTTCTCCTCGAGAAGGTCCACATCCAGGCGTCTGGATTCTTCAGCGTCATCCTCGTCGTAGGCGACAACTCTTGGTGCATCGTGGAGGATGTCGGAAGGCAGGATGGCTTCTGCTCCATATACCATGAAGTAAGGGGTGTAGCCGGTAGATCTGTTGGGTGTAGTTCGTAAACTCCACAGCACAGATGATAATTCCTCCGCCCAGGCTCCAGCTTCTCTATGTAGCGGTGCCTCAAGACGTGGCTTGATTCCCTGCAGAATTAATCCATTGGCTCGCTCGCCCTGTCCATTGGATTGTGGGTGTGCCACAGATGCAAGATCAAGTCGGACGCCTTTCTCCCAGCAATATGCCTCTACTTCTCCGAGTGATAAATTGCTGCCATTGTCGGTGATAATGCTATGTGGGAGACCAAATATCACCACTAGATCTCGGACGAACCTGAGGGCAGTTGCCCCATGAAGCTTTCTAATGGGTTTAGCTTCTATCCATTTAGTGAATTTATCAACTGCTACGAGCAGATGCGTAAACCCACAAGGTGCCGTCTGTAACGGTCCCACCATGTCTAGCCCCCAGACCGCAAACGGACAAGTTATTAGTATTGTTCGCAGTTCTTCAGCAGGAACATGTGGTTGTCGGGCATAATACTGGCATCCCATGCATGTCTCAACCAGCTTGTCGGCGTCCGCCTTCGCGGTCAGCCAGTAGAATCCTTGCAGGAAGGCTTTTGCGACCAACGATCGAGGAGCGGCGTGGTGCCCGCAATCTCCGAGATGGATTTCGCGTAGGATTTTCATAGCTTCTACCTGGGAAACACACTTTAGGTATACACCAGTAGTGCTCCTTTTGTAGAGTTGCCCATTGATTATGGTATAACCCTTTGCTCGTCGTACTATTTGCCGTCTTTCGACTTTGTCGTCGGGCAAATTTCCGTGTTCGAGGTATTCCATGAACGGTTTTGTCCAGGCCGGAGGTACGCAGTGGCTGCCATGATCGCAGCCTGCGGCGTTTTCGGGATGACGTTGTCGTTGGCGTCCATCTCCATGAAGGATGTGTGGAGGGTTCGCGTCAACTCGCGGCGCTCCTTGGGATCCATGTTCTCCATCCAAGAGCGGTGCTTGTTGCCTGGGTTGGCGTTCGAGCTGGAGTCGATGCCCATGGCGGAGAGCGCGGCTCGTCGCGCGCTGGACTCTGAGGCTGCTTGCTTGCGTTTGTCAAGCACCTCCTGCATCTTGACCTGCTTCTTGTGCTCCTCGATTAGGAGCAGGTGGTAGGCCATCAGCATATCTCGCGAGGCATCTGCGGGCAGTACTATGTTGCCTGCCACAGCTTCGTGGACCTGGGTCCATCCCTCTTTGCTAAGGCGTATGACGTGGCCGCCGTTGTTTTCCCCTTCGGGTGGGGGAGATTGGCTTCTTCTGTTCCCACCGTTTCGTTCTGGCGGGTTGGGCGGCGGGTTGGGTGTTTGCTGATCCACGTCGCTTTGGATGACTGCGGCGCATTGGTAGCGCTCGTAGATTGGCCCGCTGCTGCCGTAGCTTTCAGATCCGGAACCGTAGGTCCCTGCATCCGATGGCGGATCGCACAGATCGGAGTTGCAGCTGCTGCTGTCATAGGAATCATCTGCTGAAGATGTTGTGCGTAGCACGGGGTGTGGGGCCCATGAAGCGGGCCTGATTGATGGTAGGGGCACCCGCTCAGGTAGGCGGAGGGTGCCAGTTTGCCCCACCTGGAAGCAGAAGCTCCCGAACAAGATTTCGAGTCCGTCGCCTACGGGCTCGAAGTTCTTCATGGTGGCCGGCGAGTGGGCGGTGAAGTCGACAGCACCGAAGAGGAGATGGCTCTCCGTTGCTGCAGAGTTGTAGATCGATCGGGTTGGGATCGTCACGATCGCACAATCAGCGCCCCCAATTCCCACAGACGGCGCCAATTGACGAGGTTTAATCTCATCAATGCCCATTGTTATGGACTTGGGTTTTGGAGAAGATGGGGATGCTAGAGATCGTGGAACGGTTAGCAAACAAGCAACAAGAGGACACGAGGTTTACCCAGGTTCAGGCCCCCGGAGGGAAAACCCTACTCCTGCTTGTCTTCTCTTGATTACGGCGGAACCGAAGGTTACAGGGGTGCGCAGATTAGATCTGGCGTGGAGGTGTGTATGCGGAAGTATGAGTCGAGAGATCTAGGTCGTGCCCTCCTAGCCTTTATATAGACTTAGGCAGGTCCCGGGCATAGTCCTAGTCGGTTACAGGTTCCAGGGTTTTACCCCTTTGAATTTCCTATCTACTCTAGTCTTGCTCTCCAAGGATCCGAAGGCATCATGGGCCTTGGCCACCCGAAAATCTTCATGGGCCGGCGTACGTCCGCCATGGGCCTTCCTTGGGCTGGACTAGGTATGCTGAGGTCACGCACCCGTAGGATACAACCATGTCAGAAAGAGTCAGCTCTATCCGTATTGTCGATGTCGGCTCCCTTCACGGATGGTGTGCGCAGGTGCTCTAGGAAAACTCCTGGCGAAATTCGTTTGCGCCCTGATCCTAGCTTAGACAGCAGATCAGCCGCCTCGTTTTGTTCCCTAGGCACATACTTAACTTCGTAGCCCAAGAAGCTCTTGGCTATCTCGTCCGCTTCGTCTCGATATGCCGCCATCATAGGGTTCCGCGCATTCCAGGTTCCAGCCACCTGTTGGGCAACCAAGTCGAAATCTCCACAGCAAACTATGCATTTGATGCCAATATCCTTGGCTACACGTAGTCCGTGAATAAGTGCTTCATACTCCACCATGTTGTTAGTAGCCTCAAAGTGGATCTGCAGAACATAGTGTAGCTTGTCTCCTGTTGGTGATTGTAGCAATACACCAGCCCCCGAGCCGTTGAGCAACTTTGATCCGTCAAAGTGCATCACCCAGTACTCTGGTTCTGGCAACGGAGTAGTGTCTGGCATCTCCGTCCAATCTGCAACAAAATCCGCCAAGGCTTGTGATTTGATAGCGTCGCGTCTCTTGTAGGTGATCTCGAAGGCGGCAAGTTCAATGCCCCACTTCGCGACCCTTCCTGTAGCGTCGTTGTTGTTGATGATGTCGGACAATGGAGTCTTGATCACCACTGTGATTGGGTGCTCCTGAAAGTAATGCCTCAGCTTTCGAGAAGCAAGGAATACTCTATAAGCTATCTTTTGGTAGTGCGGGTAACGCTGCTTAGACTCCGTCAAGACCTCGCTTACATAGTAAACTGGTCGTTGAACTCCGTGCTCATAGCCTGGTTCCTTCCGCTCTACCACGACGACGATGCTGATAACCCTGTTAGTTCCCGCCATGTAAATTAACAGGGGCTCTCCAGGTTCGGGTGCTGCAAGGATGGCGCTGAGGAAAGAATCTCCTTGAGCTGCTTCAATGTTGCATCTGCCTCGTCCGTCCATGTGAATTTGTCCGCCTTCTTTATTAACTTGTACATCGGCAGAGCCTTCTCTCCAAGTCGGCTGATGAACCGACTAACTGCTGCAACACACCCTGTTAGTCGTTGAATGTCCTTTAGGCATGTTGGACGGTTTATGTTTAAGTTGGCCTTGATTTTCTTCGGGTTGACCTCGATTCCATGTTGGGAAACGATGAAGCCCAACAATTTGCCGGCTGGAACCCCGAAGACGCACTTCTTAGGGTTAAGCATCATGTTGTATTTCGGGAGATTATCGAAGGTTTCTTTTAAGTCGGAGATTAAGTCGTTTGACTTTTTATACATCACCGCGATATCTTCCACGTAGGCATGAATGTTCCGACCAATTTGGTCATGAAGGCAACGTTGCATTGTCCGTTGGTAGGTAGCACCTGCGTTTTTCAGCCCAAAGGGCATTGTGACATAGAAAAACGTGCCGTATGGGGTAGTGAACGAAGTGGCCAATTGGTCTGACTTCCTCATCTTGATCTGGTGGTATCCTGAGTATGCATCGAGAAAACACAAAAGTTCTGAGCCAGCCGTCGAGTCAATGACTTGGTCAATGCGAGGCAAAGCAAACGGATCTTTGGGACATGCTTTGTTCAAGCCGGTGTAATCAACGCACATTCTTAATTCATTGATTCCCTTTTTGGGGACAAGTATAGGATTAGCCACCCATTGGGTGTGAAGGACTTCTCGGATAAATCTAGCCTTAAGTAACCTAGCTATCTCTTTGCCAATGGCGCGTCTCTTCTCATCTCCAAAGCGTCGTAGAGGTTGTTTCACTGGTTTGGATTTTGGATCAATGTTTAAGCTGTGCTCGGCAAGTTCCCTAGGTACACCTTTCATGTCGGCAGGTTGCCGGGCAAAGATGTCCCTGTTCTCACAAAGGAACTCGACGAGCGCGCTTTCCTATTTGGGATCCAGGTTCGTCCCAATGGCGGTGACCTTGGAGGCATCGCCTACCACAAGTTCCACCGGCTTGGTCTCGATGGCGGCCTTGAACGTAGGAGCGGAGTCGGAGATCTGCTTCTTCGACGCGGGCATCTCTGAGTCATTGACCTTGCTCTGGATCTCTTCGAATTCTTCGCTGTAGAGGACAGCTTCTGCAACGGCTGCTTCTTTGATCTCGCAGTCCCTTGCCTTGGTAAAGCTTCCGGATACGGTGATGATGTCGTTTGGTCCGGGTATCTTGAGCTTGTTTTAGACGAAGCATGGCTTGGACATGAACGTGTGGAATATGTCGCGGCCGAATATGACGTGGTACACGCTCTTGAAAGGGACCACCTCAAAGGTCATGCGCTCTTGGCGGTAATTATTAACATCGCCAAAGGCAACCTGAAGTGTAATGCACCCAAGGGACCGAGCCTCCCGACCAGGCACTACGCCATGGAAGATGGTGTTGGTCCGTCTTATGTTTGTCTCCGTCAAGTTCATCTTTTGTAGTGTATCCAGGTACATGATGTTGATGCTGCTTCCACTGTCCACCATACACTTGGTGAACTCCACGCCGTCAATCAAGGGGTTGATGACCATGGCGTACTGGTTCTCCGTGGGTATAAGGTCTGGGTGGTCCGTCCTGTCCCAAGTTATTGGAACCTCCGACCAGCGCAAGTACCGGGGCACTGGGGGAGAGTAGCCATCAGGATCCTCAGAGAGGTCTTCTGTTGTCGGACAGTGGGGGTGCCAAGGAAAGTGTGGTAGACTGGGGCCTTCTTCGCGAAGGGGTTCTTGCCTTTGTCGTCGCTCTTGGCGGCGTGCTTGGGGTCAATGTCCTCGTCCATGTCACTTGAATCCTTGGACTCCTCCTCCTTCTTCTTCCCCTTGCCCTTGTCGCGCGGTCTGTTCTTCTGACTTTGCTTGTAGCCGGACTCCGGGTCTTCCTTGAGGTCGTTGACGAACTTGCAGTGTCGATTGGTATGGGTGGCTTTGCCGTTGACGTCGAGGTGTACGAGGCATGGCATATCACGGTACTCCTCGTAGGTTTGGGGAACGCGGAGCGGCGCCGAGGTGGTTTCATTTCCTCGTTGCTGCCCACGACCAGTTCCCCTTCCTCGGCCACGTTGTCCGCCCTCTCCTCGTCCTGCAAAAGTCATAGCGACCATGTCGGTAGATTGCTTTTCTTCTGGAGCGGTTTTCCGCTTTGTACTGCTGTTCCTCTGAGTTTGAGTTGGAACAGACTTTGCCGGCAAGGACCCACGAGCATCATCATCGGCAGCTGCGAACTTACTGGCCAACTGAATCATCTGGTTCAAGTCAAGCTGGTGATTGTCATGTAAGTGCTTCAGCTTATGTCGGAGCAACGTGCCCCTTTCCAACCCATCGATGAAGGCGGACATGGCGGTCTGAGCGTGCACTCCTGCGCAGGAATTCTTCATGCCAGCCAGTGGGAGAGGTAGGCGCGAGATGTATCGTCTTTATCTTGCACGCACCGCTGTAGATCGCCCACAGTGCAGGGACGCTTGTATGTACCCTCAAAGTTCTTGGTGAACGCTTCTTGCATGTCCAACCAGTTGTAGATAGGTTTCTCCGGCAAGTCGTCGATCCATTGACGGGCCGTACCCGCCAACATTAATGGGAGGTACTTGACGGCGACGTTGGGGTTGCCTCCGACAATCTCCACCACGTTGCCGTAGTCCTGCAACCATGTGGCTGGCTTGGCGGTGCCGTCATAGGGCTTGATGGTATTGTCAATCCGGAAGCCTTTGTGGTAAGTTGCGGACCATATTGCAGGTCCAAAGCAACGTGGTCCCAGGTATGGTTCTTCCCGGGCCTCGTGGATCTTATCGATCCGCGAACGTGCATCGTATGGCTCCGGGTTCTTCTTCTTCTTGTCAACAGGGGATGGGCTGCGTGAACGATGCGGGCCTCCTCCACCATGGTGACTGCTTGGTGGTGACAGAGGCGGAGGTGGCGGTGGGTTAGCCTTCTTGCTGTTACCCTCCTGCGACGCCTCACGTCTGTCACGGTTGCTTGTCGGACGCGGAGGGTCATGACGCGACCTGCTCTTATGTCCTTCGTTGTGCTTTCCGTCATGACGGGTCTGCTCCACGTTGTCGCGGATGAAGATGCCACACTGCTTTGGTGGGGGCATATCCGTACGATGGTGAGCGTTGTAATCTTCGCGATGTCGGGGATACCGGGGTGGTGGCGATGGGCGACGAGGTTGGGCCTTTTCTCCATGGTCGGAGGATATTGGGATAGCATCCTTCCTATTGCGTGCATCCCTCTGTCTTCGTTCTGAGGAGCCCGTCTGGGACCCGACATCAAGAGGAGATCTGTCCCTTGGCGGTTTGTACTGGCTAGACTGGCAGAGCGTTGGGTTAGACTCAAGCCTCTAGGAGGTGGCCTTTTCCTGCTGCTTCACCGCCTTGGCCACTAGGTCGTAGACCTGTTCCACTGCCTCAGGCGATCTATCCTGCTCCAGAAGGGTCTTGGCGACGGCGAGGTTAAGGAGTGGGGTGGGCATCACCTGCTTGCCTTCACTGTCAATGTATGGCTTGGCTTGTGCCGGCTTCGAGGGAGCCCATCCTAGGTTGCGCCGTACACGAGGATCGTTGATGACGCGAGCCGGAGCTTTCTTAGCCTTCTGCTGCTGTAGCAGAGTCTTGTACTCGGCCTCCATTGCTCTAGCTTTTTCTATGGACTTCTGCGTGTTGACCAGATCTCGATCTAGCTTAGCGCCTTGCTCCACGATGGCTTGCGCCTCCTCCAGCAGCTGCTGGCGTTTCTCATCAAGCTGGGTCACGTTCCGGATATGAGCAACGGTTAGTGGCTCGACAAGGAGATTGCCGTACATCACTCTATCAGCTGGAGTAACTTGGGCTGCTGCAGACGTAGATGCTGGAGGCGGAAGTTTGCGGTGTTGTTGTTACTCGGGCCGGTGCCGAGTTCCTGCGGCTGCTGCACTGGGTTAGGCGGAGGAGGCATGACTTTTGCGCGATCATCGTCAGCAGCAATAAGTGGCCCTTTCCCCTTTTCCAGCGCCGTATGCAGAGCTCGTCCGGGTTGATCTTCGTCCATCGTCGTCCCAATGGTGACGAACACCCCTCGGGATGCGATGGTGTTGTTGGCCTGCTCGTCGCGCGAGTACTCCTCCTCCATCTCCTTCATAGCGGAGTCTAGCTCTTCTGGACTGAAGTCCATCTCCTCTGAATCTGCACTGAAATCAGCATAAAGCGCGTCAATGACAGAGTCGGAGGGTGCCAGGACTTCCTCGATGACGGGCGGTGGAGGTGCAACGGTCTCGACGATGACTGGAGGTGGTGGTGCTGCTGCGACGATGGCGGCCGGAGGCGGTGGTGGCGGTGGCTGAATCGGAGGGGCTCCGTCAATGAGCGCGAGCGCTGTCTGAGCTGCCGCTTCGGCCTCCGCGTAGTTGTTGACGGTGCTCACCATCTCTTCGAGGGTAAGGCGTCCTGTTGCCTGCTGTCGTCTTAAAGAATGTCGGAGAAGCGTGCCACGGTCCAGTCCTTCCACGAAGTGATACAGAGCGTTATCATCGGGGTAGTGGGCTAGGTCGGCTCGTATACGGAGCCACCTGGCCAGGTAATCACGGGGGTTTTCGCCCTCTCTCTGAACGCAGCGCGCCAGGTCGAAGATGGTAACCACGCCGACGAACTTGGATCTCTGCTGTCCAGACGCACGGACTAAGCCGGCGGATTTGCAGTGATCTTCCACCTTTATATCCTGCACAGGGGCGGTTTGGGTGGGCCTTTAATTTTTCCGATCTTTGCCGGCAAACTCCAAGGAGTGATCCGACATCGATCCTTCCGCGAACGTATCCTGCCCGTAGGCGGTCCGTGCGGGTCTTGATGCTCCTCCGACTCCCAGGGAACTAGTGCCCGAGTCGGTTCGCCGATGAAGAGGTGGATGTCTCTAATAGGAACGATCGAACACCGCGTAGGGTTCGTCTTCTTCGGGATCCAGAACTCGTCGGGAGGGACAATCGGAACGTTGCCGGAGAAGAGAACACGACCGATGGCTACGGTTTCGCTGATTCCCGCGAAGATCTTGGTCCTCGCCCGCTGAAGAGCCTGAAGCGCCTCTTGCCCCACGGTTGGCGCCAAATGTCGTGGTATTGCCGACGAGTACGCCATGGAGGTGTCCTCACAGTGCGTGTTTAGAGACGTGGCGTAAGGCGGACGGTTGACGGGTACGAGGTAACACAACTTACCCAGGTTCAGATCCCACAACGGTGGAGGAATCCTACTCTTGCTATAAATCACTATAAGAGCAATACGCCGAGTTACAGAGATAGGTTTGCTATGCGAGGTTGTATGAATCGGTACTAGGTTGTGCCCTAAAGGCTCCCATAGGCCCGACTTATATAGTCACCAGGTCCTAGGGTTACAGGGAAAAGTCCTAGCCGGACAGGTTACAGAGTCCAACATCGTCTATTACTAGTCTTGTGTATCTTGCACTCCAAGGCTCCGGGTACGCAGGTGACTCCACCGTATCCTTCCTTTATCCGGCATGGGCCTTCCTTCTGGATCGACCTAACTGGGCCGCCCAGCAGGCCATAGGCCATGCTACCGACTATGGGCCAGCCGGGTTAGTCGGATAAGAGACATGTTATAAGGATACCCATATAGCATATCCCCAACAGTAACACCCCTTTGTGCGACATTTGTCGGTCTACAGCCCATCCTTCTAATGCTTGCCCTATTTTGCTGGTGCCTAAGCCTACTATGGTGATGTATGGTTTTGCTCGCGAATAGATGATGTTCTTTGAGGCATCTATGACTGGGGGTATTCGTCCGACTATGGAAAACACTCGTATGGCTAGGGTGACTATTCAGGGAGGTGTAGTGACAATCCCTGAAATTATATCGCAACTACAGTGGGTTGTGCCAGATGATCAATGCCAGTGGAATGTTAGGGAGATTGAAGGTAATGTATACCAGGTGACTTTCCCTAGAAAAAAGGATCTACTCACTGCCCAGCATTTTGGTACTCTCAGAATTCCAAATAGTACTTGCACTATGACTTTTGATTTCTGGAAAGTGGCGGTGCAGCCTGCCTGGACGATAGATAATGTGTGGATAAGAGTGCATGATTTACCCTCAGAGGCTCTTGATGACTATTTAGCTTTATGGGCAATTGGGACTTTGTTTGGTAAAACAATGGACATTGATATGGAATACACACGTAGGAATAATGTTCTGCGTATCCAGGTTGCTTGTCTTGATCACTCTTTAGTGCCTGAGAGGATGGATATATTGATAAAAGTACATTTCTATGAACTCCGTTTTCAGGTGGAAGGAACTCCTTTGCCGCCACTTATGCAGGATACAACAATGGATGATGCCGCAAACAATGGTGATGATAATGATGGTGGTAATTCAAATGTTGAGAGGAATAATTTTGAAAACGATCCTACTTTTGGGGCTAAGGATGATGTTAAGGAGGGTCATGGTGGCACTGAGATGCAACATGATGGATCTGTTCCGCCATGGCAACAAGCTTGCACTGAACCAACAATTATTTTTGGTTCATTCTCTACATCTTTTTCCTCTCAATCGGCTAATCATGATGATGATAGATCTGTTCCTGCGTTGCTTGTGTCAACTCCTAGGGCAGTCTTGAATTTACCAAATGGTACGTATGACTTATTTGTCTCACCATCTCATAAATTTTATTCTGCACCAGCAACTTGTACATACGATAAGGAACCTATTCCTAATTTTTTTTCAAACGTAATGGCGGATGATGTCACTAGGGTGCAGATGGATGTGGCTACTAGTATACAACAACAGCTATTGTCTAAGACTTGCTCTACCAAAAGCAATGATGCGTTGGGGAGCAAGGATCTTGGGAGAATGCTCGAGATGCGTTCATCGGAGAGGGCTGAGGCGGCAGCCGTGATGCAGGTCCCATTGATGCCCAACGATGAGATGGTTAGGGGGACACCCACACGTTCATCGGCTTCGTCCACGCCTTTAGCAGGGATTATGACGATGTTGAGCTCAGGTGTGAGTACGGAAGCGAAGAATATTGCTGCTCCAATCATGAGGAGCAAACCGACGGAGGCGAGATCATCCGTTTTGCTGGTGTGCAATCACCAATGGGGCTCCGGTCAAGTGGTCGCATTCAAGCGCAATCAAATGCCGATGCTACACAACTTGAGAGGGCTATGCTACTTGCTCAACGCCGTGACAATCTACAAGGCCAAGGTAAGAACCTTATTAATAAATTTTCGTTAGCTTCATTTTTTGCAAATGAAATCATTCATAAGGCTGATAGAGTGGGTGTGTCTATGGGAAAGAATGTTGTGGAAAAGGGTGTGGTGGCTAAGTTGATTATGGATACAGAGATGAATAGATCTTTAAGTTTGCTTAAAAAATGAAGAACTTGTCGATGCTGAACACAACTTTTTGGTATCTCATGCATCCAACCTATGTGAGGATGTGGTGGATGAGCATAGCCATGTTAGTGAACACATTCCTGAACTTGATGTTCAGTGGGCAGATGTATCACGTTCGCGTCGACGGAAGTCTTATGATAAGACTAACTTACATAGAAGTACAAGAGTTAGATTTAAATCAAATAGGTCGTGATGGCTGGTCTAAAGGGTATGACTTGGAACAGTGATGGTTTTGGAGATCCCGCTAAACATTTATTTGTTATTGAGGCGATTAGAGATCATCACTTAGATTTTATTGTGTTGTTGGAAACGGGTAGATCAAATTTTATGATGCCTTTCTTGAGACATATCGCGGCGGGTAGGGATTTTATATGGTTCTGTTTACCTCCACATGGGAGGTCTGGTGGAATTTTGGTAGGCGTTAACTCAGAAACTCTACAAGTCAAGAATGTTGAGACTAGGGATTTCTGTGTTAAATTACACTTCCGATCTAAATATGATGGCTTTGAATGGATCTTTTTACCGGTATATGGTGATGCACAAGATGTCCATAAGCCCTTTTTTCTATCCGAGCTTGTCCGGATGTGTGAGACTGAATCACTACCAATGTTGTTAGGAGGTGATTTTAATATCTTGCGCAAACGAGAAGAAAAAAGTAATGAAAATTTTAATCCTCGATGGCCTTTTATGTTTAATGCGATCATCGAGAATTTGAATTTGAGAGAAATTGTTCTCTCAGGTAGACAATTTATTTGGGCTAATAGAAGAGAAAAACCAACTTGTAAAAAGTTGGATCGTATTCTTGATAGTGTCGAATGGGAACAAAAATTTCCGTTAGTGTTAGTGAGAGCGTTGGCACATTCTAGCTCTGAACATACACCTTTATTAATTGACTCTGGCCATCAAGCTCATTCATGAAACAATGCTAAATTTTCTTTTGAATTGTCTTGGTTGTGCCAAGATGGTTTCTTTGAGATGATTAAAAATGAATGGGAATCAGTATCTATGGTTGAAACTCCTATTCAAAAGTGGCAAAATAAGATTAGGCATTTGCGCCGTTTTTTGAGAGGATGGGCGAAGAATTTGAGTGGAAAATATAAAAAAGAAAAAGATCGCTTATTGTCCATTATTGATGAGATGTACATTAAGGCTGAATCAGACCCTTTGACTGGTTTAGAAAAGGAAAGACTTAGAGATGCGAATGATCGGGTTAATAAACTTAGGCGCGATGAAGAGATCAAGTGGGCTCAACGTGCTAAGGTAAAACATGTTCAAGAAGGTGGAAATAATACAAAATATTTTCACTTAATTGCTAATGGAAAACATAGGAAAAAAAGAGATTCCAATTAGAACAGGATGAAGGAACCATTATTGGAGAGAATAATTTGAAGGTCTATATTACTGAATATTATAAAAAACTTTTTGGTGAATCGAAACATAATAATGTTACTATGGTTGAAGAACGAATTGATGACATTCCTCAACTTTCAGCGGAATAAAATGCCATTCTTACTGCTGATTTTGCTGAGAAGGAAGTTTTTGAGGCTATCTCTCAGATTGAACATAATAAAGCTCCGGGACCAGATGGGATACCTGTTGAATTTTATCAGACTTTTTGGGATGTTATCAAATTGGATTTAATGGCTCTTTTTGATCAATTGAAAAAGGGGAATTGCCTCTCTTTAAATTGAACTTTGGGGTGATTACATTACTTCCAAAAAAAGAAAATGCTGTCCAAATACAACAGTATAGACCGATTTGTTTACTTAATGTTAGCTTCAAAATATTCACTAAGGTAGCTACTAATCACATTACTGAGTTGGCTCATAAAGTGATTAGACCTACTCAATCTGCATTTATGCCAGAACGACATATCCTTGAAGGGGTTGTTGTTTTGCATGAGACTATCCATGAATTGAATCGAAAGAAAATGGATGGTGTGATTTTCAAAATTGATTTTGAAAAGGCGTATGATAAGGTGCAATGGCCTTTTTTCAACAAGTGCTACGCATGAAGGGTTTTGATCCACAATGGTGTGAATGGATCAAACATTTTGTGCAGGGTGGTAGTGTGGGGACAAGGGTTAATGATGATATTGGCCATTATTTTCAAACTAGAAAAGGTTTGAGGCAGGGGATCCTCTGTCTCCAATTCTTTCAACATTGTTGCTGACATGCTTGCCATTCTCATTGCTCGTGCAAAAGATGATGGCCAAGTTGGAAGCCTTATACCACATTTGGTGGACGGTGGGGTTTCTATTCTTCAATATGTGGATGATACCATACTTTTTATGGATCATGATTTTGAAAAGGCCGTTAATATGAAGCTAATTCTCTCCACTTTTGAACAGTTGTCGGGCTTAAAAATTAATTTCCACAAGAGTGAAATATTCTGTTTTGGTAAAGCCAAAGAGAGGGAATCGTAGTATAGGCAGATTTTTGGCTGTGAGGCTGGTTCTCTTCCTTTTCGGTATCTGGGAGTACCTATCCACTATAGAAAATTAAAGAATTCAGAATGGAATCCCATGGAGAGTCATTTTATATCCAAGCTAGGATGCTGGCAAGGGAAAATGTTATCATATGGGGATCGAATGGTTTTGATTAACTCGGTTTTGACAAGCCTACCGATGTTTATGCTATCTTTCTTAGAAATACCCAAGGGGGTTAAAAAGCGCATATATTGTTTTGGGTCAAGATTTGTTTGGCAAAGTACTGATAATAAGAAGAAGTATAGGTTGTCAAAGTGGAATATTGTGTGTCGCCCAAAAGATCAAGGGGGACTAGGCATCGAAGTTCTTGAGATCAAAAATAAGTGTTTACTTAGCAAATGGCTTTTTAAACTACTAACGGAGGAGGGAATGTGGCAACAATTATTGCATAACAAATACCTCCATGATAAAACTTTATCTCAAGTAGAAGGAAAACCTATGGATTCTCCCTTTTGGAAAGGCCTTATGCGAGTGAAGGAAATGTTCTTTGCTAATGGCTTTTTTAAAATAGGAAATGGTGAAAATGTTCACTTTTGGGAGGATATATGGTTGGGTCATACATCTTTAGCACAACAATATCCCTCGTTATATAATATTATTGTTAGGAAAAACGTCTTAGTGGCAGACGTCCTCTCTCAGATACCTCTTAATATTGCTTTTAGGAGAGCTTTGACTGGTAACAAATGGACAAGATGGTTACATCTATGCCAACGCCTAATGATGGTTAATCTTACTGATCATCGTGATCATTTTGTGTGGAAATTAACTACCACAGGTATGTTTTCTGTCAAGTCCATGTATTTAGATCATATGAATGGCCACACCAGATTCTTACACAAGTACTTGTGGAAGCTAAAAGTCCCTCTTAAAATAAAAATATTCATGTGGTTCCTTAAAAACAAAGTGTTGTTAACTAAGGATAACTTGGCAAAGCACAAATGGAATGGATGTCAGAAATGTTGTTTTTGTGATTCGGTGGAGTCTATAGAACATTTATTTCTTACATGTCCTTTTGCTAAAATTATTTAGAGAATTATTTATTTTACGTATAATATACCTCCACCATCCAATATTACAAATATGTTTGAAAATTGGCTGAACGGGGTTGACAAGAAAAACAAAGCTAGATTGCGTATTGGAGTATATGCTTTATGTTGGGCCTTATGGACGTCCAGTAATAATATTGTCTTTAACAAAAAAAGGGGTACTAATTTTTTGCAGGTTATACGATTGGCGGCGTATTGGATTCATCTTTGGTCTTTCTTACTCCCGGTGGATCAGCGGGAGCCAATGAATACTGGATGCAACCGGTTGCTAATGGTTTCTCAGAACTTCTATTTCCTGGCCACTGGGTGACGGCACACTAGTAGACTATCGAATGGTTAGCTTCTCGTTGTTTATTATTTTTAGATGGTTGATACATGTATCGGCCCTATCTGATCCCTGGATATAAGACCTTGATACTTTTCAAATAATATAATAAAGGGTTGTGTGCATCACTCGATGCAGAGGCCGGGGCGTAGCTCCCTTTTCAAAAAAAAAAAGCCCTTCGGTGATGGCGTGGTAGCTGCAGGAATTCGATTGTCTATTGATGTGAGGAAGGCATTTCATTCCATTATATTCCAAATTTCTCATGGGTATATCTGCGCATAATGCCCGCGGTGATCGGGCCATGAAGCGCGCACGGTCTAATGAGTAATGGAAACTAAAAAGCACGACTAGGTAAAAAACCTGAAGGGTTTACATGACTACAAGAATGAAGGTTCGGTTGAATATATATACCAGGGTCATTTGGTTGGAAGGTTCAGAAGAGTGTCAGAATATATAAGGACTTCTGCTTTCTCCATCGGAAGTCAATTTCAAAGAAATGCGGAGTAGTTGTAATCATTTTTTTGCGCTTTTGTTGTGGAGTACGTTCAGATTTAAATTAACCTAATTATGTCAACTAGTATATCAAATATGTTTTTGATCTGGTTGATGGGGGTTATCAGATAATTTCAGACTAACATCGGGATGGAGAAAGACTGTTTAGCTATAGAGTTAGTGATGTAGTAGAAGTGCTACAATACGTGTACCCTTTTTATCTACTTTGTAGTCACTATTGACTATAATTTCATAGCAAAATAGGCATCAATCAATGCAGAACATTGTGGGAAATATGGCCTCGAGAAGAATGTAGCGATCCACAACCGCCATAGTCACGAAGAAAAGAGGCCACCACCCCAAAGACCTAACAAGTCCACCACCTCGCCTAACGGTTGAAGGTCCCCCACCCCTTCATGAGTGGGGTCTGTTGCCACCGTGGGTAAAGCTGGAGGTAGCGGTGGAGGAGGATCCTAGTAGGGAGGCCTCGTAGCAGTGCAGATGGGTGCCTCCCGAGTCGCCTCGCGTGCGGTTCGAGAGGTACCGACCTAATAGAGAGTGTTTGGATACTCACAACTTTTCATGTTGTCTCTAGGGAGCCAAACTTGGGCTGTTTGGTTGCCTAACCCAGCCCCAAATCTTGGCCCAGATGGTTCTTAAATCACTTTTCAGCCTACATAGATAGGAAAGATGGATTCGATTGTTTTTCTAGAGTCAGGCTAGACGTGGACAAAGAAGGGGGAACTGCGCCAAGCTCATGCAACAATGGAGATTGCGCGAGCTCGGGCGTGTCCCTAAAAAGTCATCGGGAGAATTTTTGCCACCTCCCTCGAATTCGCATCGCCTATTTTCGTCTCACTGCCAAATCCCGTAACACCATCCCCCATCGATTTTTCTGTGCCGGCAAGAAACTTCACGACATGCTGGTAAGCGACACCATCTTCTTCAGTTGGTTTTGGGCAACAACGTCATGTTGTCTTGCTCGTATTCTATGAGTTATTCGATGCCTTGTCCATTCCTTCGATCGAGGTGAGTACTAACAAATCCTTGAGCTGTTAGCTAGATCTTTGAGAATGTGGTAGATGTGAGTGGATGATGCGGTAGATATGTGGTCATATGGCTATTTTTCTTGCCAGTAGTGAATGGTGTGCACGATGTAGTGATAGATTGAATGTTTTGATGTCACATGGAAGGTTTTGTATGTTCTAGTGTTAGTGTGTGGTATGTTCTTTCTTTAATTATTCAAATCTTGCTCGTGTGTAGTATGGTATTGTCTATATGTGGATCATGTATGTCGATGTTGTAGATTAGAATAAATCTATCTCATGTGTACTCTGGTAGTTGTTTCTATGTTGAGTTTAATGATCTTCGTTGTTGTGCAACACATGGACAAGTACAATCGTTGACACGAAGATTAGATCTACATAGTGTAGTCCTTATCCTTGTACTAGCAATTTTTTTACACATAAGAGCATCCAATGAACAACATTTATCTCAACACATTGCTCTTGTGTAGGTCTTTGTATTTTGTATGAGAATGCTGCACTTTTGCATTGTTCTAGTCCTAGCGGTGATAATTGTAGGCCATGACGAATGAAGGGTTTAGTTGGGCCCTAATAGATATGCAGGATCTACAATCCTTCATTGATGAGCCCAACCATTACCGATGTTCACCTACCCGCATATTGTTGATGTGTTGTCTTCTCCTGGCAGTGTTCTGTTGTGGTGGTGAAGGCTGAAAATGTTGCTTCCATTCTATCTAGGAAGAAGGAAATTAAAGTTGATGTAAGGTTCACAACACTAGGACAAAATGAAGGGATCTACAATGAACTAGGATCCTTTCCTGTCCACCTTCACCCTCAATAAGATCTATACTCTCATCAAGGGCGAGGCCATGAATGAAAAGGGGTTTAAGGAGGTTCACATGAACACTATTGCCAAGAAGGTATTTGAGTTTTGTGGATCATAGGTGTCGTCACAGTATGTGTACAACCATCTTAGGAGGTGGATCAAAGTGTCAAAGTTGGAAACCTTAGCGATGCACAATGGGCCGAGGATACCAAGACCATTATCTTGGATGATGAGCATTACAGTTGCCACATCATAATACTAACATTGTTTCAATTCATATGACCTACCACATTTTCCAGTTCATCTAACCTGCCACAATTAACACATTTTATATCCCATGTCCTAGGATAACCTCAAGGACGTTGAGTATCTCACCAAGTCCATCACGAACTACACCCAGTTGCAGCAAATCTTCTCCTATGGCTTTACTACTAGTAGATATACCATGGGTTCCAGTGAGTCTCTCGGTATACCTCCTAGTGACTATGTAGAGACCCAGGAGTCTAAGGCCGAAGTCCTTGGTAACAATGGTGAACACGTCCCTACTGCCGGTGTTGTACCTAGTGCTGTTGCTTCTGCTGGTGTTAGTAAGAAGAGGAAGAGGTTGTCCTTTGGGGATGATGACTTGAGTACCCTCACCTTCATGACCGTTTCCATCAAGGAGGTGGCATGCGCCTTGAGAGGCAGTACGCCTCCCTATGTGCACCCTATCCTCTACACCGCCGCCATGGGAGTTGATGGGTTTAGTCATGAGGCTTTGATGGTGGCTCTAAGGCACCTCTTCAACAACATGGCTAAAGGTAATGCCTATTTTGGGATGGCATATGACCACATGCAGTTCTGGCTTAAGAACTTCCTAGCCAAGCACTACTACATGTAGTGCTCCCAGGTGGTGGTGATGATGCATGCATGATGATAATTATGTGAATTTTGGAGTATCTAGGTCTTGATGAAAACTTATGCCAATGCATGTATATTTTGTGAGGTTGGGTATATAGTAACCTCTTAGATGGTGATTACACCCTATTTTGATATGATGGTAAGATGACACAACATTAGTTGATGTGAACATAGGATCACAGCCTAGTTGGTAGATTGAACTTGTGATGCTTTTTCCTATATGAATCATGCATGCTTAGGTTGCATATTGTGTTGTGAACTTAGTCACGTGATCCACCAATCATAAGGCCAATGGTGGCTGTGACCTATACATCTTATGCATGATGCCATGTTGGATGCATATCCATACGGTGCCCACAAGGCCTCCCGCAGTTGTGGATCCGTGACCCAGTTCTTCCGTTCCTGGCCGGTCGTGGTGGCGAGGAGGTGTGGTGGCTTCGTCTCTCCTAGTCGGCCATGGTGGCGAGAAGGAGAGATGACGGCCCTGCTTCTTCTCCAGTGGTGCGGAGGCGGTTCGTCGGCTTCTCTAGCTAGGGCGCATCGGCGACGCTCGCCTGTTTCGTCGAGCCATGGTGGCTCTCCTGCAAGCGGCGGTTTCTGGGGTGCTTCCTGGTGGAGAAGCGTTCTGGAGCTTCTCTCCGGCGTTTCCTTGGCGGCAGGTCTCGTCAACGTGCCGGACTCAAGGGCAATAGGGTTGCCGCTCCTCCGCTGCTCTGCTCCTTGTGTCAGTTGCCCCCGTGACAAGGGTGTTGGCCGATGCCGGAGCTTCGTCGTCGATCTTGAGGAGGATGAGGAAGAAAGGCTTGATTGCTTTTTAAAGTTTTCTTCAGGGTTCTCAGTTCTAATTTGTGGGCCTCTATGTAATTTCCATTTCTTAGACCTTCCTGTACTCCAGGGACTTGAATGCAGCAATATATGTCGGATGCTTTGCACTCGTTCACTGTTCAAAAAAAAATTACAGTGCCTACACAGTTTCTCATGCGAGGTTAGTTTGATTCAGGCGAGGTGCCACTAATCGTACAAAGATTAATTACTCACTCTTATCTAAATTACTGTCTCATGTTCATTGAAATAGATACATTTTACATAGTAAAATTTTGTCTAAAACCACGATAAGTAATTTAAATCGGAAGAACTAGGGAGTACTAATTTTAAGGGGCCCAACACCATTCTAGCTCCTAGCTGGTTAGAACAAACAATACTGATGCTTTGCAAAGTCGCATTTCTGCAGGCTTGCTTTTGCTTATCCAATATTACTAGCCTCGCATGCATCCAGCTAAGCTGTCGCGCCTCTCTCATTTCTACGATTTCATGATGGCCAAATCTTTCTCGCAGGAAAAAAGGAGAGCCAAATCATGTGACGTCGCCAACCTTTGGAGAATGGAGGAATCATTGGCGAAATGGATGCCGATTGCCGAGCCGGATGAGCTATGCTCACATGAATCCCTACACCTATTGCTTTGAGTTAAGCCCGTATAGACCCCATTTTTTACGGACAAATTTCCCGTAGGGAGAAAAACAAGCACTTTCAGTCGCACGATTGTTATCAGCTTCATATGAGATTTGAGTTAATAAAAACATTTATTTAAAAAATGTACATTAAGGCTTGTCATGTTGAACTAACTTTTATAATACGGAAATAGCCACGAAAACAAGAGTAAGTCAGTTAGCCAAACTCTAAATTGGATAAAAACTGATGAAAATAAGCTGGATCGCCAGCATATATGGTATTTCTATTTTTTTTTCTTGTCTACGAATAATTCCAGAGCTGGAAAGCTGCATTCGAACCTTTTTTTTTTTCTAATGAAGTTGCATACAAGTTACTTGTGTGCAATGTGTGGGTAGGATAAGGTTTCCTTTTGTCTTTTGTCGTGTCTAGGAAATTCACTTGCACATACGCGGCGCCTTCGGCTGCTCAAAAAGCTTTGTACGGTGGAGATGTGACGACGTCAGTGGGTGTATTATGAAATGGACCTTGGCCCCATTATCATGCTGTGGGTGCATCATCACTCATCACGTAGGGGGGTTGGCAGACATACCGCAAAGTGGCGGGGCCTAAGGCAGAGGAGTGCTCACAGGGAATTATTTTCGCTCTTCTTTTTTCGTTTGAACGCACTACTGTTGTCTCAGGTTTAGTCGTCTAAGAGCATCGATCTACTCCCTTCATTTCAAAATAAGATGTTTTAGGTTTGTGAAAAAAAATATCTAGACTTTTCTTAGTATATAGGTTCACTCTAAATCTGAGTGAATTTATGTACTAAAAAAAATCTAGATACGTTTGCTTCACAAAACTAAAACATGTTATATTTTAAAACGAAGAGAGTACAATGCAGGTATGCTTATCTAGACGCTTAAGGAAAATGATTTGACACGCTGCGTTGATCTGAGAGCCCACACCTCCAATTCAGTTAACAGTTTCTTCCTCCGTTCATTAATATATAGGACATTTTAGGTATATCGAAGGGAGTACATACATGTTAGAAAAAAGCTTAAGTGACTTATATTAGTGAAGGAGGGAGTATGAGGTATGAAACACTTAGGTCATTGAGAAAAATCAGAAGCCCAACTAGAGGTCCATCTCTTCCAATACACCAGCTCCGATGAATGCTCCGACAAAGTGCAATGTTTTGTCGGTGTAACGTGAATCCGGCAAGCCCGACTCCTTACTGTCACTCCCTCGACTCTCTCCTTCTCTACCCCCCCCCCTCCCCCATGGTCCTCTCTGTCATGTCTTGCTCCATGGAGATGAGAACAATCTCATCTCACAACCCTATGAACATGGGTCAAACCACTCGAGGCTTGTTTGATTCAAATAAATCTCATAGGAAATTTGGAGGATTTTGATCCTTCATAATTATTCTTTTGTGCATCACATGATTCGCACGATTAGAACCTTAGAATTTTTTTCATAGAATTGCATTACACTATGTTTTGGAGGAAAGTTTTCATCTACCCAAACCTCATGTTACAATTCCTTCGTCTTTTTTTGTGATTCAAACACTCCTTAAATTTTCTCCTATAGACTCTAAATCTTGTAGGATTCAACTGAACATGACATTCTAGTCTTGCACTTTTTCTATTCATACGGTTTTCCTATCATGTGAATCAAACAGACCCTCATTGGCAACATAAATAGGCTCTGCCGCTCACGCATCTTCTTTTAGCCATTGCCCTTGTGAAAGTTTTTGTGGGTGAGTGGTACCATATGGTTCTATTTGTCTACTTGTTTCAATACTATATTGTATAAGGAATAAAAAAATTTGAGGAATATACAGCATGAGAGACTCCTACTGCTCTTAAATTAAAAATAAAAGAGTTTACACCATATTTACAATAATTACAATGGACCTAAAATTAAGTCCTCAAGAGAAACCGAAAAATCAGAAGGTCAAATCTCTTATAAAAGAGTCTATGAAATGCCTAAGGTCTTGCTTGACCCTAGCCTTGAGAATATCAAGGTCTGAAGTGAAACTCAAAAACCAGCTGCGCCTAGAGACTTCAATATTTTCGAAATACTTCCTGTTCCATTGCTTCCAAAGATTCCAAGCTCCCAAATAAACATATTCTAATAGAAAGGGATCTCGCCAGGTGCTAGCAATGTAAACGATTACTGAGAGAGAGATTAATATTCCAAAGAATATCCATTGAAGCCCAACACTCTTCACTGAACTCACACCCAAAGAAAAGGTGATCTCTGTCCTCTCTATGTTGCAGATATATGACACAAGTTGTGCTAGCAACATCCTATATAAGGAATCAATTAGTATTACAATAATTTGATCTCAGCACAAAATTATTCAAGATCTTTCATACTTATTATTCTCTTATGGTATTTGATATTTTTCATATTTTCAAATTTAGCAAAAGAAATTAAAGTTCTTAAATATAACGCAACATATAGAATGTGACAAGAAACTTATAAATATATCATAATTTGCAAAACCCATATGTCAAAATTAATAAGAGTTAATGAGTAGTAGTATTTTTTGATCTACTATTGCATATTTGTATGGTGAAAGGTGCACTGAGTTCATGATTTTATAACATAATAATATGTCAACTTTGTATGGTATCACCTACACCGTCCTTATTTTTTTACCAATATTTTTAAGAGATCCCAGTGTTGAGTAAGGCATGTGTTTGCATTGTTTTTGGAAAGCACCTATTCATTTTTGTTTTTGAATATTGTAATAGTTTAAAAAAATAAACTACTTAGCAATATCCTGGCTCACATGATTTTGCAGTTAGGGCCAACATATATGGTTCAACAACCTCAAACTATGAAACTAGTTGAAGTATGTGAGAAACATACCATTTTCTAAGTACCTATTGAAAAATGTCATGTGTGTCTACGAATATTTGACAACTAATTAGAGGTACCACCACGCCTCCTTATGAAACCACAAAACCCAGTCACGCCAAACCCTTCAGGTCATTGCCGGAGACCCCCTCCCGCTGCCCTCTAGTTCCGGGCCATGGAGCGTCGATCCTGCATGCGGGCAACAAGGAAGGAGAGTGGTGATGACAGAGTCACATGTATAATATAGGAGGAAACCAAGAATACCCCACACTAGTGTCGGAAGTGCCTCGACATCGGATCTGAACTCGTCCATTGATGACACCAGAACGAGACCGAAAAGTACCGGAGCTCCACCACGACGCCCCCAATAGAGTGACGATGCAACATGCCACCATCTTTGAGACCTAGACGGTCAAGATTTTTCACCAAGAGCCCTGACATGGGGTATGTAACCACAACAATGCCCCAAGAGGATTATAACACATGCAAGTATCGCCAGTGCTGGCGCAAAATCCCCAAGTTTTCGCCTGGAAAAACCTTCGCACCACATCTGGTACCTCAGAACCCATTTTATCCAAGACAAGCCTCCAAAATGCGATCTAGGAGCTCCCATTGCCAAAGCGACATCAACACCAAGATCTCCCGTTATTCCCTCGTCGCCTTCCTCATGGCCAAAGGGATACCATCACCACCACCACGTCGCTTGCTAGAGAGTCGCTGCGCAATCCACCTTCTAGGAATGTCGCCCCGGCTTCCACAATCTCGCACCTAGGGAGGGGTAGCCATCACCGTGACGGATCCAATAACATGGATGAGGGAGATCGGCACGAGACATCATGCAGGCATCACAAGGTCAATGAGTACATCAGCAACACTGCCTCCCGGCTACCTGCCACATCATCATGTGGGAAGGGAATCACAAGTAGCTCGATGGGATATGCCACACCCGACCATGGCTTCTGCATCTCCTGCACCAACAAGGCTCATCGGCCAGTTCTGAGCGGCAAGGGCTGCCATGACGGTGGCCACCAGATCTACAAGGGGGGCATCTTCCTGCTCATCCACCTTTGTACATCATTGGAGGAGTGGGCCGGCTCCGTGATAGTCACGCCCATGTGCAGGATATCCGAACGGATCCTCCCTGGGCATTCGCAAGTTGCAGGCCGCCATAGTCACCGGGTGGCCAGCGAGGTGTGTACATGTGATGCGAGGTGACGCGAAGGTAGTCGAGCATAGTGGGGGTAGGCTGGTGCTTCCCATCGGAGTTGGGTGTTGTGAGGGGTGCCGACGTTGCTACCACCAGTTCATGGATTTGTATCATAGGGGGCAGTTTGTGCTACAACCATTTTTTGAATTTTACATCATAGGAAGAAATTTTCTGTTACAAAGATTATGTGGATTTGCATCACACGGAGAAACTTTTTGCTACAACCATTCTGCGATTTTGCATCATAAGAGTCATATCAAAAGACCTCATCACAATTTGTTTGCTACAATGCTATAGTGGCACAAATGTTTTGCTAACTCTCTCTAGGGTTCTGCTAAATTTGTATCATTGGAAGATTTTTTTTGCTACAAGCAGGCCTCAAGCGACGTCTCTAACAAGGTCTTCAGCGATGTCTCCGACGATGCTTTGGTGAATTCGGCTTTGCTGCAATGGTATTTTTTGTTGCTACGAATTCTCTGACGAAGTCTTTGCCGAGGCTAATTTTCTGGACAACTCGTTTTGTTACACGTAGAAAATGCGGGAGGGTTTTTTTTGCTACACGCAATAAAAAGGGATTAAGGGTCTAACGTTGGCACCACCACCCGGATGCCAGGGTCGGGAGGACGCTCAGTCCTTTCCTTCTTTTTTAACAGACCAAAAAAAAGTTTCATCTTCTAGGAGCACGTGCTCTACCTTTCAATTTCCTCTTACCCTTGATGCTCGATATTTTTTCTCTTAAGATACGGTTGGGTTGAAGCAGTGTGGTTTTAAAATGGTCTTAGTGAACTCATACGTAAGCAAGCAGTAGATAGCTGTGATCAGTGCAGAAAAATGACCACCAAGTTGATCAGTTAAACTATGAGTGAAACGATAATGGCAGTTGGAACTAATGACGATCCGAAACCTGGCGCACAACTTTAAGGTGACCGCTGTCAAGGCGGCACAAGAATATGTACGTGCTACCTCCGTTTGGGATTATAAGTCCCGTGCGGATAACTAGGTTGCCAATTTAAACAAGATAATATAAATATTATAGCATAAAAATTATATCATTAGATACTTTAGAGATTATATTTTTTAATGGTATAATTTTTGTGGAGTATAAGTTATATTTTATTAGTCAAATTAACAACCTAGGTATGCGCGTAGGACCTGTAATCCTGAACAGAAGGAGTACACGCTAAGATATTTCTCCGCTAGCCAGATTGGGTACACGCACGCCGGAGCTTGTCCTACGCATCCCGTCGATCCGACAAATGGCCGATCTGACAGGCCGCTTGATTCGCCACGGCGGCAGAGAATCTCCAGATTGGACCTTGATCGGGCCGATGGGCGATGGCCCTGTGTCGTCTCCCGGAATGGCGAACCGCGGGGCGCACCGGGGCATTTGTCACCGGCCAAAGATAAACCCCCTCGACCCCCATCAGCTAGCACGAGCAAGTGACACGATATTCGGGTAAACCCCCTCGACCCCCATCAGGTAGCGCGAGCAAGTGACACGATATTCGGGCGGGCACTACGGCCCGCGCGGGTATTCCCGGAGGTCCATCGGACGCGACGTCGTGCCGGCCGCCCAATTCCGCGCGCCCCGGTGGAGCCGCGTCCCCTCGGCCGGGCGCAGCTAGCACAGGCCAATATTTACCAATCAGGGTGGCCCCTTGTGCGCGCCGAGTGGTACGTCGCACTATGCGTCTTCTCTTCTCCTTCTTCTTCCTTTGGACGGAGAAGATATTTATCCAGCCCACATGCATGGCCCCATGCCAACAAAAGTACCTGTGTTAGCTTCCAAGATATTTTCCCAGGTCCAAATATGCAAAGATCGGACGTGCGCGGCGCAGGTAACGCACCTGCAGTGGTCGAGCTGGGCACCTGCCGTTGGGACAGGCACTGGTGATTATATAGTTTTTTACTGGAGTACCTTCTTTTGCCGTCAATGGCATATGCACGGGATATGCCGGCCGCACATAAACGGCAATAGCTTTCAGGTATGCTTCGCCCTAATTGGTTCGGCAGTCCTCACAATTTACAGCCTGTAAGAAAAGAAGGTATCTACGGAATATGCATGGAGACCAAACTTGAGCGTCTAGGTGTGTTACAACATCTAACTAAGGCAGCCTCGTTAACTAAGCTCCAAATTGGAGGATTGATCTAATGGACCACCTCCCAACTGCGTAATCTTATCCAAGGAGATTATCACACTCATAGTAATAATAGCCATTACGAACCACTTGACAAAGTGCGATGCGTGCCACATTTCCACACCATACCCACCGGAAATACTACTTTGGTTAGTTGAGTTTACATACATCACCCAGCCGCCCTCATCTTCAGCAACGACATGAGTCGCTAGGCCTTCGTGCTGTCGTTGTGTGATAGGCTACGAGTGGTTGCGCATGGGAACTCACGGAGACGGAGTTCCTTTTCCTCTCTCTTGCTAAAGAGTGAAAAGGGTCAAGGAAAAAGCTAGGGAGGGCCCGTTCGAGTGTAGACGCTCATAATTGATCTGATCAATATATATATATATCGAGACCTGGTCTCAAAGGGGGAGGGCAAAGTTGCTGCCTGCAACCCGCCCAACTCCTGACGGAGTACCTTTGAACCCTTGCCACTTTATACGGCTTCTGAAAGGCTCAAGAGCTGCGCCAAAAATGCATGCCACTTCAGTCAGTGCTCAAGGCCTCTCCGGATAAGGCTGTATCGGGAGGAAGGAATCCAGTTAAAATCTCAGCAACAATCCCGCGCGTAGTTGGGTGGAATGACGGCCTACAGCATTGGTGCTAATTAAAGAGCGCACAACGCTGCAGGTGACGATGGCACTGAGTGGCACCTGATCATGTGCACAGATATTTTCAGAGCTAGGCGCATCGGCCGTGCTACGTGGGGGTTTAATACGCCGCCCTCCATGGCATCCGATCTGACTAATGATCCTAAAGCGTCCGGCCATGCTAGCAGATATTCCCGCCTGCAATATTTTGTTGTGCTTAGGTGGTGTAGGCAACATCCTCTCTCAAATTTTATTTCCATGTGGTCTGAAGCAAAACGTGCATGTGTGTTGCAATATTTCAAAAACACACGCCCAACATTCTTTATGCACGCAGAAAACTTTCTGTTGACACACTTTTTTTGCTCGGTAGCAGTGGTACCTCTATATCCTAATCAGCGGGAGGTTCGACATGCTCTAGTCGGCATACTATCATCCCTGCACGAGGCTACGCTCGAGCCGACACACACGTCATATCTTAGTCATTAGGAAGTCACTGTGCTCCAACCGGCATGCTATCTTCTCCGCTTGGTGAGCCGCTAGAACCATTATATACATTACTATAGCTCAAGCGGCAGATATAATGTTTATGTACTGTCAAGACATACCACGATCTGGCTTATTAGCCGATTGTGTTGCTCAAAGGCGAAATAGATGACAATATATAGAAAACTGTTGTACCTTGATATGAGACGGCCTCATGCCATCCTACCTTAGTCAGCATCATTTATGACCCGGCTAGCCGCGTTACCTGCGTCAGGCTATAATCACACTTGCTAGCCGGTTGTATTTGTAATCAAGAGTGACTCAGACGACATACAATCACCTGTATAGGAAGCCTCCAAGAATATCTCATATGGAAATATGTCCAACATGGAATTTATGCATATCACCAAATCGTGCGACTTTTCTTTTGGGATCATCTTGGTACGAGTTACTATGTGGCCTACATACCGCCTGACAGACTCTGATCTCAAGCTGAAGATGGGCCTATGGATGCATCAAAAGATCTTTAAATGAAAACATGGAAAACATGAGAGTTTCTTATCTCTTCGATACACACAAGTTTTATTTTTGGAGCATTCGTTAAAAATATTTGAATTAGAAAACCATAATCTATTAAACATGTAGTATGTGTGTACGCAACAAATGATATACAAGGTTGCAACATGTTTAAACAACCAATGCCATATAAAAAAACAAAATAGCTAACCTATAATCATCAACATTCTAAGAAGTAGTTGATTTTAGGGAATGTGCGGGGTATAAAGGTCCTCTAAAATGCAAGTATATCTCATACATAAAGATACACACTAGCAATTATAATACAAAGAATAAGAAATCTAGGGTTGCCACTAAGCAATATCATAAGTATAGATAGAAATAACTGAAGGGCGTAAAAACAATGATGTATGCCCATAGTTCAAATCTTTGGGGATCCTATCTGTCCATTAGAGAGGCTTGAACATAAAGTTCCCACTGCAACAAAGGCCTTACCTTTTTCTTCTTGATTATTGACAACACAAAGTCCAAGATCAACCACTTGGGACCTGCTTGGAATGAGAAAGTTACTTTGGCCACTAATATTTAGCTCACACTTGAGTTAAATATAGGCAGTTGCACTAATTTCACACCTATTCCAGCAAACCCGTCGGGGAGTGATATTTATGTTGATCTTTCCTTCACAAAGTTTTGAGGCACACCACAAATCCTGGTTTTTCTGATGGACTCCTAACACATAAGGGTCTTAGTATCTAGGATAAAATGGCATGTATAATGCTTGAAGATGGACACAATTCTTGATAAAGGAGAAGATCTCGAATTTTACTTTAATCTCACTTCACTGCTGGATTTTCTCACTCCCCAATCGTATGATTATCTCAAATAGAAGCTTGTAGGAGAAAGGAGAGGTTTTGCATCTCATACGTGTAAAGAATCAAAGATCTCCCTCCCTAATGGCGGGTGATTTGGTATTTGTAAATCTAGGAAATAATATGTTAGTTGCAAATAGTGTGTGCATGCATATGGATCCTAGGGACTGTGTCCCTATACACTCTAGGAACAAAACCAAGCAGGTCCATTGTCGACACTTAATAGAGGTCATGGCCTCGGTTGCACTTCCCAAGACTCGTGGCCTTTAGCCCCAAAGAATCCCAAATCCCTTGTTTCAACAAAAATCCAACTAGGCAGAGATATTGGTATCTTTTGTGGCTAGACCAATTGTCACTGAGCAGTTCTGTCTTTTCCTTATATGTATCCTCTTAAAGTGTGGTTTCCCTGCAACTCAAAGTTGAAATGGATCGTATTGGCACTTAGAGGGGGGGGGGGGGGTGAATAGGTGCTACTTAATTTTTAGTTCTTTTTCAATTTTAGGCTTGGAATAAAGTAAATTCTCTAGATATGCAACTACGAGAATTTCCCTATATGCAAACCTAGCTACTAAGCACGTAAAGAGAGGAGCGAGGAAACTGTAGTGGAGCAGGCGGAGACGCAGGGATTTTTTTACCGCAGTTATTTCCTTGTTAAGGGAAGTACATCTGCGTTGGAGGGGTGGGAGGTTATAAGACCACCACGCCACAATAGGCCTCACCCTATTCTCCGATGGATCTCGCCACGAAAGGCCTGATCCACCTTCTCCACTATTGGTACCCTTCGAGGCGGGAAACTGGTGCCTTTACAACTCTACCGGGGCACACACCCACAACTGAATTGGGGGCTCCCGTAATGATAACAAGCTGTCACAAGAACAAGGTTTATCAATATAAACAAAAACAATGATCTAGATATTTGCAAGAAATACTAGATGACATGGTTGTACCCCACGGGTACACGACCTCAGCATACCTAGTCTAGCCCAAGGAAGGCCCACGACAAATATACGCCGGCCCATGAAGATTTTCGGGTGACCAAGGCCCATGACGCCTTCGGATCCTTGGAAATCAAGACTAGAGTAGATAGGAAATTCAAAGGGGTGAACCCTAAAACCTGTAACCGACTCGATCTGTGTCTGGGACCTGCCTATCTCTATATAAGGGCCAGGAGGGCACGACGAGGAGGCTCTCTTACAATCTCTCGCACACCACCGCATATACACCTCCACGCCAGATTGCATCTGCGCACCCCTGTAACTTTCGGTTCCGCCGTAATCAAGAGCAGACAAGCAGGAGTAGGGTTTTCCCTCCGGGGGGCCTGAACCTGGGTAAACCTCGTGTCCCCGTGTTGCTTGTTTTCTAACAGTTCCGCGATCTCCAGCATCCCCATCTTCTCCAAAACCCAAGTCCGTAACAATGGGCATTGACGAGATTAAACCTCGTCAATTGGCACCGTCCGTGGGAACTGGGGACGCTGATTGTGCGATCGTGATGGTCCCAACCCGAGCTATCTACAACTCCGCGACGACAGAGAGTCATCTCCTCTTTGGCGCCTTCGACTTCACCGCCCACTCACCGGCCACCATGAAGGACTTCGAGCCCGTTGGCGACGGACTCGAGATCCTATTCGGGAGCTTCTGCTTCTAGGTGGGGTAGACAGGCACCCGCCGTCTTCCAGAGCGGGTGCCCCTACCATCGATCAGGCCCGCTTTGTGGGCTCCACACCCTGTGCTACGCACATCATCATCAATAGACAAGTCCTATGACAGCAGCAGCTGCAACTCCGATATGTGCGATCCGCCATCGGGCGAAGGGACCTACGGTTCTGGATCCGAAAGCTGCGGAAGCAGCAGACCGATCTACGAGCGCTACCAGTGTGCTGCGGTCATCCAGGATCAGGAACACAATCCGCCACCCAACCCGCAGGCTAGAAACGGTGGAAACAGAAGAAGCCAATCCCCCCCCGCCCAACGGGGAAAACAACAATCGGGTCATCCACCTCAACGAGGAAGGATGGGCTCAAGCATGCGAGGCTGTGGCAGGCAACAAGATCCTACCCGCTGATGCCTCACGAGATCTACTGATGGCATACCACATGCTCCTCATCGAGGAGCACAAGAAGCAGATCAAGATGTAGGAAGTTCTTGACAAGCGCAAGCAAGCAGCTTCAGAGTCCAGTGCACGACGAGCCGCGCTCTCCGCCATGGGAATTGGCTCTAGCTCGCACGGCAACAACGACAACAAGCACCGTTCTTGGATGGAGAACATGGACCCCAAAGAGCGTCGCGAGGTGACCCGAGCCCTCAACGCGTCCTTCATGGAGATGGACGCCGATGACAACGTCATCCCAAAAACGCCGCAAGCTGCGATCATGGCAGCCACCGCGTACCTCGCGTCCCACCCACCTCCGGAAGGGGACCCGAAGAGGGCCATGCACAAGTCCGCGCTCACCGGACTCGGACTCGTTGGAGCTGCGCTCCACGGAGAAGCTCCTGCAGAGCCAAAAAAGAAGGCTGGGGTCAGATTCAACCGCAGCCCCACACCCTCATCCGAGGACGAAGAGCATGACCTTCCTCGAAGGCATAAGATCTCACGCCGTCGCAACCGCGACTACGACGCTCGAAACGAGCTAACACAGCGCAAGATCGACAAAGCGCGCGTCAAGCGCGTATGCTCGTCTGAATCCGAGATGGATGAAGACAAAGGAGAACTCTGCGGAGCTCGATGCTTCTGCAAATCTGTCTGACGGACAAGGATGTCGCAAAACTTCAAGCTCCCTTCGGACACTCCGAAGTTCGACGGCACACAGGACCCCAAAGCGTGGCTCAGCGACGACCTGTCGTCCGTCAAGCTGCACGGTGGAAGCAGGGAAACCGCCATGAAATGCCTTCAGCTGCAGCTGACAGGCGCAGCTCGGATCTGGCTAAGCAGCCTATCCTCAGGATCCATCCGAAGTTGGGAGGAGCTGGCGTACAGTTTCGTTCGAAACTTGAAAGGCACCAGCAAGAGGCCTGCCTCGATTGAGGAGTTGCGAGCCTGCACTCAACGAACGGGCGAATCTATTCGCTCGTACATACTGCGCTGGTCCAACACCAAGAACTCCGCGGCGCACATCTCTGAAGAAAGGGCTATCGACGCCTTCAAGGACGGCGTCAAGCGTCAGGACTTCAAAGAAGATCTTGGGCGCGTCAAGCCTAAGAGACTCGACCACCTCATGGACACCGCCAACAGGTGGGCCGACGGCGAAGACTCCGTCCACCGAGCCTACTCGGAGGAAGAGGACGACTACGGCCGACAGCGAGAACGCCGTAGAAAGAGGAGACCGCACGTCTACGACGACCGCGATGGACCCGACATGGTCGCGGCTGGCTACGCCGATCACCGCAGCGATGGCAACCGCAACAACAGCGGATACCGCGAAGGCAATTTCCGCGATGGAGGACGCCCATCACAGTCGTGGCAGCGCTGCGGTCACGATGACGGACCCTCAGCATACGAAAAACTATCGGGTCCATGCACCATCCACTTCTACATCGACAAACAGGATGGTAAGAAGAAGGCAAGCCACATGCTCAAGGACTGCCGCGAGTTCCAGAAACTCAGCGAAAGCATGGCTCAGATGAGGTAGCAAGCCCCAAACCCTGGATTCGGGAACGCACCTGCACCAAGCGAGATAGCGCACGGAGCTCCTCCACCGCCACCTGTAGGAGGCCCGAACCATCCAGTTGCATCCGCACAGAATAACGGTGGGCACGGGTATCCCCCTCCAAAAGGAGCGTTGATGATCCAAAAAGGGCGCCCAACGAATAGGGTGCAGAAGAAAATCACCCGTCAGATCAACCTGGCCGTGACAGCTCCACCCGCCATCCCTGAGTACCTCAGCGTGTCGGAGTCCTGCATCACGTTCAGCCGTTCGGATCACCCTCGCCAGGTCCCTCGCCTAGGCCATGCTGCCCTGGTGCTTGAGGCACAGATCGGAGGTTTCGAGATGAGCCGCGTCTTCATGGACGGCGGCAGCGACATCAACCTGATGTTCGCAAGCACCCTAGCAGCAATGCGGATCCCGCTGTGCAGCCTGGAACAGTCAGACACAACGTTCCATGGCATCGTTCCAGGAAAGGGCATATTCCCCCTGGGAAAGATATGGCTCGACGTCATCTTCGGCAAACCGGATAACTTCTGATGCGAAAGGCTCGAGTTCGAAGTGGTGGACTGGCCATCACAATACCACGCCATCCTCAGGCGTGTAGCATTCGCAAGGTTCCTGGCAGTACCACACTACGCGTACCTTCTACTCAAGATGCCAGGACCCAGGAGCGTCATCACGGTCCATGGGAGCTTCAGCCGATCGGACCACTGCGACAGGGACTTCAACAGAATCTCCCAGTCATTCGGCATGCAAGAGGAGCTCGTAAGGCTCCGCGAGGTGACAGACAATGGGGAATCCCCAGTCGCACGACAAAACACACCCGATATGTCTTTCGACTCCACCGTCAACACAAAGAAGGTGCAGGTCCACCCGACGGATGCCTCCAAGACGGCGCTGATCGCCAATGATCTCAGCCCCACATAGGAAAGCGCGCTCGTCGAATTCCTCCGTGAGCGCTGGGAAATCTTCGCCTGGTGTCCCGCAGACATGCCAGGAGTTCCCAGGGAATTCGCCGAGCACGCACTCAACATCTTTCCAGACGCCAAACCCTTCAAGCAGTCCATCTGGCGACTGTCCAAGCCCCGGGTCGAAGCCATAGGGATTGAAGTCAACAGACTACTCGCTGCAAACTTCATCAGGGAGATTAAAGAAAGCGAGTGGCTCGCCAATATAGTGATGGTTCCCAAGAAGGACATGGACATCCTGCAGATGTGTGTGGACTTCACGTCGCTGAACAAGCACTGCCCGAAGGACCACTTCCCTCTCCCTCGGATCGATCAGATCATCGATTCGACTGCAGGATGCGAGAAACTCTCCTTCCTCGAAGCCTACTTAGGCTACAACCAGATTCAACTAAAGGTCGAAGATCAGGAGAAAACGGCGTTCATCATGTCGTTCGGAGTGTTCTGCTTCAACACAATGCCCTTCGGGCTAAAGAACCTAGGTGCCACGTACCAGCGGTGCATGCAGGCATGCCTGAAGGACCAGATCGGTCGCAATGTCCAAGTCTATGTCGACGACATAGTCATCAAAACCAGGGAGGCGAGAACACTCATCGACGATCTCCGCGAGACGTTCGACAATCTTGACCGCTACAGGATCAAGCTTAACCCTGAGAAGTGCGCCTTCGGCATCCCATCGGGCCAGCATCTTGGTTAATTCATCTCCCAGCGAGGGATCGAGGCGAACCCGAAGAAAATCCGGGCCATAATGGCCATTGAGAAGCCGAAAAACCTCAAGGGTGTCCAGCAGCTTGCAGGACGAATAGCGGCATTAAGCAGGTTCATCAGCCGCATGGGCGAAAAAGCACTGCCATTCTACCAACTGCTGCACAAGGCAGACAAATTCGAGTGGACGCCTGAGGCGGATGACGCATTCAAAGATCTAAAGCGGCTGCTCTCTACCTCGCCCGTCTTGGTTATGCCAAAGGAGGGCGAGCCCCTACTGCTGTACATAGAAGCTACACATCAGGTGGTGAGCACCGTACTGGTGGTCGAGCGACCCGAAGAGGGCAAGACCCATGGGGTCCAACGCCCAATCTACTACCTCAGCGAGGTATTGACGCCAACAAAGCAAAGGTACCCTCACTACCAAAAACTCTCCTACGGCGTGTTCATGACGGCTCGTCGGTTGAGCCACTACTTCCAGGAGCACCAGGTGATGGTCGTCAAAGAGGCACTCCTGAATAGCATCCTGAACAACCCAGAGGCCACAGGACGCGTGGCCCTGTGGGGCATCGAGCTGTCACCTCTAGACATCATCTATGAGAAATGTCACGCGATCAAGTCGCAAGTCCTCCCGGACTTCCTTGTACACTGGATGGAGCTGCAGCTACCATACACCCCAGACATGACACAGTCATGGACGATGCACTTCGACGACTCCAAGCGTGAAGCCGGAGCAGGAGCCGGAGTCATACTGACCTCCCCACAGGGCGATAAGATGAAGTACGTCCTCCGGATGAAGTTTCGAGCTTCCAATAACGAAGCAGAATACGAAGCCCTCATCCACGGCATGAGAATGGCAAAGATCTGCGGCGCAACGCACCTGGTCATCTATGGTGACTCCAACCTCGTCGTCCAGCAGACGATGAACGAGTGCGACGCACACGCCGCCAACATGATTGCGTACCGCGCACTCTACAACGCACTCGAAGGAGATTTCGATGGCTGCGAGCTTCGGCACGTTGGAAGAGAAAGCAATGAGGAGGCCGACAGACTCGCCAACATCGGCTCCACCTGTGCACGGGTGCCGCTAGGTGTGTTCCTTGAACAGATCTGCGTACCATCCATCAAGCTAAAATTCCCCAAGGGATCACTCGAAGAAGCAGAACACTCGGGGGCTGCGTTACCCGACGGACAAGAAGGACCCGAAAAGCTGGACACAGAAGTCGCGGTGGTCAATCTGATGCAGGTCATGGCAGTCGAAAAAACTTGTACACGGCCATACCTCCGGTACTTGTAGACGGAGAACTGCCTGATAGCCTGACGGATGCCCGACGCATATCTCGTCGGTCCAAAGCCTTCACCATCATCAATGGCGAGCTGTACAAGCGCAGCATTTCGGGTGTACTACAAAGGTGTGTCACCATCGGCGACGGAAAAACCATCCTCCAAGACATCCACGAAGGCATCTGTGGCCATCATGCAGGCAGCCGCTCCCTTGTCGCCAAAGCTCTACGAGCTGGATTCTACTGGCCAACAGCCATGAACGACGCCAAGGACATCGTCCAAAGATGCAACGGGTGCCAAAGGTTCGCCGACAAACCACACGCACCCGGGTCTGAGCTCAGGCCCATACCTTTGGCCTGGCCCTTCGCCCAATGGGGCCTAGACATGATCGGCAAACTGCCAAGGTTCTCGAAAGGGGGACACGTCTTCCTCCTGGTCGCAGTCGACAAATTCACCAAGTGGATTGAGGCCATGCCGGTCACTAACCAAAAGGGCAAAACTGCCGTTAAGTTTTTTGAATCCATTGTCTATAGGTTCGGCGTGCCGCATAGCATCATCACCGACAATGGATCGAACTTAATCTCCAAGGAATTCCAGGACTTCTGCGAAGGCCTCGGAATCAATATCACATACGCCTCTGTGGTGCACGCGCAAACAAACGGGCAGGTGGAGAAGGCTAACGGCCTAATCGGCGCTGGCATCAAGAAGCGCCTCATGAGCCCACTCGAGCGACTCGCCAGAGCCTGGACGAAAGAGCTGCCCTCCGTCCTATGGAGCCTGCGTACAACGCCAAACAGCTCAACCGGCTACACGCCGTTCTTCATGGTGGAGTGAGCCGAAGCCGTGCTACTAGCCGAGGTACGCCACCAGGCCCCACGGGTCGTCGCTTATAGCGAAGCCGAATCCACGGCCGCACTCGAAGACGCCGTCGACACACTCGACGAAGCGCGAGACATAGCAGCAGCTCGATCAGCGGTGTACCAACAGAGTCTCCACAACTACCACAGCCGACGGCTGCGCCTAAGGTCCTTCGTCGAAGGAGACCTAGTCTTGCGACTCAAGCAAGAGCGACCGAAGAAATTCGAGTCACCATGGGAAGGACCCTACATCGTCACTGAAGTCATCCCAGGTGGCGCCTATCGCCTCAAGCACGTGGAGTCTGGAGTCGCATACTCCAACCCATGGAACGTCGCACAACTGCGACGGTTCTACCCCTAGCTACCTCCCTCTTTTACTTTCAATAAGGCTACTCAGCCGAACAATGTACCTCCTCCATTACAATATGAATAAAGCTAAGTGTCTCGCCCCAAAATTTTGTTTACTATTCGCATTTTACTCCATGCTACAAACGCACTCGGGGGCTCCCCCCACCTCACGACTTCGTCGACCGAGAATAACACGTGTACACCTGAGTAGCTGACCATGTCAGGCTAACGAAGAGGGAACGTATACAAACAAAGCACTACGTGCTAAAACAACAACCAAACCTTTATAACAAAGGGCAAAACACGCCCAGTAAAATATATACAAATTTTACATCTTTTTTACAGGTACTACCTATTCTGAAAAATAACCTAAGCACGCTGCTCAAACAGATCTACGATCTGTTCGGCATACTGCCTTACAGCTGCATAATGCGGACGCATATCCCACTCGCCACCATCTGGCCGAAGAGGTGGCCCAGCCGCTATAGCAGGCAGATCTACATCAGGACGATGTAACCGCATAAGGGAGAGCACAGCCTTCACCCCGCAACGAGCTGATGCCGCACCAGTTCCCTGACATGATGCACATTCTGAAACTTCGACAGCAGACCAGAGAGAGTCGACGGTGCATCATCCAGCGGGAACATTACATGCAGAACCGACGCAAGCGAAGACTTCACCTGACAAAGCACCCACAATACCTGGTGGACACGATCTTGCACCGTCGCAAGGACCATGGCACGATCATGGTCCATCCAGAAGAACCCGCCGACCTCCATGTCCTGCTGAGTCAAGCAGTTGATCCAAACAGCAACACGCTCCTTCTCCTCCATTGGAGCAATGTTAGCACCTGCAAAACTTGCAAAAAGAGTAAGATGAAAGGCCAGCAGGCGCATCCGAAGTAACGGGCAACAACTCGAAAAACTCACACTGAAGCTGTTCAGACAAACGAAGCAACTCTGCCATCAAGTACTCCTCTCTGGCAGCGCCTCGATCCGCTTTGGATTTCCAAAAATCAGCGTGACCACGCACCCCAAGCAACTCTTGTTCGAGGCTACGGATACGGTCTCGAAGAAACACAAGTTGTGACGCACCATCCAGGGATGGTCGTAGCTGTGCCGCAGACGAAGTGTCAACGGGATCATCACCCGAAAGACCCTAGATTAACAGAAAGACAAAGACATGAACAAGAAGTTAAAGGAGCACGAAACTCAGCAAATTCATTAAGTGCAGCAAAAGCCACTACGTGGCACAAGGATTGTTCATCAAAATAATTATAACAAAAGAAGCTACAACTATCCTATAACTACAACGCCTACGAAACTACATCCTGAGTAGCCTCGGAGCCGGACTGCCTCGCCTTGGCTTCCCCCTGCTGCCTTAGCACGTACTCGGCCAGCAGATCAATCAGCTTCGGCCCGTAACGCTTACAGCGAGCAGCATAGGTGGCAAAGGCTACCTCGGATCCATCAGCAGTCGTCGGCATCCGGGAAGTGACCTGAGGAAGGTCCAGCTCCGCTCCAGCCGCCAAGGCCATTTCCAGCCCGACGGATGCGCCGATGCCCTTCTGCTTGCTCTTGTACGCTGCAGGCGCTTCGGCTGACGACGCCTCCGCCAGGGCATCAACATATTCAAGGGACACGCCCTTGGGGATAAGCTCCTTGTAGAAGCGCCCAAGGACCTCCTTAGCCTTGGAAAGCGAATTGACAACGGTGCTGCAGCGGTCTTCGACCGCCGCAGTAGCATCATCCAGAGCGCTCCCATGCTCCAGAGCACCGCGATCAAACTCGATGCCCGCGACATCTAAGACAGCAAAGGAAGCAGAATGAATAAAAGCACTGCAAAAGAAAGACAAGGAAATCAAAAAGAGGAAGGCGGAGATACTCACCCGAAACAGCCTTGGCAGCCGCCATAAGATTGTCGGCTACCTCTCTATCGCGCAAAGACGTGGCGGTGGCGAGCTGCTCCTCGCGGTCCATAGCCTCCTGCTGCAGGCGCTCCTTATCCTCGGCCGTGTTGGCCAGCTCCAGCTCGAGGCGCTCCCTTGCACCAATGGCGACCTCGGCCTTTTTCTCCGCTTGACCAAGGCTCTTTTTGAGAGCATCAATCTCACGAAGAGAGGCGTTGTGATCCTCTGCAGTAAGCAATACACACGTCGGATCGAAGGACAAAAATGCAAGAAGAAACAAAAGACCAAGGCATAAAAATACCTTGAAGTTGTTTGAGGATGGCCTCCAACGCCAGGTGCTGCTGCACCAGCTGGTTGGCACCTTGCACAAAAGGCTGCAAAAAGAACTACTAGTCAAAAGAATGGCTCAGGGGCTATGCCCAAGAGAACGAGCAGAAGCAAGTTGCAAATACGAAAGATGCTCGGGGGCTCCCCCAAGCCTCGAAGGAAAAACAAACAACAAAATACCCCATAGATGCTCGGGGGCTCCCCCCGGGGTGGGAAGAAAAGAAAGATCAACAGATCATCCGAAAAGGCTCGGGGGATTCCCCCGTGGCAGAAAACAGAATTACTTACATGATTTGACGGCGACTCCGAGGGTCCGCTCGCAGCCTTCTGAGGCGCAACCACCCGAATCTCCTGCGGAGAAGGATCTGGAGTAGCGCCTTCAGAGGTGGCCACCGTATGAGGAGGAGGAAAAAAGACCTTCAACTCCCCAATCATCTCCCGAGCACCATCACTGGAGGAGTCGTTGGAGGAGTGGCTACACAAGGACAAATCAGCAAAGCGCAAGGTACACAAACAAGAAAAAGCAAAACAAGACTAAGGAAACTTACGAGTCAAGCTCGCTCAAGTCAAAGACGGGAGGGGTCTTCCGGACCTTCTTCTCCTCTTTCTTCTCTTCCTTCTTTTCTTCCTTCTTTCGCTTCGCCGGCGGATGCGGTGCCACAGCCCGCACAGGAACGACAGGAATTGGAGAGGAAGAGCCCCTCATGCCCATCACTGTGACGTTCAAGGCATAGCGGTTTCCTAGGCGTCGGCGGAGTTGAGGCATCCGACGACTCGCTGGAGCTCATTGTCTTCTTGCGAGTGTGATCCTTGCTTGACTGGTTGGCCTCTTCAGCCGGAGATCGCGCCGATGGCAGTTCGTACATGGAGTCCACCACTTCATTGTCCTGTGCAGCCGAAAACAATTCGGGAAGCGGCGGCGACATGCCCGACACCTTGAACTGCTGCACAAAAGAAGCAAATTTGTCAGCAGACAAATAAATACAAGAAAAATGCAGTCAAAAATAGCACCACGCGCACGTCCTAGATCTACACCTGCGGAACCGGACGAGAAGCGGAGAACAGAGAAGTCAGCGACTTCCCCGGGATATCTTCTCCAGCCTTGAACTTCAGCAGCGGACAAAGGATTCCGTCGAGATCCCCCTTGGAGAATTCCTCAGCCGAAACCCTAGTCGGATCGTGGCGACCCGCATAAAGAAACATCGGGTGCGCCCTAGCCTGGACTGGCTACACCCGACGTTTGAGAAAAGTGCGGATAATATCCACACCGTTCACCTCCTTATCCGGAATCAGCTGGAGATCCCCCACTCGATGATAGAGAGTCTTTATCTCTGCTATCTCGCATCCAAGATCTGGTTCTTCCAGGACCTCTTCGGCTTGATCTTTTGGGAGGGGTCGAAAGGAACAAGACCAAAATCTTGCCCAGCCACCGTGGAGTCGCGGACGTAAAACCATCGCCTCCGCCAGTACTGGACAGATTCAGACATGGAAAAGGAGAAGAAAAGAAGATTGGATCGAAGGGAGATGAGGCAACCCCCAATGGCATAACACCATCAAAACCAGATTGCCTCTTCACGGAATAGAGTCTCCAGAAGAGGCCAAAGTGCGGCTCGATACCGAGCCAGCACTCGCAGAAAGTAACAAAACAAGCAATGTGAAGAAGAGAGTTGGGGGAAAGGTGATGCAGCTGGATGCCGTAAAGAAAAAGCAGTCCACGAAGGAAGTTGTGGACTGGAAAGGAAAAACCCCGAAGAACAAAAGCGAGGAACATAACCCAAAACCTAGCGGGCGGACGGGGAATTACCTCGTTGCCAGGGAGTTTGACAGCCTCCCTATCCTGCGGGATCAAGCCCCGCTCATGAAGCTTGCGAAGATCACTCTCCCGCGTCTCCGATCGCCGCCAGCCATCGTCGGTGACACGGGCAGAGGTAGAACTTTTCTTGCCACCAGCAGCGCCGGTGCCAACCGCAGAAGAAGACTTCTTAGGCTTCCCCATTGCGGTGCGGTGGCGCCGGCGACGAGAGCGTAGGATCAAAGAAGGAAATGTTCGAGGATATTCCAGCGCGCAGCAATAAAGCTCAGAGAAGATTGGAGCAGTGAAACAAGAATGGATGCGGTGAAAACAAATTAATTTTTCCCCAATGATTATAAGGACAAAGACGATGCACGACAACCGTCCATCGAGAAGACCTAACGCCAAATGCAAGATCTGACCGTCCACGTGTCAGCACAGCAGTGAACCGTCGCTCAAAGGCCGTCCACTACGCGCGAAATCGAGGCAACGCCGTAATATCTCCACGCCGCGCGTGACCGGGCAATTCAAGGTCAGAAGGTGGGACCCATGTTCGTCCAGTCACGTCATCTCTGGTGCAGCAGATGTTTGAGGTCACCGATCGTCAGCACTGATGTCATCAAATGCTATACTAACAAAAGCCACAATTCTTCGGCTACACAGCTAAGAGTACTCACTCGAATCTATCATTCGACTAACTACTCAGGGGCTACTCCTATCAAGAGCACTGGCCGCGCACCCGAAAATGAAAAAAACATTTGAACTATTTCTTCGAGTCCTACGTCGAGTCTGCGACTCCACTACGGACTCGGGGGCTACTCCCATAGGGAGCATGGATTCAAGCATCCGAAAAATTTGTGTCCTACGGACCTGAAGCTGAATTAAAGTCTCTGCTCGAGTTTACGACTCGAACAGACACTCGGGGGCTACTCCCATACGGAGCGCTAGTCGCGCACCCTATGAATTCTTCGACTGCGATCCTTCGGATCAGCATGCAACATTTTTTCGGCAACTTTGCCCTAATTAAACGCTGAGTGAGCAACATTCTCCTTGGCCACCCGAAACACCTCCGCGGTGATAAAAATTCGGATGCTGTGTCTGCGACGCAAAGATAAGACCTACAGATATCATCTGATGGCCTGGCAACGCACACGACTGCACTCTGCTAGTATGAATCCGTGCCAACAGGCGCGATGAAAAATCCTGACAGACGCGTTGGGTACACCATTTAAAGTCACTGGAATTCCACTCATGTAAGTCCTCCGCGGCCTGAGTCGAATTACGCCAGCATATGTCCCGGGTTCGAGTCGAGGGACTCGAACCTGAAGAAGATCGTGTTGTTTTGTCCTAAGACATTTAACTGACCCTGATCCGTCAGGAGAGTCAGGCACACGCATCAACAATCCCTACACATTCTCTTGAAAGACAGAGTAGCACCCGAAGGATTAAAGAGTCCTCAGCCGAATCTACGATTCGACTGAACACTCGGGGGCTACTGACATGGTTATACCCCGCGGGTACACGACCTCAGCATACCTAGTCTAGCCCAAGGAAGGCCCATGACAAATATACACCGGCCCATGAAGATTTTCGGGTGACCAAGGCCCATGACGCCTTCGGATCCTTGGAAAGCAAGACTAGAGTAGATATGAAATTCAAAGGGGTGAACACTAAAACCTGTAACTGACTCAATCTGTGCCTAGGACCTTCCTATCTCTATATAAGGGCCAGGAGGGCACGACGAGGAGGCTCTCTTACAATCTCTCGCACACCACCGCATACACACCTCCACGCCAGATTGCATCTGCGCACCCCTGTCACTACTAGGAAATCCTTCATCAGTGGCGCATCAATATTGATCTTCTGTGGCGCATGGCTGGGACGCCACTGTTACGTCGCCACTGATGAAAACTTCTATGGCGCATTCGGAAATGCGCCACAGAAGTCATGATACTTCTGTGGTGCATTGCGGTTGATGCGCCACAGGACTTTGTTCAGTGGCGCATTATGGACAATGCGCCACTGAAACACGCTGCGCCACAGAAGGTTAAAACGATGCACCACTGGTTTGAGTATCAGGTATTAAAATAATTGAAACTTGTCCAAATATACAATATTATACAGGTATTATAAAGCAACAGTATATTTGACTTAGTATATGAAAACAAATATAATACAAACATGAATATAGTTCCATCACACTACTTAGAGCCCGAACGAGATAGACAAGTGATCATCACATTACAATACAAGTCAAAAGAAGTGGTTTGTTACCAGTGTTTGTTACAAAGTTCACCATCTCATCACATTACAAATGAAGTGTTCATCTCGCCTACACTAGAATCAAACAGAATACAACTATGACGACGGTGAGCAAGAGCAAGAGCACTAGCAATATATTCATCCGGTTCTCCTTCCATAGGTGGTTCCTCCACTTGGCTACCACCTCCTCTTGAGTCGCGTATCCTTTGTAGCTGTTGACGCTAAACTTGTTCACCTATTTCTGACAGTCCTCCCACTCATCGTAGACTCCTGGAACCCAACCCTTGTACACCACCTACCACTTCGTCATCTCTATAGATAAGGCATATTAGTAAATCATGCAACAGAAAGAACTAAATTGGTTCACATGCATATATATTCACATAAACTAAAGCAAAAGATCAGTAAACATAGAAGATAGCACATCGATCATAATCATAGAACTTCGACGACAATGACCACAATAGTGAAGTTTACAACATACGACCACGATAGTATATAGTTTGTGACACAACACTACACACAGACATCTATGATAATTCTAGGCGCACACATCGATCAATGTTGAGAACTACTAACGCTCGGCTTCGGGAATGGTAGATAGCCATCCTTCGTCATCCACGTCCTGTTGTCACCCTGTTGACGAAGAATATTTTCAATCTCCCTCTTAGTCAACCCTCTATTGTGTTTTAGGACGCCTCCCCTCGTGTTGACATCTTCCACGATGATTTCCGACAACTTAACCTGGATGCTATGGAAGTCTTCTCTAAGATCATCATCGTCCCTTCGCGCCAAATTTTCGGCCCATGCTCGGAAACTAGATGGCAGAGTTAGGTTCTGGCAATCCCGGACAAACCCTTTAAGGTGATGCATGGCGTAGAAGGCCTCCTTGGCGCCGCCAGTAGCCGGCTCCTTGACACAGGGGAACTCAAGCACATGCTTGAACACGTGCTTTTCATCCTTGATACATTCCCCCTTGTTGACGAAGGGGCATCCCTTTTTAGTGTAGCCCTCGAGAGCCTCATTCAAAACACCCCTTATTCTGGTGTAGTCCTTCTTATTCTTACTCGCCGAGTCGAAATACGATGCTATCGAGTACTTTGTGCAAATGACGATGAGTGTGCAGTATTTGTCTCTGCACAACACGATTGAAACAGGATGTTGGAAAAGGGCAAAGGAAGAAAGCTATAAGAAATCCTAAGTTAACAATGCTAGGGGGTGTGTGTACTTACTCGGGAAAGAAAGGCAAAAGAAGCGTGTTCGTCCTCTTGTGGTCCACCATGAACTTCTCGAGATACGCCGTCGCCTTGGCACGCGTCTCAGATCCTTCCCTCAACTGGCTATCACGCATGTAGTAGGGATCCACTATCGCGATGTAGGGGGTCTGCTCTCTCTTGGTCTTCATCGCCAGATTGAGCGTGAATAGGCGGACCATGTTATAGTCCAGCCGTTTCGAGAGAAACAGCTTGAAGACGTCCTCGTACGATATGAAGAACACGTCCGCAGGGGCTTCATGGACGAAGTCCACCTCCGATGGCACCTTGACAGTGAAAACCGGGTAATTTGGATCTTTGTCTTTAAGAAGAATGCCCTCTATTGTCTTAATACTATCACTCAAAGCGATCATATGTCCACCAGCAAGGCGAAGCAGATCCAGAGTCAGTATCGCTTCACCGGCTATATGTATCCTGGGCAAGCCATCCTCGCGGGCTGGTACGACGTCATCCTTAGCCCGGATCCTCTTCGGAGGAGGTTGGCTCTCATCTTTCTTACCTCTGTTCCTGTGCTTCTTCGTCTTCTGAGCAGGCTCCTCCACTGGGGATGCTAAGTGCTCAACGGCCGCCTTTTGGAGTGTGTCAAGGCTAAAGACGAATCCAACTGGTTTCTCCTGTTGATCGGCGGCCGGAGGCGTCTCTTGAGATAAACCTCCGAAGACCAGGCGTTGCGTGCATGTAGTGGGACGCTCACCTTGACCATCGCGAGCGACGAAGGGTTCTTCATCCACAGCAGGCATGTACAATCCTATGCCGGCGCCGGTGTTGATGTAGTCGTCGATGTTGACAATTTCTTCTTCATCATCGTTGTTGCCGTCATGTGGTGATGGTGGTGGCGGGGGCGACGGTGGTTGCGTTGCGACGGCGGCATCGCCTTGGGGCGGCCCACACGCTCCCAACAGTTGTTGGTGGCAACTGGTGGTGGCGACGACGACGACAAGTGGCTTCCTAGGTGGTGGCCGATCGAGGTGGCGCCGGTGACAGGTGGCATCCGAGGTGGTGGCTGGGCGATCGAGGTGGCGCTTAGGTGCCCCGTAAGACGAATCTGACTCTTCGGCCATGTCAAGGGCCAGCCGTGGCATTCTGCAAGGATCTTGTGTTCGTCGGCTCCCTGAGGTTGAAAGGGGGGTCCATGTCGTCGCACCCTGGCAACACCCGAGAAATCCGGACCCTCATCATGGCATCGTCCATTGCATTGTTGTGCATCGTGCGGTTCGCCGGTTGTATGTATTGCCCTTGGCAACATCCTTCAACTCGCCGTCGGCAACTTTGTGGAGTAGTACGCAAGCAGCATCCTGAATATCGACACATATGTGTTGGGCATCATGATCGAGGTGGCAATCACCAAAGGCGCAACAAGCCAGCAACATGCATATATGCATCACTTAGCAAAAAGCCAGCACTTAGCAGCAGTCACTAGCAATCTTAGCACTTAGTAGTAGCAATCTTAGTAACATTCAGTCAGTAGAACAATGGGGAAAAATCAGTAGGAATCTTAGCAGTAGCAATCTTAGCACTTAGCAGTAGCAATCTTAGTAACTTAGTCAGTAGCAATATTAATAAAAATTTAATTGTTTCTTAGCAACCTTTTTAAAGAAGAAACTGCTACTACTACTAGTATTTTAGCAAACATTGACATGGGTGACTTTTCTTCAGACTAGCTCTGTTCTTTGGCCAGTTTACAGATGTGTCAATGGCTGCATGGACAGATTTTCTCGAGAGTAGTATCTTTTAAATACTACTACGTTGGCATGAACAGTAGTGACTGATTTATGGGTTGGAAACAGAGCATTATCAGGTGGTTGGCATGAAACACAGTGTCCCCAAACAAGAATATGAGCAGGATAGGGTCAAGGGATCCATTCCACGAGCACTACTGACTAAGTTACTAATATGACAAGGATAGGATCTCACCCACATGAATTTGTTTGCAAATGTCCTGATGGAAATCTTAACCCTAATCTAATCCTAACCCTAATCTAATCAGTCAGATCCTAACCCTAATCATTCAAGCAAGAACAGAGAGCATCCTAACCTAATCCTAACCATAATCAATCAGTAGCAATCTAATCCTAACCCTAATCTAACACGGAATATCCTAACCCTAATCAGTCAAGCAAGAACAGAGAGAAGCAAGAACAGAGAGCATGTACCGCGGTGGCGAGATGGCGTGGGATGGGGAGGTTGTCGTGGCGGCGGTGCTCCTGCTGCGGGACGGCCCTTCTCCTCCTAGGTCACGTGCGGGATGGGCTTCGACGGTGGCGACAGCTCTGGCTTCCTCCTCCACGGGCTCCGATAGAGACGACATGCTCCTCCTCCACGGGCTTCCTCCAGCAGCGACGGGCTCCTCCTCCAGCGGTGGGCTCCTCCTCCAGCAACGGGCTCTGACAGCGGCGACGACTGGCTTCGACGCGGGCGGTTCTAGGCTCTGGCATGGAAAATGTTGATTTGGGGGGAAGTGGGGGGAAGGGGAAGGCCGAACCGTGTATTTTGGCTAAGTGTGAAACTTCTGTGGCGCATGCCTCCAGTATGCGCCACAGAAGTTCCAACTTCTGTGGCGCATATTGGAGGAATGCGCCACAGAACATGTACGCTTAGTCCAAAAGCAGTGTGGCGTTGTAGTTTGCATCAAACAGCAGTCTAGCCTAGTGGTCAGTCTTGGTGCTCTAAACCTAGGCAGCCTAGGTTCGAATTAATATATTTACTTATGTTATATTACAACAAGCAAGTACAAATATATATATGTTACAAATATATTTAAATATCATGATATATATTTTAGTCTCTAACTAATACAAAAAAGTCGCACGTCGTCATGTGATGTGTCGAGCTAGCCTCTCTTTACAATCTTCTTGCCTTTTTTCTTCGCGGTTCAATACTTTAGCCCGGGCACTATGAGATTTCTTCTCGTGAACAGAGAACCTTTAGTAGGTAGTGTGGTATTTCTTCTTACTGTAGTAGTAGTAGGCATGTTGAAGTACTTGTCGAACTCCTCTTCGATCTTTGGATCGCCATTCTTGTCGAAGTCTTGCTCGTTGGCGGATCCTTCCATTCCGATGATGCTCCTCTTGCCCCTCCTCACTACAACACGACTGGGCTTTGACGGGTCGGTAATAAAGAAACATTGATCAACTTGGCTAGCAAGTATCCACTGCTCATTTTTCGTGGAGGCTTTCTTTGCCGACTTGGCATCTTGTATAACACAGGTGGTGAAATATCGGCCTTCTTTTTCGACGTTCTTGTCCCATCTAACACGGAACATCGGTACCGTCTCTCCACAGTAGTCGAGCTCCCATATCTCCTCGATCCTTCCGTAGAATCTTTCCATGACAGTAGTCTTGTCATCGGCGAAGGACATCATAGTATCTCCTGAGTTTTGATATTCGCTATTCATGTCCTTTTCCTCGGTGTAGAATCTGTAACCGTTGATGTCGTATGACTGATAGGTCTTTACGTTATGCGCTAGGCCTCTGACAAGGAGAATATGAGTTGTTGATCTTCCGTAGAAGGCGTCTGTGGGGATTATCCAGCAGCCTTTTCTTGAACCAACCTGTGAAGGTGGAGTTGTGTTCTCTTGTTACGTCTCCTTTCTTCCTCGGGCGGGCCCGGTCCACGTACTCCTGCGCGATCAAGCTTTTGTGCTCTTCCACCCAAGGGCTGACCAATTCAATGTGTTGTAGTGCGAATCGGTGTGCCCTGTCAAAGTCGGCGCGTCGATTAGCAATGCCGACATGCAGTGAGCGGTGGCCCTCACGGTGACCATACCCAGCGAGCCTGCCGAGGTGCTTCTTGGTGGGTATTCCAACATCCTCGTTCTCGGCGGTTAGATAGTTCTGGCAGAAAGAGATGCACTCGTAGATCAGAACCCTTGGCTATGCTTCCATCTGGACGAGACCTGTTGCGAACGAACCCTTTGATTACACCGTTCATCCTTTCAAACAGCTTCATGTTATGCAGGAATGTCGGCCCGAGCTGGATGATGTCATCCACGACATGGACAAGTAGATGCACCATGATGTCGAAGAATGCGGGCGGAAAGTAAATCTCGAGCTCGCATAGTATCACCACGACCTCTTCCTGTAGCCTGTCGAGCTGCTTCATGCCGATCAACTTCCTAGAGATGACGTCGAAAAAGTTGCACAGGCCAAACAGCGTCTCACGGACGTGCTCGTCCATTATCCCTCGTATGGCAACTGGAAATATCTATGTCATCATCACGTGACAGTCGTGGGACTTCATACCGCTGATCCTCTTCTTCGCTACGTTGAGATACCTGCTTATCTTGCCCGAGTAACCGTGACGAAATTTGACTCCTAGGAGGCACCTGAAAAACTGCTCGATCTCCTCCTGACACAGAGTGAAGCAGGCAGCGCGAAGCACAACCACCTCATTCTTCTTAACCCCTTTGCGGCGACCCTGAGTGTCCCTTCCGTTTGATCGTCATCATCATCACTATCAGGGTACTGAAGATCCTTCTTGATGCCAAGCAATTTCAGGTCATTTCTTGCTTTCGGCCCATCCTTGGTCCTCTCCGTCATGTTGAGGAGAGTGCCAAGCAGACTCTCGGTAACGTTCTTCGTGATGTGCATTACATCGAGGCTATGGGGCGTGTGGAGGACCTTCCAGTATGGCAGGTCCCAGAAAACAGACCTCGCTTTCCATACACCCAGAAGCGGCTTTGTCCTTGGTCGCTTCTTCCCTGGCGCTGGGCACTCATCCCAATTATTCAGAAGCTCCTCGATTTCTTCGCCGCTCCTCGTATGCGGGGCTCTTTCGAGATCGTCTTTACCATTGAACAGGTCACCGCGTTTTCTCCACGGGTGATCCATGCAAAGCCACTTTCGAGTCCCTTGGAACACGGTTTTCGAATACCCGGAATCCTTGGGTAGCTGGACATGCGGGGTCTTATACATGCACTTAACACATGCATTGTGTCCGTGGTTCACCTGGGCCGATACATATGTGTAACCAGGATAGTCCTGCACCGTCGTGAGCAACGCGGCTCTCAGAGGGAAATATTCTTTAGTGTAGGCGTCCCACGTGTGGGCTGGCGTCTCCCACAACGTGGCTAACTCCTCTTTCAACAGCCCGAGATAAAGATGCATATCGACACCTGGCTGTTTCGGCCCCTGAATAAGAATTCTCATGTGTACGTACCTTTGCTTTGTGCAGAGCCACGGGGGGATATTGTACGGCCATACAAACACGGGCCAGGTACTATGCGTGCTACTCTGGTTGCCAAAAGGATTGAGTCCATCGATGCTCATACCCATCCTGACGTTCCTTGCATCGCTCCCGAACTCTTCGAACTCGATGTCCAATGCATTCCACTAGCTAGCATCTGAAGGGTGTGTTAGGATCTTGCCCTTCTCTGGATCATCTTCGGGTTTCTCCCTTTCTGCGTGCCATTGCATTAGCTTTGCTTCCTTAGGATCTACGAAATATCTCTGTAGACGGGGAGTGATAGGAAAGTACCATACCACTTTTCGAGGAACTTTCTTGTTCCCTCTCTTGTACCGTCCATGGCCGCACACCGGACATGTGGTTCTCTCCGCGTACTCGTTACGATAAAGTGCGCAATCATTGATACATGCGTGGTATTTAACATGCGGTAGGTCGATAGGGCACACGATTTTCTTGGCCTCCTCTATACTTGTTGGCAATGTGTTCCCATTAGGAAGACGATCGTGCCAGAATTCCATGTTAGCATTGAAGCTCATGTCGGTCCATTTGTGTCCCGCCTTCATCTCTAGAGCCTTGAGCGTTACACTCAGGCGTGTATCCTCGGGCCGACACCCAGGATATAATGGAGTCATCCCATCTAACTCCATTTGCGCCAGCTTGGCTTTCTCTCTGGATGCAGCTTTGGCGTTGCTCGTCTCCTTGAGAAGCAGTTCCTGAACATGAGGATCCCTTAACACCAAAGTTAGTAGCGTCTGGGTGTTCGCTTCTTCTCCTTCTTCATGATGGTCATGCCTGTCGACATCTCCTTCTTTGTCATGATGATCATGCCCGTCGCCGGTATATTCTTCGTCATCATTACCATGCCCGTCGGGAGACTCTACGTCTTCTCGCTTGCCCAAGTCTTCATGATGAACAACACCATTTACTTCCAGCTCCTCATCGAAGTCGTCACGCATGAAACCGCGCCTAAGCAGGTGATCCTCCAATTGTCCAGAATCAGGGTCGATCCAGCGCTGGAGTTTGCATGTTCGACATGGACATCTTATCTGGGTCTTGTTGTTCCGAATCATGTCCGCCTTGGCATCTTTCTTATACCTAGTAACTCGACCTTCGCTCATGCTGACGACCATGGTAGCCTGCGCGGTATGCACATATAGAGCAAAAAGACAGAGAGTAGGTTAATTAGAAATATACACACACAAAACATACATGCATGGTCGTCGCCAGAAAAAATCGGCATGACCTTTCCTAAAAGTAGGACATATGGGTGGTGCAAAAATTTGCCGAAATGGAAATGAATCAACATTTCGGCAAACATCCATGCACCACACCGGGACAGAGACAAGCAAAAACAAGAATCTTCTTCCCATGCAAGCATTCATGCACCACACAAGCTTCATGCACAAACATCATCTGCGCGCCATGCATGAATCGCATATACACACCGCCCGCGCGACAAGCTTTACACCTACAAAACATGCATATTCATGGCCAATTACTCACCGGGTAGATAGAATACCGAGTCGAGAGCGCGATGTGAGAGAGTGTGGATCAATAGATCTATAGAGAGATAATAGTGCACAAATAGAGATGTGGAGGAGAAAAGTAGGTATGTTTTAGATCAACTAGTTGGAGAAAGACTTTCCCTAGCCAATCTATCAACTATAGTAGGTTTAAATACAACAAAATGTAGAAAAGTATATACACAATGGGGTGGGAGAGAGGAGGAAGACGAGCTGGGAGGAGGGGGTAGAAGGATGTGAAATGGATGGTGGGAGAGAGGAGGAAGCAAAGCTGCCACCTTTTGTGCAGATCTGGTCGAAGGGTTCTGTGGCGCATACAGGCCGTATGCGCCACAGAAGTTCAATCTTCTGTGGTGCATACGTCCTGTATGCGCCACAGAACCTTGGCCATAGGGTGCAGTGGGCCAAGTGGGCCCTGACTCAATGTTCTGTGGCGCATGGCCAACGAATGCGCCACAGAACCTGTGGACCCGACACTCAGTGTTCTGTGGCGCATATAGTGGTTATGCGCCACAGAAGGTTAAACTTCTGTGGCGCATGTCTGACCCATGCGCCACAGAACACTGAGGCACATATCTGCACCAAATAAAGGTGGCAGATAGAGCTCTTTAATGACACCCCTCTATATATATGCCACACTCCCTGTCCAAAGCAACATACCTGCCCTCATGTCTTCTTACCACAACTCGTCGGAAGACTCGCTGGAGAGCACAGCCCGCTCGCGTTCCCTGCAGCCTACTCGCAGTGGAGGGGTGAGGTCGAGGGGCAGTGCTCGGAGTCAGCCGCCGTGGGATTCAGAGGTCAACCTAATCGAGGAGGAGGCCAGACTGCCGCACGAGGACCTCTACAACAAGGCCATGAGGTTGTACGCCGTGCTCGCGTCTCCGGGGGAGAGGGCGCGCATGGCGGAACCAATCGGGTGGTGGCCGGTGCTCGATCCCAACGTGTCCATGGAGGACCACGTCCGCAGGCTGCAGGCGCGCGTGAACAGGGAGGTTTGGCATCTTCCACCGCCATCGCCCCCACCAGCTCTTTGATGGGATTTGCAATGTTGTAGTTTGTGTATTTGCAATGATGTATGGCATTGTTGTTTTGCTGTTCAAGGCTATGCGCATGTGCATTTTGCAACGATGTATGCCACTGCACATGTCTATCTACTAGATTGTCTAGTATATTCTACCTATTCCACTGGTACTTGTTTAGTCGGGAAAAGCACAAGAGGAAAATGTGTTTGCTAGGAAACAAATAATCTGAGAAGCACGAAGCTTTCTGTGGCGCATACTACACACATGTGCCACAGAAGTTTATTCTTCTGTGGCGCACAGGCAACAATGCGCCACAGAAGCTTGTACATAGGTGAGCAGAGAGTGGGGCCCACATATATCTTCTATGGCGCATATGGCAATATGCGCCACAGAAGATATAAACTTCTGTGGCGCATCTCCTTGTATGCGCCACAGAAGTTTGGTCAGAGCACGGTCAGACCCGCCTGCTGTGGGTCCCACCAAACTTCTGTGGCGCATACGGATTAATGCGCCACAGAAGATTCATGGTCCAACGGCTGGTGTGGGTCCCACCAAACTTCTGTGGCGCATTGCTCTGGAAGGTGCGCCACAGAAGTTTGGTGGTTCTGTGGCGCATGTCTCCAGATGCGCCACTGGGTAACTTTTGTGGCGCATGGTCAGGACCATGCGCCACATAAGGTATGTCTATCTATAGCTAGTTTCCTAGTAGTGTGTAACTTTCGATTCCGCCGTAATCAAGAGCAGACAAGCAGGAGTAGGGTTTTTCCCTCCGGGGGCCTGAACCTGGGTAAACCTCGTGTCCCCGTGTTGCTTGTTTGCTAACCGTTCCATGATCTCCAGCATCCCCATCTTATCCAAAACCCAATTCTATAACAATGGGCATTGACGAGATTAAACCTCGTCACTAGATCAGTCATTCTCCAAATGAATGGAGAGGAGATGAAGCGCTTGATTGCAGTAGTTGAAGATCGAGTTCTCCTCCTTAGGTTCCCCAAGGGACGGGGCCTTTGGGTGGATGAAGGTGGAGCTCTCTTGGTTGAAGGCTTAAAAACAGATCCTGACTTTTTCAAATGAATCAAGAGTTTTTGCAGGAGGAGAAGACAAGCTTAAATACCCCCTGCCCAGATCTTGCCGTTGGAAGAATTTGGGGGCGGACTATCCGCCCTGGGGGAAAATACGCCCCTAGGATGGAAACTCTGGGAAAACTCCGCCCCCCATACAGAGAGCGACGCAGGCTTGACTTGGCGAAATTTCTCGAGGGGGCAGATTATCCGCCCCTCAAGGGGCGGACTATCCGGCCTGGGGAGAAAATCCGCCCTAGAGCCGGAAGGCCCGAGGGAAATTCCGCCCCCTCTCTGGGGGTTGCGCCTTGCTACATTTGAAGCTGGTCCTTGGGGGGGGGATTATCTGTCCAGGTCAGAAAATCCGGCCAAAAATCCACCCCCTCTCCGGGGGTTGCGCCCTGCTGGAAAAGGGGAGGGGCGGATTATCCGCCCCTGGTAGGAGCGGATTATCCGCCACCAAAGGCGTTTTCTTTTCCCTTTTTAAGATACATATCTGCAGCACTTCAACACACATTAAATAATCCTTGATATTGTTATCTAACACACAAAACACTAGGGATTATGAAATGTTCTTTCAAAACTGATTTCACAATATCAACAAAACATGGAGGAATAAAAATAAAATTTGAAACCTACCAGATTTACTTGTTTTAGTTTTGGGTGATTTCCAAAGCCCCTCAAAAAACATTTGAGGAACTAAAACTCATTAGTATACTTAGCACACACTAGTTCCTCAGCTGCTCATAATTGATAATCAAACCACAAAGGGTCCTAGATGTTCTTTCAGATGCCCGAACCATGTTGTGTCCTAATCTAATGAGCCTAAACCCATCGACTGTCTAACACAATCTTTCCACGAGCCATGCGGCACAGAGAACTTAAGCTTTGGTCAAATAGAGGAGGGTAGCGGAGAAGTAACAATAAAATATAAACTTACATGTGAGTTATAGAGGAGAATGGTGGTGACATCTTGATTAATATATGTATTAATAAAGAGAGACGTGGCTTGAAGAAAGCAAAGTAACACATGACTCCATTTTCAGGAGGAGATGATGCTGGATGAGATGACCCGACCAATCAATCGGGTGATACAAACTATTTCATATATATATTCATATATATATATATATATACCACTTGTTACCATGCACATTACCATTTATAAAATAGATGCAATCCCAGAGGAAAGATGGAACAAAAGTATCTTTTCACATAGTTCAATGCATGTTCCGATACGTCATAAATGTAGTTATTCCTTCTGAAGTTTAATGACATACTTTGAATGTAATTAACTAATTTTTATACATTTTTTGGGACTAACTTGCAAAGGCAACCCCTCCCCCCATGTTCACCCCATTTGATCTGTCACTTTATAATTTAGCGATATGGGGAATAAATAAAAATATGGCGATACGTTAATGGAAGATTATGGAACACACAAAAAAATGGAAGAATCGGAGTGTAGGGGTTAATAGCATGGAAAACAAAAAAAATCTACCGCATGAACACATACAAGCCAAGATCTATCTACTAGATTGTAGCAACGAGTCGATAGAGTACTCACCCTCAAAGATTCCAAAGCGTTTAACGAGAGTGGATTCTCGTGGGTGATGTAGTCGTTCACTTGCCGGTATCAAGATCGCGTAGACGATCCTTCCGGCGCCGCATTCCGACAGCTCTCCCGCAGTCAGTCACACGTTTGGTACTTAATGAAGACCTTCCTCTCCCTTGTTCAAGCAGGCAATGGTGGTTGTAGATCTCTCCTCGTGATTCCGGCAGCACAATGGCGTGGTGTCGGGGTTTAGAGGGGAAACCCGCAGGGCTTCACCTAAGCCGAAGCAGGTATGGTGGAGTAGAAGTTGGCCTCGATGATCTAGGGTTTAGAGGGCACCGAGGGGGTGGTGTGGCCGGCGGATAGGGGCTAGGGTTTAACCCCAAGTCGGTGACTTGGAGATCCCTAGGGCGGCGGCGACTTGTGGTGGCAAGGGGCCGGCGGCTAGGGTTGTTTGTGAGGGGTAGGGGCACCCTACCCCTCCTTTTATAGGTGCGGAGGCGGCAAGGGGGAGGGAATCCTCCCCCAACTCCACTTCATGTGGCCGGCGGCAAGGAGAGGGAGGAATCCTCCCTTAGGTAGGATTCCTTCCCTCCTTCCACTTGGAAACCAATGTTCCAGTTTGACTTTTTCAAACTGCCTTTTTGACTTTCAAACTAGAGTTTGATTTCTCTCTTTCAGGTATCCAGCCAAGTGACATAGGACATGATGCAACCATTCCACTTTGTCATGACACATCCATGTACCCTTCCCCCTCCAGATCGGTGGACCCTCTAGACCCTTTTAGAACATTCCGGTGAAAACACTGAAACCATTCCCGAACTCCGGAATTGGACTTTCCTTATATGAATCTTATTCTCTGGACCATTCCGAATCTCCTCGTGATATCCCGGATCCCATCCAAGACTCCAAACTACATTTGATATCTTTACTCACTTTCCATATCTACTAAACAACATCGAATCCTTTAGTGTGTCTCCCTATGGTTCGTGAATTATGCAGACATGACTGAGACTCTTCTCCGATCAATAACCAATAGAGGAATATGGAAATTTATATGGCTCCCACATATTTCTATGATTACTTCATGATCGAATGAACCATTTACATATGATACCAATTTCCATTTGTCTCACGATACTTTACTTTCAGAGGTTTGATCGTCGGTATCTCTACATACCTAGTTCAACCTCGTTACCGATAAGTACTCTTTACTCATTCATATGATATGTGATCCCTTGTGATCTAGTCACATGCTTGCAAGCTCATTGGATGACATTCTACCGAGAGGGCCCAGAGTATATCTATCCGTCATATGGATAGACAAATCCCACTCTTGATCCATGTGCCTCAACACATACTTTCCGAACACTCAATGCCACCTTTATAACCACCCAGTTACAAAGTGGTGCTTGATGTCATCAAAGCATCCATCCGATGATGGTGATTAACATGATTTCATGGTCGAAGGATTTAGGTTACTATGTATCTGAAAGCTTATAGCAAACAAACTATTGAAATGACTTGATCTTTATGCTATGCTTAACTATAGGAGTATGTCCATCACACCATTTTCCTAATGATATGATATTGTCGTTAATAACATCTCTATCTTCATGATCAGGAAACCATGATCATCTATTAACCAACAAGCTAGTATTATAAAGAGGCTTTACTAGGGACTCTAACAAGTTTACAAATCACACAAGTAGTAATGTTTCCGGTTAATACAGTTATAGCATAAATGTAAACATTTATCATAAACACAAAGATATAATAATAACTACTTTTATTATTGCCTCTTGGGCATATGTCCAACACGGAGAACACCCAAGTTTCCTGGCCCCCTATCCATGTGGGATGGTCGTGTGATACCTATATATATTTTCATAGGTGCCTCTTGGAGAATATCTTGTATATGAAGTTATCAAACCACCATATGTGGTATCAGAATTTTGGAGTTATGGATCCATCGATATATAAAGTAGTGACAGGAGGCAGAAACTGAAATAGAGAAGAAATCCCCTAGAGGCTAGATCCAATCTATCTGGAGGCTTCCGGTTCTCCACCACCATAATCACGAAAACAGAGGATAAGAAACGTCTCCCTTGAGGGGGGGAGGTTCTAGTAAGGATAAGGAGGCGTCCTATATCCATTGCTTAGTCTACACATTGGGGTCACTGTCCTCACCGACATTGCCTACATCATCATCTAGCCATGCCCCCTTGCTAAGCCCCGGTAATCCGTTGGCAAACATGTTATGTGATATGAATTATTTCTATTATTTATTGAATCTCTATGGCATTGCTTGAATAGTAATTCATTCTATGGCATTGGTAAAATAGTTTGATGGTCGGTTCTATGCATGCATGTTAGTTTCTATGCAACTAGTGTATGAGTGCACATGTACATGAGGGTATCATTTACTACACACACTATGCATTGATGAATTGATGAGGAAGGTTGGACTAACAAGAAACCATGCCCTAACTCTTGGATACATATATATAGGGGATTCATGGGGGGCTCTAAACTGAATGATGTGGTTAGGCTTCTTCCTTACATGCCATATGTATACAACCATGAGTTGTATAATTTGTCATGGATATGGGTACCTAGTTATGGATCCAGCCTTGAAATAAAAACTACTCCCATGGCGTGAACCATAAATTAGTTCCACATACTCTCGTGTACCCGCGATGAGGTGTTTGAAAGTGGCATTGGGGATACTGAGTAAAAGTAGAACTTTCAGGTGCATTATGTGCATCACTTCTAGGATTTTCCCATAAAGACTTTATCTCAAGTGCTCACATGAAGTTAATGCTTCTTTATACAATTGTATATTGCCCATAATGTAGCTTGTTTTGGATACCTCTCTCCCATCTATCTTATTTAAGTTACTTCATTTTCTTTACGATCATCTCTTATTTTGCACCATAAGTATAATTAATATTTTACCTTGCATCATATTTAACTACATATATATGGGTATATATAAGTGACATACGTGTCTTGAGCAAATATTTGTTTTACCTGCTAGCTTGCACCTTCACATTGAAACATGCTAAAAACATCACTTCTACTCGACATTTAATTGTCACAAAAAGTGATGTTGAGGATTATATATCCATGCACAATATTAAATTTTATATAATATTGAAGTATATATCTTTAATCAAAGATCATTATTAAATATGTGAGATCGATCTGAGTTTTATATACCAATTGATTCCTCTCTGAACTCACTAGAAACACACAAGGTCCAACACGTTCTTATTAATACTTTTTTGTTAAAGGTCACATTGATCATAAGCACTCTATGGATTTTTTATGTTAAACTAATTCCTCAAAATATCAACTATGTTCATTTTCATTCACCGATTAGTTCTGTAAGAATTTAGGTTGAGAAGAAACCAAGGAAAATATATCTATACAAAAACTCATACACTCTACTAAGAAATTATGTTATATATTATATCTTGAATCATACCCTACAACTAACACTAATATTCCAAAGACATTGTCTATGATGACTGTCTTAATCCTCATCTCACCTTAACTATGTTCATTTTCGTTCACCGATTAGTGCAGCAAGAATTTAGATTGATAAGGAAAGGCAGAAAATTTATACCTTCTACTGAGAAAATTATGTTATATATTGAATCATACCCCTACAACTTACACCGGTATTTCAAATACACTATGCGCAATGACTTCTATAATGCTTGTGCCATCTTCCGCCTAATGTTGATATGGTGTCCAATGGAAGAGGCTCCACTTTCCATGGTTATGTCCAATTATATAGACTTCATGTCTTCTACTATGCCAACAATATCTTGTTGTTGAATATTAATGCTACAGTAGAACCGCTCGATATCTCTACGATCGGCAATCCCCTCCTCCAGGTATATACCATGTAGAACTCACATTATGAGGGCAAAGATGAGGGGAGTGTAGGCGTGATAAAACCTAGCATCAAGAATATTTCGGAGGTATGATGCCACCGAGTTCTATCCAAAATGTTGTGGAGCTCTTCAGATACAGAGTCTATCACGACGAAGAAGCTAACATAACCTTGAACATCATGTTTGAAGAAGCACCTGGCATCATTGCTTCTTTATTCATGTATGATTACCATAACAAAATTACAAAATGAGTTATTTTTATTGATACAATGGTAAATCTACCATGGGTTCATCGGGTTTCCAGCCCTAGCATTCCCTCTCATGCCCCCAACCTTACCCCCACATATTTTTTTCGGTAAGGGAAATAGCCTAGCCTCAACATCAATTGATGCACACATACATCCCTTATCCAAACCTAGCCGCATGTGCTATTTTTGTAAGTAAGTTGAAGGTATGAGCAAAATGTGGACCATATGAGCAAAATCATGCTTCTACAAATAGTTTCTTCTTCTCAAAGTTAGTTTGCTTGCGGTTGCGAATTTGACTACGTGATCGAAGTAGAATTCGTTGACACAAGACTCTTTGTAGGGTGGTGGTCTATATATGCTTTTCTAAGTGGGATATAACTCATTGACATGCATACCTTTACACTGTAGGGACTTCACGAGCCAAAGGTACCATTCTTATGGATAAGTGCATTCCTTATATTGTCTAATACTCAAACAATGTTAAAATATATTCCCAACATATATGTGAGGAAAGGAGCAAAAAGTGAGCCAAAAGGAGAAACATAGAGCATAATAGGTTTTGCTTTTCATTTTGCATGGACATCCCTGGTGTCAACTTCCACAATGACCGAAAAGGTAAATACTAAACACTATGAAGCCCCTTCATGAAAATTTCATCCCTAAAATCGTACAATAAACAATGCTCTGAGTGACCTCATAATTTATTGTACACTTTTCTTTTGGCAAATCCACACAAGCAGTGACAAATTTCCCAGCTTTTCTCCCTTTCCCCTGGTTATAAATAACCCTCTAGCGCGCTTCACTACGCTCTCACACCATTACACCAAAGCAACAACCTCCAACTCACAGGCACAAGGCTTGCTCCTACTAGTTGAGAGGAGAAACATACAAACATCAAAAGAAGAGCAGAAACAATGAGGCCAGGAGCAGGTTTCAATGCGACGGCGGTAGCGACGGTAGCCCCCGTGGCCGCCGCGGGCGCTGCTCATTCGGCGTGGCACTCGCCGGTGCCGTACCTCTTCGGTGGCCTGGCCGCGATGCTGGGCCTCATCGCCTTCGCCCTCCTCATCCTCGCCTGCTCGTACTGGAAGCTGTCCGGCTACCTGGAGGGCGGCGCCGGCCGTGGTGACAACGACGGTTCCGGCGCCGACGGCGCGAAGCCGGCGGCCTCCGACCTGCCGCCGCCGATATGGGAGGAGAAGATACTGGTGATCATGGCCGGGGACGTGAAGCCGACGTACCTGGCGACGCCCATGTCAAGCAGAGCTTCCTCCTTCGGAGACCGTAGCAGCAAGGGAGAAGAGGAAGATAAGAAGGTGGAAGAAGTCGCCATGGCTAGCATCAAGGATGCTGGTAATGGTGAGCATAGCGAGAGCCAGAGAGAGCGGGATGAGCAACGCATCCCCGAGGTGTGAGTTTTGCTGCTGCTTCTTCTTCCTCTGTTAGGTCTAGGTTCGATTTTCATGACCGCGGCCAGTGAGGGTGAGATCACTCGAGTGGCTCGACCAGAACTGTTCGTGGAGCAGTTCGCCGAACAATTTTGTTTTGGTTTTACTCGACAAAGCCGAAATCTTCTGATGCCGCCAAAATAGGAGAAAGTCCATCTACTACACAGGCAACGTGCGTAACCGGCCCCGATCAGAGTCATATTTTTTGTGTGGGGTTGTGTGTAGTTTTTGCAATGACGAACGGATCAGATGAGCAGAATTGCTGATGACAATATCGGCCCAAGAAAACAGCAATCGAAACCATATGCTTTTGTGGAGTTACCTGTAACTTTTTGCCATTATGGGAGTGAAAATACAGCATTCCAGAAATGCAGCTTTTGCAAAGCCTTTTGTCCCTCGAGAGAAAAGTTGGTGGTTCTATTTCCTCTTGTTTTTTTGCTCTGATGAGTAATGGAAATGAGAATATTTTTCTCCTTCATCCCCACCTTTCTGTTGTGGCCAAGTGGTGTCGATCTGTGTGTGTGCGGAGGAATCCGGTAGGGCACACGCTTGGCATGTATGAGTAAACCAAGGGCAAAGTGGATCGAGGGAATTATTTGTCTCAGGTAGGAGGACGCGGTGCGTCGATGGGCACACTCCCCATGATTGCGAATATTATGATATGATGAGTAGAAAGAAACGAGGAGCAGGATAAATATTCCTCCTCTTCTCTCAGGAGAGAAAGAGACGACTTGAGTTGAGAGAGATGTTTGTTCCCTTGTGGCCACTGTTGTTTTCAGGATAGGATATCCAGTCAGAGCCAAGCTTGGGAGACAGGGCGTAGTGAGCAGATTCTTGAAGACGATGTGTAAGAGCGTCCACCATGATGTTGATATCCATGTACGTATCGTACGTCTCACCAGGATGAGTGTATGCCGCTATCATGAAGTTCTTGGAACGGTAAAAAGACCACGCGCGTCATGAGAGCCTGTAATAATGATCGTCAATGGCGGAAGTGTCGTCATTTTTTAGGGTAGTGGCCCATTCATTGTGTTAGCGGGATGCATGAACTTACTTGTAACACATGTATATTTGAACTTTATAAAAAAGGTGTTGTCCAAGAGAGACTAATTAAGCTTTAACAGCTAGTTAGACATGATACCAAACCACTATCAACTGAGATGAGACGGCAGTCTGACTGATGTCTCTGGAAATTAATATTAACACGTCGTCAGATGGATTAGGTATACATCTTTTTTCGGACAAAATAAATACTATATCAATGGCATTGGTATCTCGTAATATTAATATATGCTCCTTTCCAAAAAAAAAATGGTGTAGATATGAATTTCACCTTCCTCTGCCAAAAAGATAAAGTAGAAGAAAAAGAATCCCCCACCACGGTGATCAGTCACTCACTCGGAGTAGCAGCACCCAGACCACCATACATGAGCTTACCATCATCAGTAGTAATGGCATGGTAATTTGGAACTTGGGACGAGATAGCTATTCAGAGGTGTGCTTCGGTCCCCCCCCTAAACTTAAGTTTCATGGGCCATTTTATTTCTTTGACCCGTCGAAACCCATATCGAGGCCACGTATATCTCTGTATATGTGTACTCGGTCGAACTGAGTATAATCCATGTCCTGGACGGCTGATCCCACCTCTTATTATCGCGATCTACGTCTTTGCATGTCATATTTAATTTTTGTTGTTGTTGCTGTTATATAACTTACGATTTTCGCTTCTGCAGGCACATGAGTATTCGTGTACGGGGAGTATACGTCTAAGAGGACCATATGGACTTCGGGTGGATTCGTACGGTCCTGAAAACAATTGGTATGAGTTTTTGTTTGTCAAAGTTTGAAAAGAATGAGGGAGGAGGGGGGGAGGGGGGGGGGGGGGGGGGGGAACCGAAGCAAAAGTGATTCAGAATTCTTCGTGATCGTTACAGCTTAATTACTGGTTTGAGCTTTGGCTCCTGTCCACAAAGATCCAGCAGAATTTTACCATTAGCATGCACTAGAAACACGGTACTAGTGGCTCTCCATGTCTCAGTGTCAGTGGTGTGCTTCATCGTCAGGTGACATCCTGGGCGGTCGGCCGGGTTAATCTGGACTTAGTTTGGAGAGATTGATCAAGACGATGCTTGATTAGTTAATGCGATCTAGAAGAGGAGTGGATGTGGCATGATGGATCCACCCACACAGCGCCCTTTATATATTATATTATGAAGTCATCTCTGGTTAGTTAGCAGTTGCTATACGAACTTCTGACAGAGAGAAAAAAAAGGCTCTTTACACCTAAAGTTGCCTCAGCTGGGAATTGTATATTGCTGTGTTGTGCGCCTACCTTGGGGATCGATCGAATTTATAGTGAGTGTGATCTTCCAGTGATTAATCTAGCGATCGATGTTTGAGGGTGGAGAGGTACAGGTCGACGACGGGTGTGACTCTGAGAGGGGCAAATCAAGCGGTTATGTAAAACGAGCTGGACAGCATGGGGATATGTTTTGCGGCTGTGCGCGGGCGATGGAGTGGAACTATCAGGTGACGACGATGGCCACCACGCAAGATTATTTGCCGCCGCGTCACACGCGACCGCGACCGGAGCTGCTCTCCACGGCCGCTACTACTCCTTTCATTGCTCTCCATTTAATTCCTTCGGTGTTTTAGTCGATCATGGATGCAACGCTTGGCTTTGGTTGCAGAGGTCGATTGCTTCTCCCCCAGCTAAAGAGACGTCCGAAATCGTACTAGCTCGTAAGAGAAAACATGGACGCGCTGTAGCCTTAATTTGTACCCCCTCCGTTTTAAAATATAGATGTTCTAGATTTGTAAAGCAAATGTATTTAGACTAATTTTAGTACGTACGCTCACTCGTGTTTGGAGTGAATCTACACATTAAAAAAAGTCTAGATATACTTTCTTCATAAATCTAAAACATCTTACTCCCTCTGTCAATAATTACCCTATATTCTAGGTTTAATCAAAGTTAAACTTTATAAAGTTTGATATAACATATAGAAAAAAATATAAACATTTATAGCACCGAATGTATATATAATAAAAATATATCTTATGACAATTTAATGATACTTATGTTGTATTATAGATATACATAAATTTTTCAATATATTTGATCAAATTTTGTAAAATTTAACATTAACTAAACCCAGAATGCACTGAACAGAGCGAGTACATTTTGAAACAGAGGAAGTAGCTACACATGGCACCGGCCGGCGAGGCGCGAGGGACGTACGTACGTGCGAGGTGCCACTCGGCCTCGCTCGGTACGTTGCCGTGTCGAAATCTGTCGGCCGAGCCGTGCTGGAACGTACTCACAATTATGCCAATGACACCACCAGCCGCACAAGGCGCGCCAGTGCGTCTGCTGCCGCTGCCTCCTCCATTATTGGCACGCAATGCACGGCCAGGACGCGTTTGGTAGTGATTTCCGTCTCTTTTGGATAATAATGCTAGGATGGGAAGTTTCACACATACAGGGTTGCCAGCACCTGTTTGACTGTCACCTTAACAGACCATCTAAACACCCATTAGTAGCGATCCTCTTCTTCGTTAGCACATGCAGCGAGTCTGCGCCGATGACGAAGGACGGCTGACACTTGCTGCGACTGCACCGAGAGCGGAGGGCGGCGCCGGAGAACACAAACATCGACAACCAAATAGCCTCTATCAAGAACATGAGACCGACCGGCTGAATCAGGAACCGCTCGCTCTTGCTCGTCGTGTCGGGGTCCTTCCACGGAAAATGGGAGCTCCACACGGTCACAATGGCGGTCGATGATGACGACGACAACCTTGGCACCGCATCCCTTCAAAAGACGACGGGCATTGCAGCCGACAACAACACTTACTCGTGCATCGCCTGCGATGGCTGCGCCGACGATGGAGGCCGACACGGAGAGCGTGACAATGTTCCTCAACCTGCACGACACAGGCATCGACTAGGCATTCTTCTTATTCAAGCTCTCATGCAAATGTGAGAGCTATAGATGAATTTCCCTATCTACACTAAACGAAAAACTTGCAACACGAGAGCTACTCATGAAAAAAAATCTGAACGGTTCATTGTGTGTACGACTCTGAAGAAATTCGTCCAAAAAAGCTTTAACTTTGACCATGAATCTGAGAACATGCGGATCACGAAACTCAATGCCGATTGTCATAATAGAACCCCATCGTCGATGGGAATATTTTTTCATGTGAAGGTTGATTTGATTCGAAACTTATTTATGCTAATTACAAGTGGTTGGGGATGAATATGATTTAGAGAGGAGAGAGACTAACCTTGCGCTGGATCGGGACAGGGTCCATGGAAACATCCTTGGGCCTACCTCTAGACTGCTTTAAGTTAGACACAATGTGAGAGGCATGTAGACAACCAATCCGACCGATTTTGTTAGAAACGGACATGCTTGGGGTTGCTATAGGAATAACAAACGCTCGTCCAAGGACTGGGCAAGGCGGATCTCACTCTGTACCGTACCATATTGGTACATCTGGTAGCCTATAGATCACCTAGAGCTTAGTGAATGCAGCGTCAGCTCTGCTCTCCACTAGAATTATTGATTGCGTTCGACGCACTCCTATTAGCCAGCCGGACCGGGAAAAGCCGCCCCAGCGATGCGACCCAAACGGTAACACGTGTTTGGGCCGACTCACTCTGAACCCAAATTTGGGCTAGAAATCCGTGTGGCCGGACAAGTCACGGACAAAGTGAGTGTCCTCCTGTGTCCGCCTTTTCCCGCACCGGGCCCTCCTGGTAGCGACAAACCACTTCGTCTCTTGCGACCATCATCAATATAATGTCGTGCATCAGTAAGAGGTTATTGATTTGGTGCAGACTAGCGGTGATCAGCGGGGCTAAACCAAAGTGTCGTTCCACTAACCACCGCGTCAGCATTGGTGGCCACGGGCAGTGGCCAGGGCCTTAACTAAGCAAGTCTATGGGTGCTGCCAGTGCCTCACACGCCACTGCCTTTGGCGCACGCCACTCCTCCCGTACTTCCCAGCAACGAAATGCCGTCATGGTGGAAGAAGACCACGGAGAATGACCATGAGGCTGCCTCATTTTCTCGGTTTGCACACACCACTGCCACCACCGCCGCACGCGGGGGAATTTTTGCGACCATGTGCGGCGTGCGTATTGTGACATCGTCGCACTAGTGACCTTGTGCTCACCGCAACAAGCGATATGTATCCGTGGAGGAGTGCTGCTAGCGGTGGGTGGACCGAGATCCTTGTGACCATAAGGACGTCAATCTCCCTGAAAGTTAGCACCTCAACAGGGTGCGGGTGTCGGCACCTGATGAGTGCATTTTTGAAGCATATTTACCTTATGTTGTTTGCATTAGTAGTAGTAGGTATTTGGTTTTTTACGGCGCTCGTTCGTACCTTTTGTGTATGCTCCCACGAGATCCCAAAATATTGAGGCAGTGATGAATATATCACTTTAAGCTGTTATATTGGACTATGATATTTCTAAAGTAACAAAAGTCATTATTATGATTTACCACGCATCTGGGACAAAAACCTTCGCGGGGAGGAGATCTAGAAGCATTAAAGAGCTTTGGTACGGGCAGACCTCTCCTATACCGTGCAACCATACCATGTGGCAGTCGCTTCATCTCATCAAATACTTTCACGACGCAAAGACGAGCCTGAGATCCAACATTAAAAGACAAAAGGGATCTGGATGGGGAACTTGCAGAGGGCATTATCATTATTGTTGCACGGATCATCGGAGGCCAAGGTATCATCTACATCGTCATCAACCAGTGCATCTTCATCACAAGTGCCGACACTAGACGCACAAACGTGTGTCAAGAGGGGATATTTCTGGCTTGGGTTAATCGACGAGGGCATCGATTATCAAAGGGTGGGGTATGTGAGATCCTAGCGCAAGGCTTAATAGAATTAATAGGATACGCATACCAAAAAGTTGCAACTTCTTTTCAAAATATCATTTCAAAGAACCTCTAGGTTATGCGTGCTTGGCCTAGGTCAAATTTGAGGATGGGTGACCAAACCGGAAGTTGTTATCGTTTGTGCACGGGTCAGGACACAAAAAGGCTACTGTTGGTTTGTGGGGATAGTCTAAAGATCCTAAAGAGCTGCTAGGGATGACACCCAATGGTTCTAGGGTTGTCGAGGTGTTACACCTTGCCCGATGCTTGTAGTCATCCTTGTTTTGTTTGTGCTCCTATGTTTATATAAGCTTTGGACTCCGTCCTATGAGGTCGGAGACGTTCTGCATGGCGGAGGAGGAGCACTTTGCATAGCCTATTCTCTTCAAGGTCTTCTGCTCGTACTTCTTCCCCTCCAGGGCCTCGATAGTGTTCACACTACAAGAAATCGAGTGATACGTGACCCTCCATATTGGTCACTGAAAGGTCAGAGTTTTTAATCTATGACCTTTCTATGACCAAATACAGTTGGTCAAAAGATGAGCGTCACTAGTTAAACACCATGACCTTTTTTCTGGATTGTCATAGACTTCTATGACCAAATGTTTTGGTCACAGACTATCTGCCATGTCCATGTGGGATCCTACGTGGCCGATCCTATATGGCAAATCTCTAACCAATTGGAAGATCGTCAATCAGATTTAACCCAGTCCAGTTAAGTGTTTTATATGAGCCAAGTCCAATAATTCTAGTCTTTTCTTACCAGATCTTGGCCTTTCACTATGTATTTCATTTCAGGCCATGGCCTTTTCATAGTCCAACTTTTAGCCTTTTATGGTACGTTTATTTTTGGATTTTAGACACTTTGTTCTGATTTTTTTCAAAATTATACACTATTCAATCCACTACTATTTAGGCTGAGGCCTTTTTAAATTAAGTTACTATTTGGTCCAATACAAGTGCCATGATTTTATAAGATAAACAAACGGCCGAATCAACCCAAAAATATTTCAAATAGACTAGTACAAATTACACAGCAAGATGGCTTTATTAGAGAAAGTTACAACCAAATCAACCCAACAATTTTTCAAATAATATATCACACAACAACATAAGTCTATAGTTTACACTTCCGACTCAACAATCACAACTAACTCCATTACAACACATGACGACCAAAATGAACAAATGTATATCTGATATCACATCGGCAAGCAACAAAACAACTATAGAATCACAAATAACTCTACCAATCCATCAGTGAAACCATCAAAGAGAAGTCGCTACGAGCAAATCGTTCACCCGAGCTATGAATAAAACTTCTGCAAATTCAAACATGACAAGGTTTAATAGAAGATAAGAAAACTTAGGGCATATGAATAGCTTCAGCAAACAGGGTGGAACTCAGTGTATCATAAATTTAACATACAATACAATATCAAATAGAAAAGGCAGTAAGATACAAATACTACATGTCATTTCAGTTCATGTCAAAAGATTCATCTTCTGTAGCTAATAAAATATCATGCAGCAATTAAATGCAGTGAGCATAGCTAGTGAGGAATCATGTAGATGTGCTCACCTCGTGGATGACGGATATTGTAGCAACGACGTGGAGTCAGCAGGAACTCCTCCTAGCACTTAGATGGATGCATATGCTTTTGGAGATATGCCCAAGTGGCAATAATAAATCGATTATTATTATATCTTTGTGTTTATGATAAATTTTTACATCTCATGCTATAATTGTATTAATAGTAAATATTAATATTTGTGTGTTTTGTAAACATAAAAGGGTCCTTAGTAAGCCTCTTGTTAATCTAGCTTGTTGATTAATAGATGATTATAGTTTCCTGGTCATGGACATTGGATGTTATTAATAACAAGGTCATATCATTAGGAGAATGGTGTCATGGACACACACCCAAAGTAAGCATAACATAAGATCAACTCATTAAGTTCATTTTGCTACAAGCTTTCCAATACATAGTAACCAAATCCTTCGACCATGAGATCATGTTAATCACCATCACCTGATGAGTGCTTTGATGACATCAAACGCCACTTCCGTAACTAGGTGGTTATAAAGGTGGCATTAGATATTCTGAAAGTATGTGTTGAAGCGCATGGATAAAGAGTGGGATTTTTCCATCCAAATGAAAGATATATATACTCTGGGCCCTCTCGGTGGAATATCATCCAATTGGCTTGCAAGCATGTGACTAGGTCACAAGGGATGGCATATCACGGAACGAGTAAAGAGTACTTATCGGTAACAAGGTTGAACTATGTATAGTGATACCGACGATAGAACCTCAGATAAGTAAAGTATCACGCGACAAAAGGAATCAATATCGTATGTTAATAGTTCATTCGATCACGAAGTCATCGTTGAATATGTGGGGGCCATTTTGGATCTCCAGATCCCGCTATTGGTTATTGATCAGAGAGGTGTCTCGATCATGTTTGCATAGTTCAAAAACCGTAGAGTGACACCCTTAAGGTTTGATGTTGTTTAAGTAGATATGGAATATGAGTTGGAGACCAAATATTGTTAGGAGTCTCGGATTGGATCTAGGACATCAGGAGGAGATCCAAAATGGTCCAGAGAATAAGATTCATATAATGAAAGTCCTTTTCCGGGGTTTAGAAAATTTATTGGTATTTTGACCGGAGATTATAGAATGTTGTAGAAGGGGCCACCAGTGGTTCCACCACCCCGGGAGGGGCCACATGGGTCGAGGGCATGCTGTCGGGGCCATGGGCCAGCCACATCAAGATCCCAAGGGCCAAATTGGCCAGCCCATAGGATTTAGGGAAAAACCCTAAATTGGAAATGGGGAAACTTGGGGGGCAAGTTTTCCCCCCAATCCCTATGTGCGCTGGCCCTAGAGAAAAGAGGGGAGGGTAGGGTGCACCCTTGCCCTCTCTCCCAACCCTAGCCGCCACCTCCCCCCTCCTCCTTACTGCTGCTCCAGCTTAGGCGAAGCCCTGCATGATTCTCTTGTCCACCACCACCACACTATTGTGATGCTGTGATTCCGAGGGGATCTACTACCTCCGCTGCCCGTTGGAACAGGGAGAGGAAGGACTTCATCAACTCTGTACATGTGACCAAGTGCGGAAGCGCTGCTAGAACGCGGCACCGGAAGGATCATCATCGCGATCTTGAGATCGGCAAGTGATGGACTACATCAACCATGAGATACGATCTCTTAATGTAGGGTTCGTTGCATGGAAAACAAAAAAATTCTATCGCGTGAACACACAAAACAAAGATTCAATCTATGGCAAAGCCAAGATCTGATCCACGGGATTGGTGCAACGAGATTGAAGAGAACTAACCCTTGTAGATCCAAAGCGTTTAACAAGATCAGATTCTTGTGGTTGATGTAGTCTATCACTTGCCGATCTCAAGATCGTGTAGATGATCCTTCCGACACTGCGTTCTGGCAGCGCTTCTGCAGTCAGTCACATGTACGATAGTCGATGAAGACCTTCCTCTCCCTTGTTCCAGCAAGGCAGCGGAGGTTGTAGATCTCCTTAGAATCCCAACAGCACGACGGTGTGGTGGTGGTGATGGAGGAGAAATTTCTACAGGGCTTCGCCTAAGACGGAGCAGGGCGATGGACGAGAGAGAAGAGAGGGGAGGCTAGGGTTAGGCGCTAATGGTCAAGGGTGTGTGTGTGGTGGGTGTGCCCCCACCCCTCATTATATAGGTGGAGGGTGGCCGGCCAAGAGTTCCCAGCCCAGGCCGTGTCCCCCCAACTCGGTGATACGTCCAAAACGTATCTACTTTCCCGAACACTTTTGCTATTGTTTCTCCTCTAAACTTGTGTGATTTGGATACAACTAACACAGACTGACGTTCTTTTCAGCAGAATTACCTTGGTGTCTAGTTTTTGTGTAGAAAATCAACTATCAGGAAAAATCTAGGAAAATATGCCAAAAATTATATTTCACCAGAAGATCCACGGAGCCAGAAGACAAAACGGAGTGGAAGCCTGGGGGGGCCACACCCCTACCAGGATCGGGTGGGACCTGCCCCATGCCTAGGAGGGTGCGGCCACCCCAGGCACCCCCTCGGGCTCCCTCTATGTCTATAAGTTGCCCCTTGACCTAAAAACCGAGGGGGGTTCGACGTTTTCTAGAGAAGAGTTCCGCTCCGCTGCCACCATTAGAAACCAAGATTCGGATCCAGAAACTCCGTTCTGGCACCCTGCCAGGACGGGGAATTTGGAGAGGATCATCGACATTGTCATCACCAACGCCTCTCCATCAACCATCGATGTTTCCCGTATCCATGAGTGAGTAATCCCCCGCTATAGGCTTGGGGATGGTAGGGATTGGATGAGTTCTATCATGTAATCAAATAAGATTGTTAGGGTATAGTGCCTAGTATCTCTATTAGTGCTATTTGACTTTGTTGCAACTTGTTGTGCTTAATGCTTGTCACTAGAACCCGAGTGCCATGATCTTAGATATGAACTTATTATTGAATCATTATGATAATATTGTTTGTGATCTTATCTGCAAGTTGTGTACACATACCATTTTCCGGATCCAAAGGCCCCGAAGTGACAATAATTGGGACAACCGGAGGGGATGGTTGTGGTGTGAGGATCACATGTGTTCACAGAGTGTTAATGCTTTGCTCCGGTGCTCTATTAAAAGGAGCACCTTAATTGCCAGTAGTTCCCTAGAGGCCCTGCTGCCACGGGCTGGTTGGACAGAAGATGTTGTGCAAGTTCTCATTGCGAGCACGTATGACTATTTATGGAGCACATGCCTAGGATTGTTTAGTACTTGGATGCTTGTTATTATTTATCTACAATACCCTAGATCTTGAAGTTACATGTTTAGACTTGTCGATGCAACGCCCGTCCATCCATCTCTATGCCTACCGCACTCAAATCCCACTGTTTACTGTTACTGTTACTATTGATCCTGTTTTACTATTGTTGTTGCTTTGCTGTTGCTACTATCAAACTGTTGCTACTGATAAACTTATGTGATCAAGAACTATTTCCAGGTGCAGCTGAATTGACAACTCAGTTGTTAAGGCTTGCAAGTATTCCTTGGCTCCCCTTGTGTCGAATCAACAAATTGGGTAATACTACCCACAAAGACTGTTGCGATCCCCTATACTTGTGGGTCATCAAGACTATTTTCTGGCGTTGTTGCCTGGGAGCATAGCTTTATTTGTAAGTTCACTTGGATCTATTATTGTTCACTGCTACTCCTTTCATCATGTCTAAGTCTCGTGATGGAAAGTTCACTATTTTACCATCCACTATAAGAAGAAGTACAGTCCTAAACACCTCTATTGCTCTTGATTCACCGCCTGTTATAAGTAAGCTTGTCACACCACCACCACATACTCATGCTACACACACTGCTACTACTGCTGAATCTGAAACTGCTTTTGATGCTCATGATGTTACTTCTACTATGCTTGATGCGAGTGGTTCATTAGGTCTTTTTCTAGATGCTACTATGGCTAGTCTAGGAAATACCGAAACTCCTAGTGAAGACATTGTTACACCTGTTAGCTCACCTGAGTCTAGAGAGAGTTATGATATTAATGATGGTTACATTGAGTTCATTGATGAATTTGTTGAAGAGTGTCGAAACACACATGGTACCGGTGCTATTAAGAGTCTCCTTGCTAGACGCACCATTATTCATAAGTTGTCCTCTGATCCTAAGTTTGCCACCTCTCCCATAGATATTAAAGATAAATATTATGATTTCTCTATTGATTTATCCTATTTAGATATTGTTGAGAAAGAACCTTTCTGTGGGACCGAAAGTGAGAGTGTTGTGGCTCATATGAATGAGCTTTCTACTATGAGTGCTTTATTCTCTGATGATTTTAAGATGCGTAAGTACTTTGTTACTAAGTCTTCCCTTTTAACTAAAAGGAGAAGCTAGGGCTTGGTTTAATAGATTACCTCCTGGTTCCATTGATAGCCCTGATTGCTTGATTGCTTCTTTCTTCCAGAAATATTTTCCTCCCAATGCTAGACATGCTTCTTTGCAGAGACTTTTTGATTTTAAATAGGGAGAAGAAGAGAAATTGCCTGAGTCATGGACAAGGTTCTGTGCCTTGATTCATGCACATCCTGGATGTCCCTTGCCTAAAAATGAGCTTCTTGATATTTATTATAATGGACTAACTGATGATTCTAGGACCTACCTAGATAGCTTTGCTGATTGTGTTTTCAGGAAAAGAACTCCTTCATATGCTGAAGAATTAATGGATAAAATAAGCAATAATTATGATGATTGGACTTCAACTGAGTTAAATGCACCTGAGCCTATTACTCCTGAACCAGTTCCAAAACACCAACACCAAAGAAGAGGGGAGTTATTGCATTAGATGATGAAGTGATGAAGGAAGCTAAGAAGTGTCTAAAGGAGAAAGGTATTAGAGCTGAAGATATGAAGAATCTACCTCCTATAAAAGAATTATGTAAGCCAATTCCCCACTCATCTACTATTGAGGTACATTCTCTCCAACACTTTGATGAAGGTGATATTCCTTATGGTAAGCCTCCTGATCAATGTTTAGAGGAACTTGATATTTTTATTGTTAAACAAGGTAATTTTAATAAACAAGTTCAAAACCATTTATTGGAAAACTCTAGAGCTATCAATGAGTTGAAAGATATTGTGGAAAGAACTTCTAATGATATTAAAATGCTTTGTAAACACTTTCAAATGGTTCAAACCCAACTTGATCAACTTGCTAAAGTACAAAAGGATATGCTAGTCAATGCCTCAGGAGATAAACATGCTTATTGGATTAGAACTAGGAGTGGTATAGCTACTCAAGATCCTTTATATCCTAAAGGACACCCTAAAAGAATTGAGCATGACTCTCAGCAAGGTGAAGATAGCGGTAGTACTCGTAAGAGGAAGAAAAAGAAACACAAAATAGTTGAGGAACCCCTTGAACTTGCTATAGATCCTAATAGTATATATGTCTTTGATGCTGAAACTAAGAGTGGTAACGATAAAAATGATGCTCCTGATAAGGAGGAAGGTGAGGAAGAACCTGAGAAGCACACTAAGAACACTAGGTACACAAAGGAAGATTTTATTTCTAAGAAACATGGTAGTGAGAGAGAACCTTGTGTGCAGAAACCTATGCCTTTTCCAGGTAAGAAACACAAGTCAAAGGAGGAAGAACACTACAACAAGCTTTGTGAGTGGATGAAACCTTTATTTTTGCAAATTCCTTTGACTGATGCTATTAAGTTGCCTCCTTATTCAAAATATATGAAGGATGTTGTCTCTAATAAAAGGAAGATTCCTAATGAGGAGATTTCTACTTTTCTTGCTAATTAATCCTTCAATATATTATCCCATTCCACAAGAAAATTTTGAAACTATTATGATTGGGACCATTGCTATCAAGTATGAGGTAACATAATCACCTTGTGGATTGCAAAGTTTTGTTTCATATAATATTGTTTTGGTAACAGGACTTGATCAACCTTGTTAACAAAAGGATTTTAATGAACAAAATAATGTTTTTACTGTGGTTATACTTGCTTTTTTTTACTTTTCTCCTTCCTAGTGTTGGCCTTTCTTTTGCTAGCTTTGGTTTTGTTAGTTGTTTGCTTGTTAGAGTGCCGTAAAACTTCTGTAGTTTGGCTTTTGGTTTTCTTTTGCTTCTTCTGAAAAAACTGTTTCTGCGAGAAAATCAATTTTCATACCCTGAAAATTGGCCAAAAATAAAGTTTCCCGAAAAATCCCAGAAAATTCAAAATAAATTTTTCCTCGAAAAAAGGGGTAGAGGGACACCTGGAGTGACCCAGGGTGCCACCCCAGGCGCCCACACCCCAAGTAGGTGCGGCCTGCCCATGGTTGGCACCTATGGGAGGGGGGTCTGGCCCACCTAGGCCCCTTCAAGGTTCCCCCTCATAGCAATCTTCTTTCTCTCTCCCGAAAAACACTGGAAAACTTGCTCAAGATCGAGTTCTTGATTTTCTTGCTCGAGATTTTTGATCTCCTTGCTCAGCCCATCTTTGCTGCTGATTTTTGGAGGGATTGCTCCTTGGTATGTGCCTCCTCCACTTGTCCAATTAGATTTGTGATTGGTCGATTGTATCTTGAGTATTTTGATTCTATAGGTGACAAGTTGTGTGAGCTTTCATGCTTGTTCTATGCTTAGATATTTCGTTTTGATGCATGTGTAGCCCTCTATCAAGTTCCTATAGTAGTTTCTCATCATTTATCAACTTGGAAATCACTTGGTTTGATGTTTGTCTAAAAATTTCAGCAAGGAAGATGAGTGCTTATCCAATGAATCAATATGACTTGATGGTGCCTGAGCCAATGAAGGTTCATCGTGAGGAAGGAGTCTTCCCTTCCATATATCCATGCCATGAATTTATGAGAACCGTGGGAATCTTCCAGGATTTCCAAACTTTGATTGCCAATCAGGGTTGGAACACTTTGTTGAAGGTGAACCCTTTCAGTATGTTAAGCTAACCATGGCATTTATGCTGGACTTCCGGTTTACTTGGTCTACATCTAACCCCATGGTCCATTACAAAATATACAATATACCTGTCGACCTTCCTTTTGCTGATTTCTATGCAACAATTAGAGTACCTCAGTGGGGATCTTGTGAGAAGATCAAGGAGAGACCCAAGTCGCTTATGGATTTATATGCTAAGATTTTCCAAGGTTTTGACTTATCAAAGGAAAGTGGTAAAATTCGAAACATTCAGTTCCCAGCCCTTAGATATTTTGCCTATTTCTTTACCAAGTGTGTTCTTGCTAGAAAGATTGCTAGGAAGTTATCTTATTTTGATCTAGATTTTATCGCAACTGCTTTGAATATGAATATATCTTATAGATGATGTCTACGCACTTCTATTCTTGTAGACAGTTGTTGGGCCTCCAAGTGCAGAGGTTTGTAGAACAGCAGCAAGTTTCCCTTAAGTGGATTATCCAAGGTTTATCGAACTCACGGAGGAAGTGGTCAAAGGTATTCCCTCTCAAGCAATCCTGCAATCAAGATACAAGAAGTCTCTTGTGTCCCCAACACACCCAATACACTTGTCAGGTGTATAGGTGCACTAGTTCAGCGAAGAGATAGTGAAATACAAGCGGTAACGGTGCCAAAAAATAGCTTGACGGTGAGGTAAAGACTAAAGCAAGCAAACATGCAACAGATCTAGATGCAAATGGTGTTTCAATGTTTAGAAACAAGGCCTAGGATCATACTTTCACTAGTGAACACTCTCTCATATAAATATCCTCTCTTCATAATACTAATCTTAACTACTCTCCGGTTGGACACTCTAATCATCGGTAGGGCTATAACAACACTCCTCAAAGTCCGCCTTCCCCAATATAGATAACCCCACACTGTCACCTTGAGCGCTAGATGGTTCCAACAAACACCACAATTTCATAGAGACATCCAACTCCAAATATAACTCATAACAAATATTCAATCTAGCCAAAGTGCCACACATGGTATGCACGCTGTCACTTTCACACCCGTGGGGAAAAGCATAGATCTATTAAAGCACAAAGAGTATTTATGTAGACTCAAACCTAAGTGCCACCATGGCGTGCATGTTGTCACTTTCACACACATGGGGAGAGTAGAGATCTAATGAAGCACTTGAGTAGCAAGGTAGATCTACTTGATTACAAAGCTCATGATCACAATATGACCATGCATAGAGAGAGAGAGATGAACACATAGCTACCGGTAGAGCCCTTAGCCTCGAGGAAGAACTATTCCCTCCTCATCATGGGAATCAACAATGGTGACGAAGATGGCGATGGAGATCGATGGAGATGGCTCCGGGGGCACTTCCCTGCCCCGGCAGGGTGCCAGAACAAAGACTTTCTGTCCCTCGAATCTCCCCTTTGGTGGCGGCGGCACTACGGAGGTTTTTTGAAAAGTATGATTGACGATTTAGGGTTTCTGCATCGGGGGCTTCTTATAGGCGAAGAGGCGAGGCTGGGAGGCGGCCGGAGGGGCCACACCCTGCCTAGGAGCGGGTACACCCTAGCCCGCGCCTGGGGGGATGTGGTGTCCCTCTGGCACCTCTCCGTCTCCCCTTCTGGCTTCATGACACCCACAGTAAAATTTTGACTTTGGCTTTTGTCCCGTCCAATTCCGATAATATTTATTTTCTGCCTTTCTAGAACCAAAAACAGAAGAAAATAAGCAACTAGCACTATGTCATGTTGGTAATAGGTAAGTTCCAGAAAAGATATAAAAACACCTCAAAGTATAAACAAAGCAAAGCAAAGTACATACTAAACAAGCATGGAGCATCAAAAATTATAGATACGTTTCCGACGTATCAATAGCCTGGGTGCTTTGATAGCTCACCGTCTCACCACCAACCGCGAGAAGGGTGGAATTTTTGGAGGTCTCGTTGCTTCTAGGTTGCTAGCTTTCCATGGTTTAGAGCCTCACCATTCAGATTATCAATTCCCTATAGAGAGGCTTGATCTTGAATCCATGATTCAGCATGGTTTTGTTTCCTTGGGGGATAATGTGAGAAGTTTACCGTACGAAGTATCTTTTGCCCAGCAAGGTCGGAGAAAGGGTAGGACTGAGAAAATAGTTTATTTGCCTGCACCTGCTTTGTTTAATTTTGATAACAGGCAAGGTTGGTCGCTCACGGAGGAAGAGTTTGACACATATGTGGCGGAGCTCTCCCATCAAGAGGTGAATGTTGGGGAGGATGCCGAAGATGATTCAGTTCAGCCCTCCAACATGGGAGAGTCTTCATACCAGCATCACTCATTTGATTGGGGCGCATCTTCTTCTTCATCGCAAGCGCCCTCATATGACCCTATTGTACACTACACAGGGCAGTCCTCGAGGTCGTACCAGGACGAGGGAGCCTCCTCGTCATACTACGGAGGTGCACCTACTTGGGCACCATGGGATTGAGCCCCACTTAGGCCAAAATCCTAACCTTGGGGAGAGGTATACCGACATCACACTCATCTATATATCATGTTCGGTCGGTTCTTTGTATATCCATTGTTTCATTTTATTTTTGGTGTTTTGTTGCTGCTTTCTTAAAACACAAAAATAACAAAAATACTTTTGTTGTTTCTCTTGGTTTGTTTCTTTGCTTTTTTCCTTTGGTTTGCCTTAAAAGAAAAACCCAAAAATATTTTGCTTTGCTTGGTTTGTTTTTACTTTGCTTGTTTTAAGAAAATCGAAAACACCAAAAATATTTGTTGTTCTTCTTTGGTTTTGTGAGTTCTTTGCAGGGTTCAGCCGTCCTTAGTGGATTTTGGTTTCATGTTATTATTCAAGTCACACAAGTGAAGGGCAATAATGAAGATTAAGACAACTTGAGGAGTGGTAAGAGGCTGGTAACGAACTCTATTTTTTTTCATTTTTGTACATATACTCATCACTGTGAGCATGCTTAGTCTGTTCATTGTAAGGCGTATGTTACTGATGGATGCTTAGTAGTTCTTGCTTGTCTATGATTAGCTCCATCTTGCTAATAGTTTGTAGCATGTCATATGAATGTTTGCGTGCATTGTTTTATTCATATTTTGGTATGATATTGTGGTATCCTCCTCTGAATGTTTCATGTGAATCGACTTGGCACATGCTCACGCATGCATATGACTAAAAAATAGTTAGTAAGCCTCGACGATTGATTTTGCCTGAGAGTTCTTGTATCACTTTCATGCCATAATTACTCATGTTTTGTTGCAAGCATGATTATGAAAACTATTGCTCTGTCGTTTGTCTCTCCCTCTCTATTGCTAGCCTTCACCTGCACTGAGTATGAGCTCTACTTGTGCTTCCAACTCCCCAAAACCAATATTGCCAACTGTGTCAACCATACCTACCTATTAGCATCACTTGCTATTTTAGAGCATATTCTATATGCCTTGTTTTCTTCCAAATAAAATGTTTGTATGTTTTGAGAAAGTTAGTTAGTAAAGCTCTCACGAACTTGATGGCACACTTTATTCCTTGCACTTAATAATCTTGGACCATTGTGACTTATCCATAAAAGTTATATGCTTGCAAATTATATGCTGGGAGTTAGCAGAACCGTGCTGTCACAGGGAACACTTTCAACACTTTTTGGATATCCTATCCAGTTGATACTTTGCATTTTGTTTGCGGATGTCGATGGTGTGAAATAAAAGGGGAGCTTGTGAGTTCATGGAGTCTATAAATTGTGTTAGAGAAACGCTTGGGCCGCTAGCCTAAGCCATGCCTAATCATGGTGGAAACTTGCAGCATCACCATAACGAGCATTTATGAAGCATCCTCAATAAAAAGATATGCACATAGTAAATAAAAAGATCGCTGACATGCTCATTGTCTGCTTGCCTTGTTATTTCATCACGGGATAGCTCCTGTATCATGTGCAAGGGGTACCCCGTTGGTGGTTCTCTATGATATGCATGTATTTAAAATGACAAGAACTTACAGGTAACCAAAGTTGAGTAGCATGTGGAGCGACCCTCGTACTCAAGGGACTTGGGATTTCCAGTTTATGGGCTGTCAAGCATATAACTCATAATGGACCTGACTTTACTTTAACCACAGGAAGATGCCTATGATAGGGGCAATGAGAGCTCAACACTAATGAGTACCTTCCTTTCAGCATCAGGAAGCCTTTCAAACTTTTCAAAACCTTTTCACTTCCATGTTGAGTCACCACTTATTCTATGAGCACCTTCTTGAGAGCATAGTTGTCATTCTTGTGTTTATCTCAAAACTTGGTTAAATATGTCATGACTTTGATGCCTGTATCTCTGATATATTTACTTCTAGTCTTCACTTGAACTTCAGAGGTGCCTTGGAATTTATATTGTGCTCTACAAACAAAGGCAAGCGAGATACCACTGTATCATACCTTACTATGAGCATTGCAATGTTGCTTATGTTTATGTTCCTTGCTACTTATTATTATTGAGTTGGTTTCTCTTCATAGCGTGCAATGACTATTGAGTAGACTTAGTTGCATACTTCTTATTATGAATGGTTTAAGCATCTACTCCTGTGCTGAGAATATATATATCATATGAAGCAAATGTGTTCGTGAAAGTTCTTTTATCGCACTTAGTTTTCAACTGAATTGCTTGAGGACAAGCAATAAGCTAAGCTTGGGGGGAGTTGATATGTCCTAAACGTATCTACTTTCCCGAACACTTTTGCCATTGTTTATCCTCTAAACTTGTGGGATTTGGATACAACTAAAACGGACTGACGCTGTTGTTAGAAGAATTACCTTGGTGTCTAGTTTTTGTGCAGAAAATCAACTATCAGGAAAAATCCCAGAAAATATGCCAAAAATTATATTTCACCAGAAGATCCACAGAGCCAGAAGACAAAACGGAGTGGAGGCCTGGGGGCCCACACCCCTACCAGGCCTGGGTGGGCCCTGCCCCGCGCCTAGGGGGTGCGGCCACCCTAGGAATCCCCTCGGGCTCCCTCTGGGCCTATAAGTTGCCCCTGACCTAAAAACCGTGAGGGGTTCGACGTTTTCCAGAGAAGAGTTCCGCTCCGCCGCCACCATCTGAAACCAAGGTTCGGATCCAGAAACTCCTTCGGGCACCCTGACGGGATGGGGAATTTGGAGAGGATCATCGCCATCGTCATCACCAACGCCTCTCCATCAACCATCGATGTTTCCCTCATCCATGAGTGAGTAATCCCCCGCTGTAGGCTTGGGTATGGTAGGGATTGGATGAGTTCTATCATGTAATCAATTAAGATTGTTAGGGCATAGTGCCTAGTATCTCTATTAGTGCTATTTGACTTTGTTGCAACTTGTTGTGCTTAATGCTTGTCACTAGGGCCCGAGTGCCATGATCTCAGATCTGAACTTATTATTGAATCATTATGATAGTATTATTTGTGATCTTATCTACAATTTGTGTACACATATCATTATCCGGATCCAAAGGCCCCGAAGTGATAATAATTGGGACAACCGAAGGGGATGGCCGCGGTGTGAGGATCACATGTGTTCACGGAGTGTTAATGCTTTGCTTCGGTGCTCTATTAAAAGGAGCACCTTAATTGCTAGTAGTTCCCGAGAGGCCCCGCTGCCACGAGCTGGCTGGACAGAAGATGTTGTGCAAGTTCTCATTGCGAGCACATATAACTATATATGAAGCACATGCCTAGGATTGTTTAGTACTTGGATGCTTGTTATTATTTATCTGCAATGCCCTATATGTTGAAGTTACATGTTTAGACTTGTCCATGCAACACCCATCCATCCATCCCTATGCCTACCGCACTCGAATCCCACTGTTTACTGTTACTGTTACTATTGATCTTGTTTTACTATTGCTGTTGCTTTGCTGTTGCTACTGATAAACTTCTATGAGCAAGAACTATTTCCAGGTGCAGCTGAATTGACAACTCAGTTGTTAAGGCTTGCAAGTATTCTCTGGCTCTCCTTGTGTCAAATCAATAAATTGGATAATACTACCCACGAAGACTGTTGCAATCCCCTATACTTGTGGGTCATCAGTCGGCCACCAAGGGAAGAGCTTGAAACCTTTTCCACCAAGTCTTCCTTCTTACCGAAAACTAGAGTTTGGCTTTTCAAAGTAGGATTTGACTATTCAAACTAGGGTTTGACCCTTTTACTAGTCTTGGTCAAATTGGCCCTTTAGGGTTTGGTGAGGCTGGCCTCTAGGGCATGCCACTGTCCAAGTAACACCCTCCTAGGGTGGTGGAACCACTGGTGGTCCCTCTAGAACATTCTAGAAGTATCCAGTCAAAACACCGAAACTTTTTTTCGAACCCCGGAAAACCACTTTCCTTATATGAATCTTATTCTCTGGACATTTCGGATCTCCTCGTGATGTCCTAGATCCAATCCGAGACTCCGAACAACATTCGGTCTCCAACTCATATTCCATATCTACTTAAACAACAATGATTCCTTAAGCGTGTCTCCCTACGGTTCGCGAACTATGCAGACATGATCGAGACATCTCTCCGGTCAATAACCAATAGAGGGATCTGGAAATCCATAATGTCTCCCACATATTTCAATGATGACTTTGTGATCGAATGAACCATTAACATACGAAACCAATTCCCTTTGTCGTGCGATACTTTACTTATTAGAGGTTTGATCGTTGGTATCTCCATACCTAGTTCAACCTCGTTACCAATAAGTACTCTTTACTCGTTCCATGATATGACATCCCTTGTGACATAGTCACATGCTTGCAAGCCAATTGGATGACATTCCACCGAGAGGGACCAGAGTATATCGATTTGTCATATGGATGGACAAATCCCACTCTTGATCCATGTGCTTCAACACATACTTTCATAATACCCAATGTCACCTTTATAACCACCCAGTTATGGAAGTGATGTTTGATGTCATCAAAGTACTCATCCGGTGACGGTGATTAACATGATCTCATTGTCGAAGGATTATGTTACTATGTATCTAAAAGCTTGTAGCAAACGAACTTAGTGACTTGATCTTATGCTATGCCTACAATGGGTGTGTGTCCATCACATCATTCTCCTAATGATATGGCCTTGTTATTAATAACATCCAATGTCCATGATCAGGAAACCATGATCATCTATTAATCAACAAGCTAGCTTAACAAGAGGCTTACTAGGGACTCTTATTTTTACAAAACACACAAGTATTAATGTTTCCGGTTAATACAATTATAGCATGGGATGTAAACATTTATCATAAACACAAATATATAATAATAACCATTTTATTATTGCCTCTTGGGCATATCTCCAATAGTTAATGATTTGGATCTACGAGGGTTAGTTCTATTCTATCTCGTTGCACCTATCTCATAGATTATATCTTGGCTTTGCCTTAGATTGGATCTTGGTTTTGTTCGTTCTTGCGATAGAATTTTTTCCATGAAACGAAACCAACAATGGTATTAGAGCCGAATCTATGCGTAGATCTATTGCACGAGTATAACACACTAGTTTTGTGGGTGTTGATGCTCTTGTTGTCACTTTATTTTAGTGTACTTTGCATCTTGCAGGATGGTGGGATGAAGCGGCCTGGTCTAACCTTACATGTCTTCTCACATGAGACTTGCTCCACGCTCAACGTGCAACTTGCATTGCACAAGTGGCTATGCGGGTGTCTTTCTCTACCACCTTAGTTAAGATTCAACTTAAAATCTACACTTGACAACACTTGTATCAGCGGTGTGGTTCTTGTTCGTAGGTAAGAATAGTTCTTATTCGAAAGCCTCAAGCCATGTAAAACATGCAAAGAAAATTAGAGGCGTCTAACTTGTTTTTGCAGGGGCATGTGATGTGGTATGGCTATGATGTGATTGTGATTATATTTGAAGTATGAGATGATCCTTATTGTAATATGGAAACCGGCAGGAGCCTAATGGTTGTCTTTAAATTTGTTAAGACCTGCGTGTCTATTCATCATGTAATAGCTTTATTCCAAATAGTTGTAATAGTTGCTTTTAACGATGGGCAACCATGAAGTGGCACCACGGACCTTGATGCCATGCTGGTGATGATGGAGATCATGTATGTGCTTTGGAGATGGAGATCAAAGGCACAAGAAGAAAGGCCATATCATATCACATATTATAAATTGCATGTGATGTTAATCCTTTATGCATCTTGTATTTCTTAGATCACGACGGTAGCACTCTAAGATGATCCCTCTCACTAAATATCAAGTAATAAAGTGTTTGTTCTTAGTAGGCACCGTTGCTAAGACTCGTTGTTTTGAAGCATCACGTGATGATCGGATGTTGTAGATTCTACGTGTGCAAGCTAAATTTGCACATGCGGATACTAAGGTTAACCGTTATCAGCCTAGCATGTACATACATGGCCTCGGAACATGTAACATCCCAAAATTCATGAATTACAAAGGCATGCATTGCATTCATGTATTCAAAGCATTCTTGACTTGCACAAAAAATTTCAAATCAAAACTCCAAATAAAACCATTATTATGCCTATTATTTATATATCATATGAGGCATGGTTTATTTTTATTTTTCAAAGGAACAAAGTGTAATTGAGTAGACAAGTGTGTTTGTAACATTTTTAGATACTTGGATCATACTACAAAAATCCAGAAGTGTTTTGAATTCAATCTTTTTTGAATTAGGGTTTGAAAATCATTTCTAAAAATCAATTTGGAAAAAGAAAAATAAAAACGCTGTGCTGCACTTTAGGCCCATCAGCAGATCCAGCCTAGCAAGCCCACCCGGACGTTTCCCTGTTCCCCTCTCTCTCACCCGTGCTCACCTTACCTCGCACCCGCTGATAGTGGCCCCAGTCCAGCTCGACATCATCTTTCCCAAATCCCGCGCCCAGACCCCGTCGCCGCTGTCGTTCGCTGCCGTTGATTTCGCGGCCTAATTTCCATTGATACGGTGAGTAATTCCGGTGCCTGCCTCTGTCTACTTAACCCTCACACCTCCACGATCATTCCCCCCAAGCAGCAGCACCAGAGCGCTCCCAGGCTGGCAGGATTTGCGCTTGCGACGCCGCTGCCCGAGCGTCTCCGGTGAGATATTTCGGTGAGCTCTGTCCACCCCGCTCCCTATCGTTCATGCTATAGTGTTCCCCTTGACCTCGCGCATCTCACTATGTCATTGGTTCGTCCTGTACTGGCCTAGGTCGTTGGCTTCGTCAAACACCGAAAGCACCCGATGCCACCCTCGTCTCCGGCGAGAAATTCTAGTAAGATGCGATCGCCCCTTGGCCTCTGAATCAAACGATCTTGTTCGCCTGAACCTTGCGCGTGTCCTGATACACTTGATTTGCACTAGGGTGATCCAGAGCGTCGCCGTCGTCTTCGCTAACTCGTACCCGACGCTGCCCGCAACTCCGACGAGCCCCAGCGGCCACAACAGCTCGGCCCCGTCCAAGCCGAAGCCAGCTTGAGCTTCTTCGCGACCTTGCGACGCTGGTAAGCCACTGCGCAGCCCCTAGCCCTCTCTTGAATCGCCAGAGCACCGCCGCCAGTAGCGCCTCCGCCACCAGTGTCCATTGGCGCCGCCAGTCTTTGGTCAAAGCGACCATCACCGTTAGATCTAGATCTAGTGGATCAGATTAGATCACTTAACGAATCATTATCAGTCAATATGGCCCGTGTGATTTCATTTAAATCCTATGGCTCTTGTTGATCGATCCAACCGAACTGGTATGGGACAATCAGATGCATCCACGTGTCTGAGAAATAGATTTAAAATCTGTTTTTGAATCTATTAGAAATTTAAACTTGTAAAATTCATATCTTTTGTTCTGTTTATCCAAAAAATGCAAATAATATATCAATGGATTCAGAAAATTAAATCCTACATTACTGTGGTATTAAATTTAAATTTTGTTTCTGGAAAAATATAATTTCATGCAGAACACTTTGTAGGCCTGTTTTGACTATATAAAATGTTTATAAAATGATTTTAAAGCAAATTTAAGCTTGTTTAGACTTTATATAGATGGCTTTGTGTTCATTACTGTTTTATTTGACTTGTTTAGTATAGAAAAGTCATTTCATTGCACATGCATGCATTCATAATATTTTTGCTTGAATATTGGAATGTGAATTTGGTGCTATTATTTTATGTGTAGATTTTGGTGCTAGTGGTGATTGTGAGTGTGAGGATTGTTGCTACTCCCCCAACTACTACCAAGGCAAGTGGTGCTTCATGTATATTGTCCTATTATTTTGACTATGCACTAGTGATATTTTGAATAGGTCTTGCATGGAATTTTTCTAAGTATATAAATATGCTATGCCTTGGGAAATCCTAGTAGTTGTAGTCTTAGTAGGATTTTTCTCTAAATTAAGATGCTTGTTATTTTATAATGATTAGCCTAGCTAGTAGCAAACAAGGGTGGATTATAATCATGCTATGGAAATTTTGCTAAGTCTTTTGACTTGTGTTTTTGCTTAATAAAACAACTAAGTGAATGAATCACCTAGGTGGAATGGTATGATGGTTTGTGTTGAGTGGTTACACAAGGCCCATGTATATGGTTTACCTTTTGTATCACACTTGTGGAAAGCCACCCAGGAACAAAGGGATTTAAGATACTTAGTGTTTAGAAGCTTCTAGTGCAACCACATGGCATATGGGCTCTGCCTTGATCATATAGGATGCAATAACTTAGCCAGATGGACAGTTGGTGGTAGGGTGATAGGATGGAACACGTCCATGGTGGTCTAAGGGAAGGCTTCTGAAAGGTCTCGTCTCGATGCATGTCGAGTATTGTGGGAAAAGTGCACCACCTCTCGAGAGGGTAAAACCTAAGTACTTAGCCGTGTCCCCGACAACAGACAATTTGAGCATCAAGACATTGAAGCTATCATGGATCTCCTCATCCCAATTTCTAAGTTAAAACTTGTGGTGAAACAAGGGTTAAAGGTTCACCAATGTCTATTGGTGGTTCCTTGGGAGTTTTGTCAAACAAAAACTTAGTGTTTACAATAGATAGGAAAAACCCTATTTTGAGCAAAGCAAGCCTAAGCTACACTTAGCCAAATTCATATATATATATTAGATACTACTATTCTACTATGTTATCACTTGCCAATACAATTCGAAATATATTGACCCACTGTGGCTGTAACTTATGATGTTGCAGGTTATTTTAATGAGGATTAGGGTTATGAGTCTACACTCAACATGCTTGCCTATGGCACATGAAGATGAAGACTTTACTTTATTCACTTATGTTGAACTCTATGTACTATCCATGTGTTAATGAGTTATAAAAGACTATGTTTATCTCTGGAATGACGGTGTAATAAAGACCTTTGTATCTGTGTACTTCATCTTAAACTGTGGATGCTAGCATTTGACCGAGGGACTAGCATTGCAATCACAGGGGCCTTTACCTTTAAAAGGTGGGGTCTTACAGAACATGGAATTTCGGAAGGTAAAGCATGAGTCATATGGATGATATGATGAACATGTTGATTGTTCGCCTTTGAGGCTACATCTTCTCTCGTGAAGATCGGACTTGGTGTAGAGGATTTGGTTCGTGTAGTCACTAAGGAAACGTGAGGGGTGTTGTTTTGAGTGGGACTTCAAGTAGTAATATGATTAAAGTTGAACACAATTTATCATAAATTAAATCAAAGTGAATTTGCATAATTGATGTAGTCATTAGCATCCGTTCACAACCTTATGCTTAGTTATAATTGAGATAATAGAACTATAGAATTCTGGATAGTTACTTTACAAACTGGTATTGTATTGTTTTGTGTGTCAAGCTAAATTTTAAAAGTCCTATTGCAAACTTTTAGCAAACTCCGTTTACTCCATAAAGTTTAATAATTAGTATTAAATCAAGAGTAACAATTCTAGTGTTAGTATCTAAAGTATCATGTTTGCCTCCATGATTCTTGATATTCAAAAAGATTGTTTTAATATCAAGGTTATCTAGGAGCTAAAAGAAATGTTTCAAAAACCATCATGTGTGGAAGATATTGCGATATCTAAAACAATGTTTTGGTTGTAACACGATAGAGTATAATTTGGAAAAATATATGTTCTCATATTTGATGAGAATTTGTGAAGGTTGGAGATGCTAGACGTTCTAATCCTCCAAAAGGGTTTTGGAAAGTAACATTATACTCGTGATTCACCTTTATAAGCTATAGTAGCTAGATCATGAAAGTTTTCATGATAAGGATGAATAGAACATGTAGGTAAAATGTTTACTACACAAAAATATTAGTAAAGAATGGATTTTGAAAGAACGCCAAACATTTGATGATGGTGATCTACTTCAAAGTGCAAGTCCAAAGGTATTAGTATTTGTCTATACAAGATTTGGACTATGTGTCATGTGTATGGCGCAATTGTTGATGTTGATACATTCTTTTAAAAGGAAAAGGAAATGCTAAAAGAGAATCTCAAAAATATTTGGTAGAAAAATAAAAGATTGGAAATGTCCAGCTTAAGTATATAGATAATATACATGTTATGATTGTATTCTTTGCTTGTTAAACAATGTGGTTCTTGGGTATTGGATATCGAATTGGTTGGTGTGAAATGTTATACATGACAACACAATTCATGAACTTCAATGGCCTAAGTAACCAGCAAGAGAATATGTGATGATGCTCATCAAAAACAAACAAAGTGTTGTTGTGTTCCTCGTTGACATCAAAACTTACCTTCAAGATTTGTTTTGATCAGGTATTACGAGAACAAAAGGTTGTTCAAATAATTACCGTATTCCATATAAGATGGATGATTTACGAATCTTGTTTGAGAAATCACATCCATAAAACTAATGCTAAAGAAATGTCACAATACAAATGATTGAAAGATCACTTACGAAGTGACATCGTCGTTTAAATTATATTGGGAAGAAAACATGTATAAACTCCATGTTGGTGGAATTTTGATGTCTTTTGATTTTTATCAAATAACACTTTTGAGACTTTCCTGGAGATAATTGAAATTTCGTTCAAAGACCGAAGAAGAACGAACGACTAACTTATTGTAATTTGCACATATTGATGTATGTAGTCCATTATGTGTAGTCATGAGCGATGAATTTCGACTTCATATGCTTTCTCTAGAAATTTGAGTGAGTATATGTGTATATTTACTTAATGAGGAAGAAGTGTGAAATATTTCAAAAAGTTCAGAGACTTTCAAGATGAAGTGGAAAATCATTGTAACAAGAAAATAAAGAGTTAATGATTGGATCATAAAGGAAGATATTTGAGTTAGCATAACACCTAAGATTTGAGGAATCGTTCCATGGATTTGTATTTCCCGAAACACCATAGGAGCACGAAGTGCTTGGGATATGCAATGAAACCTTGTTTAACATGGTAAGATCAAAGGTGTCAGTTATAAAACTGTCATTGTATTTTAAAGATTAAAGATTTAGTGACTACCGCTTTTTGCACTGAAAAGAGCACCATCGTGATCTGTTGAAATGACACCATATAAGTTATGGTATAGATAAAACCTAAGTTGTCGTTTCTTAAATTTTTGTATGCTAGGCATAAGTAAAATGTTTACAACCAAAGTCGGATGAGCATGTGTTTGTATGTTATTTCGAATAACTGTTGGGTATTCCTCCATAACACCAAAACAGAAGTGTTGGTCGCTTAGAATGTCAAGTTTATTTAGAAGGATTTTTTCGTGAAAAGTTAAGTGGGAGGACAATATAAATTTGATAAGGTTATTGAACCTTAGATATATATGCTGAGTTGCGCAGCATCAAAAAGTGTCCTGGATGCAGCAACAATGCTTATGGCTCACGTGCCTCAAAGGTTGTAGTCATGGAGGTCTAAGTTCCTATTGAACCGAGTAGGTTGAGTAAACAATCAAATACTAAAATTTGAGAATAAATCATTATTGTTTGACAATGATGAACTGACTACATGCAAAGAAGCGATGATGGGCCCTGACTCCGTCAAATGGCTTGAAGGCATAAAATCCGTGATAGTTCCATATACGAGAAATCAAGTTTTTGAACTTGGAAGACCCTCTAGAAAGGTGTAAAACCTTTCAGTCGTATTTGTATCTATAAAGAAATAGACATGCATGTTTCATATCTATGAAATAGTCGACATGTCGGAAAAGAGATTACGACAATATTCAAGGAGTTGAATATGACATTATTTGATGTTTCATAGCGATATTTAGTCTGGACGGATTAATATAGAAACCACTACATATAATTTTGGTATATGGTAGTTGAACAAGCAAGACATAGTTCTTCTAATAGAATGGTTACCTAGGACGTGTACATGACACGATCCAAAGTGTTTTGTTAATTCAAAGGATGCTAAAAGCGCATGGAAACTTCAATGGTTAAAGTAAGCATCACGGAATTGGAATCTTCACCATGATGAAACTATTAAAAGAGTTTAATTTCATCGGAGATGATGAAGATGCTTGTATTTGCAAGAAATTAAGTGGGAGCTCTAAGACATATTTCTAATACATTATTGAAAGACATATTGTTGATTGGAAAAGATGTATCTTTTATTGACATAGGTTAAGAATTTCATTTCGATGAAAGACTTAGGCAAAACCTGAATATTTGGTATCAATGTCTATATGGATAGATTGAGACGCTAATATGGTTGTGCCAAATATACATAGAAAATATACTGAATGAGTTCAATATATTAGAAATGACAAGAAAGGTTCTTGTCGCACGGAAAGGATTGAATCAAGATTCAAGTGTATTGACACTTGGTAAGTGAGATGAGATTCAAGTGTTTTAACACTTGATGAGTGAAATCACAAAAACATTTTGATCAATAATACTGTGATATGTACACATCTAGATATGTCCTATGCTCTAAATGTTATGAGCATATAACAGAATGACTCATAAGATGATCATTGGACGATAGTAAGGATATTCTTCTGATCTTTTGGAAGAACTAATAATATGTTATTTATGTAAAGGTGACAAATAGATAGATAGTTCATTGTAAAGTGTTACATTGATACTAGTCTTGTCACAAGATACAAATTAAGTTTATCTCAATTTAAACTATGGGTGTCACAATATAATGGAAAGGAAGTTCCATAACGGATTTGGATGAGTTCCAAAGTTAAGACGTTGTGATAGATACTACAACAAAAGGCTAAGTATATGACTGCTATTGTAGCAACAAAAGAGGGCATTTGTGTCAAGTAGTTTGTTATCAAACTAGGTGTGGTTCACAACGGGCTAGTACTATGAAGATATATTGTACGACAATTGTATCGACATGATTTATCCCCAAGGAACTAAAGGTATCACCAAAGGACCAAATTTATACAATGTCATCTCATTGGAGAATGAGTGATGCGTAGAGACGCAAAGACATGTAAATACACACGGACCTGGAAGTGTCAGATCCGAAGATTATGTTTACCACTAACAATCGTGTATATTCAACACCGGAAAGCCATAGGTGTTGAATGCACAAGTTTTTCCAAACTAAATTATTGACTCTAGTGCAAGTGGGAGACTGTTGGAGATATGCCCAAGAGGCAATAATAAAGTGGTTATTATTATATCTTTGTGTTTTTGATAAATGTTTATATACCATGCTATAATTGTATTAATAGGAAACATTAATACTTGTGTGTTTTGTAAACATAAAAGGGTCCCTAGTAAGCCTCTTATTAAGCTAGCTTGTTGATTAATATATGATCATGGTTTCCTGGTCATGGACATTGGATGTTATTAATAACAAGATCATATCATTGGGAGAATGATGTGATGGACACACACCCAAAGTAAACATAACATAAGATCAAGTCATTAAGTTTGTTTTGCTACAAGCTTTCAAATAGATAGTAACCTAATCCTTCAACCATGAGATCATGTTAATCACCATCAGCGAATGAGTGCTTTGATGACATCAAATGCCACTTCCGTAACTAGGTGGTTATAAAGGTGGCATTGAGTATTCTGAAAGTATGTGTTGAAGCACATGGATCAAGAGTGGGATTTGTCCATCCAAATGACAGATAATATACTTTGGGCCCTCTCGGTGGAATTCATCCAATTGGCTTGCAAGCATGTGACTAGGTCACAAGGGATGTCATATCATGGAACGAGTAAAGAGTACTTATCGGTAACGAGGTTGAACTAGGTATGGAGATACCGATGATCGAACCTCGAATAAGTAAAGTATTGCGCGCCAAAGGGAATCAGTATCTTATGTTAATGGTTCATTCGATCACAAAGTCATCATTGAATATGTGGGAGCCATGATGGATGTCCAGATCCCTCAACTGGTTATTGATCGGAGAGGTGTCTCAATCATATCTGCATAGTTCACGAACCGTATGGTGACACACTTAAGGTTCAATGTTGTTTAAGTAGATATGGAATATGAGTTGGAGACTGAATATTGTTCGGAGTCTCGGATTGGATCCAGGACATCAGGAGGAGATCCAGAATGGTCCAGAGAATAAGATTCATATAATGAAAGTCATTTTCTGAGGTTCGGAAAATTTATCGGTATTTTGACCGGAGCTTCTAGAATGGTCTAGAAGGGGCCACATGGGCCGAGGGCATGCTACAGGGGCCATGGGCCAGCCGCACCAAGACCCAAAGGGCCAAACCGGCCAGCCCATAGAATTTAGGGCAAAATCCTATACTGGAATGGGAGAAACTTGGGTGGCAAGTTTCCCCCCAATCCCTATGTGCGGCGGCCCTAGAGGGAGGAGGCCAAGGGGTCTGCCCTAGACGCACCCCCTTCTATATAAAGAGGGAAGGGGAGGGCGCACCCTTGCCCTCTGTCCCAACCCTAGCCGCCACCTTCCTCCCTCCTCCTTCCTGCTGCTTCGTCTTAGGCGAAGCCCTACATGATTCTCTCCTCCACCACCACCACCACGCCGTCGTGCTACTCGTATTCCGAGGGGATCTAATACCTCCATTTCCCGCTGGAATAGGGAGAAGAATGTCTTCATCGACTCCATACGTGTGACCGAGTACGGGAGCGCTGCTGGAATGCGGCGCCGGAAGGATAGTCACCGCGGTCTTGAGATCGGCAAGTGATCGACTACATCAACCACGAGATCCGATCTAGTTAACGCTTTGGATCTATAAGGGTTGGTTCTCTCCTATCTCGTTGCACCTATCTCGTAGATTAGATCTTGGCTTTGACATAGATTGGATCTTGCTTTTGTTCATTGTCGCGATAGAATTTTTTTGTTTTCCATGCAACGAACCCAACACATGATCCACACAGACATGGATCCTCTTCTTGATGATGTTGTTACCAACCTGGTCCTTTGAGGTAGCATTGTTATCAGGTTAGTGAACAACATTGAGTGAACCAAATAGAAAACACTCCAATAAGGAGCAAAATAAGCTTATACTAGGATAGGAACCCTCTACTCCAATACATGTATGCATAGATTTCTAGGTCTATATTCCACAACCAGGAAGGTAGTGATTATATCATACAAGAACATATTAAGTATTCAGCAGGAAAATAAGTATATAAATAGCAAACATGCAGAAATAAAAGATCATAAAAGTATAAAATAAGGATGTACTAGGACTTTCTAGAGTTAGCATAGAATGGAAGTATATCACCAAATTAAACATGGTAATAGCAAGAAGTTTGCATTGTACAGAGTAGCCATTAAACAGTACTAGACCTAGTTGATCAAATTAAATAGACACAAATTAATAGACATAATTATAGCAGCTATAGGTAGCACAATTGCTTCTATTAAGTTACTTTTGTAAAGATGCTAAGTAAACCTTAAATTATAACATGGTTAGCAATCTTTCTAGTAGCAACTAGAATCACACTTATGATAAATACATAGGCAAATATGTTTTTAAGTTCACAAAAGAATACATTTTGAACTGGCATCAACTTATTTTCTCGGACAGTTGACAGAATGTGTACACTCAGTGTGTTTAACTATGCATTCGGCTTCTCTATGAAGAAAAGGGAGGTCGTCGCTATTCTTTCGGTTCAGATGCTGCATATCCAAGACAGGAGGCCTGGCAAACTAATAGAAGAAGATATCAAAATAGGAAACACTAGACAGATATTTGCTGAAAGCTTTTTAATATATGTGTACCCTAGACCAGTACCTATTTGCCAATACATATGCACGGAACAAAATTATATTGATATGGCAGCAGGAACCTATAGTTGAACAATAAAACACTAGAAAAGTCGACTGACTGGGTACATTTGTGAACATTTGATTTTTCGTATAGAGGTCCAATTTTACTAGGCAATTGTACCATCAATTTTTGTTACGGTTCTCAGAGGAGTTTCACCCTAGATATGCAATTAACTACCCTAACAGGTATAATAAAATTCTCAAACCTTATGAATATCTATAATGCAAGTAACAACATGGTACACACTTTCAGATGCAGTCACTAGATAACGATTTACAGTTTACACGTATAAACTGAAGATTCAGTAACCAACGCATCAAACATTCTCACATTCTTCACACTCAAACTGAGAAAATATAAAATCCCAAAGTAATTAGATAGCCTGATATGCAAACATCATGATGCTGTAGTTTTTTCAAGTGAGAAAAAAGATCAAACCAACACACGTAGCATGAATAGATTCACTAGTGATTGGTCAAATAGTGACCAAGTCGCTATATATAAGTTATACATACTGAATATATAGAGGAGAGCAATAAAAAATATATGTGTTGTAATATAGTACTGCATGCATACATATCATCAAGATAAAACTGGTCTTATGAGAAAACATTAGACATTGGTAGCAGATCAGAGGGAGTAAGTACATCACATCAAATGATTCAAAGCCTTAGATGTCACGGGTCCTATTTGGACTGCCAGTTCGACTCTTACCAACTGAAACGGAAATGTTTATTTGTTCTACAAGCTACTCAAACAAACTGGAAACAGAGAGGTTGGGGGATGATTGGATTACCAGATGCTCGAGGTGGCGAACCAGCGCCCCTGGTGCCGGCCACATAGCCGGCGAGCCGGCACTGCTTCTCCATGTTCAGGAGCAGTCGATCGCCACGTCGAGGTTGCCCTCCTGCATTGTCCACATGGCAACATCAGCATATCAGCTGAAAAAAACTAGGCAACAACGACGGCAACCGCGGGGAGTGGAAGGGTCCGCGAGGAGAGGCAGAGTGGACAGAGAGAAGACGGGAGGGGAGGCGAAGCCATGCGGTGTGGTGGACGACGGTTCTTGTGGACGTCGACGTCGATGAAGGCCGGAGCTGGTGAAGAATCAGAGCGGGTCAACACCAGCACGGCTAGTGCGTCAACCTGCTCCCATACACCAACCCCGTCGAATTCGCGCACCGCCGTGCGACACCACGAGTAGGGCAGCCGCAGGGATGCCACGTCTGAGAGATAGGGGCAGGGCCGTCCTGTGCTGAGCTCTAGATGAGCACCCTCATCGACGAAACCCAACGCTGCCTTCATACACTGCAACGGCTATGGAGGGTGGCCTAAGTTGCGAGAAGGGCGGGGAGGGGAGGGAATCGGCGAGACGCGGTGGGGAGATTAGATCAGCACAGAGTGTGGGTGGAGGCGGCGGGCTGCGGTGTATGAGTTAGGGTTACGGGGCGGGTGGTGGGTCTTGCTGTGTGATGGGGTGGGTGGATCGTGATCTTTATGGTGGTGTGCATATTTTACGAAACTGCCTCTAATAACTTATGTGTTGGAAGAGTGTAGAAATGGTAGGGCGTTTTGGTCATTTTCATTCTAAAATGTGCGAAATTGGGAAGCGGGAAAACTGGTGATGTGACTGTGTAAGCCAAATTCTGGCCGTCGGATGGAGGCATTTTGGACGACTGAGATATACTTCGTAGCCTCCATGAAAAGTCTCATTCTCTATTCTGATGGCCGGCTCTATTCAACCGTGTTAGAAAACGGGGTGTTTTGTAAACCAACCACCAAACATAATTTTAAAAAATATACCACCCTATTTTTTGAAAATAATAGACCATATTTCATGGAAAATTTTCCAACTAGGATATTTAAAAGCTTTCCATCCACCTCTCGTTAAAAAGACAAATGTCCGTCGAAGTCGGCACGAAGAGAGTTAGACCAATGTTATGGCTAAAATCGCGGCATAGTTTATGATAATGTACCCATATTGTACATGTATGTGCATCTTGGGATGACGAATAATACTGTAGGAGCAAATTTTCCTTTTTGTTACTCAAAAAATGCAGTTTTCATTTTCTGAGTACCAAAAACAGAACGTTTTGTGAAGCAACCACCAAAGGCATAATTCAAAATTCTATCACCATATTTTAAAAAAATACTAGACCATATTATATGGATAATTTCTAAACCGGAACATCTCAAACCTTTTTGTCTATTCCTCGCAAAAAAAAAATATGTCAAATCGGTAAGAAGTGGGTCATATTTGAACTACATGTACATGATCTAATGATCATGAATTTTTGAAAAAAAATCATTTTTAGGTTCACCATATGTTGTTTTATTAGAGATGCAATGCAAGTTTAGCGAGGCGCATCCCCTATCTAAGAACCTTCATGACTGTCGTTTTGATCATAGTATAAAACGGGCATAAGAAATTCAAAACGATCCAAACAATATAAAACTTTCGCGTGGTGTCATACTATGTGACATTAAGGATGACAATTTTACCCATAGGTACGGGTACCTGCGGATATCGTACCTGCATAGGTAGGGTATAGGCATTTATACCCATGAGTAATACCCATATCCTATCTGTTAAGTCACGGGCACGGGCACGGGTGTAGACTTATACCCCATGGGTATACCCATACCCTGTTTGTTTAAACTGACATGTCAAATTTATCTATAGAGTTTCAACATATGCGGCCGAGAAACCTAGACACGAGTACGAGATTACGACTTCTAAACTTTGATACTTTTATGTACTCCTCTATCTATTATTAAGTAGAGATAGTTGTATTTTTTTTCAAATATGCTATTGATGAAATTAAATTATAAATAACGTGTGTACTATTGGATCTACACGACGGGTACCCAATGGGTATGGATACCCGTCGGGTATGGGTATGGGTAAAATTTTATACCCGTGTGTATGGGTATGATAAACTTTTGTACCCATTGACTATGCGGGTATGGGTATGGTATTGTTCTATCCTGCCCATATCGATCCCATTGCCATCCTTACGTGGCATAGTTGCAAGAAAAAATAATAAACTTGATATATTGTAAATATCTCAGAAAAACTTCTTAGAAATGACCTAACATGTTTGATGTTTCATGGCTTTCAGGTCAAACGACCAATATTATGGCCAAAATTGTGACATAGTTTATGATAATGTGCACATATAGTGCACGCATGTGCATCTTAGGATGGCTAACAATGTTGCAGAAGGAAGGTTTCTTTTCGTCGCTTAAAAATACATTTTTCATTTTCCGAGTACCAAAAACGGGTGTTTTGTGAAGCAACCACCAAAGGGCTAATTCAAAATATATCACCATATGTTTCAAAAATACTAGACCATATTACATGGGCAATTACCCAACCAGGATATCTCAAACCTTTCACTCGACCCCTCGTAAAAAAGATAAATATCTGCCGAATCGGTAGGAAGTGAGTCCGATTTGAGCTACATGTACATGATCTAATGCTTAAGGTTTTTTCCAAAAATCATTTTTAGACTCACAATATGCCATTTTATCAGAGATCCACTGAAATTATAGCAAGGCTTATCCCCTAGGTAAGAACCTTCATGACCGCCGTTTTGACCATAGTTTGAAACGGGTATAAGAAATTCAAAAACGCTCCAAACAATGTAAATCCTTCGTGTGCTATCATATTATGTGACATAGTTGCAAGGAAAAGTGCCAAACTTGGTATATTATAAATATCTCAAAAAAACCTTCTCAGGAATGACCTATCATGTCCGAGGTTTCATGGCTTTCAAGTCAAACGACCAATTTATGGCCAGAATCGCGGCATATTTATGATAATATGCCCATATAGTGCACGCATGTGCATCTTGGGATGATGAACAATGTTTTAGGAGGAATTTTTCCTTTTCGTCGCTCAAAAAATGCATTTTCCATTTTCCGAGTACCAAAAACGGGGCGTTTTATGAAGGAACCACCAAAGCGATAATTCCAAATTCTACCACCAAATTTTTCAAAAATACTAGAACATGTTACATGGACAATGTCCCAACCAGGGTATCTCAAACCTTTTCTTCCACCCCTCGCAAAAAAGATAAATGTCTGCCGAATCGGTAGGAGTGGGTCCGATTTGAACTACATGTACATGATATAATACTCATGATTTTTTCTAAAAATAAATTTTAGACTCACAATATGCTATTTTATCAGATATCTACTATTATTTTAGTGAGGTTCATCCCCTATCTAAAAACCTTCATGCACATCGTTTTTACCATAGTTTGAGACGGACATAAAAAATTAAAAAATGATCCAAATAAGGTAATCCTTTGCATGGTGTGACATAATTGCAAAAATAAATACCAAACTTGATATGTTATAAATATCTCAAAAAAATCTTCTTAGAAATTACCTATCATGTTTGAGGTTTCATGGATTTTAGATTAAACGACTAATTTTATGGCCAGAATAACGACATAGTTTGTGATAATGTGTCCATATAGTGTATGCATGTGCATCTTGGGATGGCGAAAAATGTTGTAGGAGGAAGTTTTCCTTTTTGTCGCTAAAAAAATGCATTTTTCATTTTCCGAGTACCAAAAATGGATGTTTTGTGAAGCAACCACCAAAGGGCTAATTCAAAATCTACCATCATATTTTTAAAAAATACTAGACCATATTACATGGACAATTACCCAACCAAGATATCTCAAACCTTTTCTTCCACCCATCGCAAAAAGACAAATGTCTGCCGAATCGGTAGGAAGTGGGTCCGATTTAAACTACATGTACATGATCTAATGCTCATGGTTTTTTACATAAACCATTTTTAGACTCACAATATGTTATTTTATCAGAGATCCACTAAAATTATAGCGAGGCTCATCCCCTATCTCAGAACCTTCATGCCCGCTGTTTTGACCTAGTTTGAAATGACCATAAGAAGTAAAAAAATGCTCTAGACAAGGAAATTCCTTCGCGTGGTGTCATATTATGTGACATAGTTGTAAGGAAAAATATCAAACTTGGTATATTATAAATATCTCAAAAAAACCTTGTTGGAAATGACCTATCATGTTTGAGGTTTCATGGCTTTTAGGTCAAACGAGCAATGCTATGGCCAGAATCACGACATAGTCTGTGAGAATGTGCCCATATAGTGCACGCTTGTGTATATTGGGATGGAAAATAATGTTGCAGGAGGAAGTTTTCCTTTTTGTCGCTCAAAAATGCATTTTCCATTTTCCGAGTACAAAAAATGGGAAGTTTTGTGAAGAAACCATCAAAGGGATAATTCAAAATGCTACCACCATATGTTTCAGAAATACTAGACCATATTATATGGACAATGTCCCAACCAAGGTATCTCAAACCTTTTCATCCACCCCTCCCGAAAAAGACAAATGTATGCTGAATCGGTAGGAAGTTGGTCCGATTTGAACTACATGTACATGATCTAAAACAGATTCTCTCCCATAGGAGTATGGGGAGCATTTCACAAATATTCATTAAGCAAGCGTGGGTCAGCTCAATCAAGAAAGTTGTTCCAACTTGAGAAGGACAAGATCATGTTCATCAAACTCAAGTGGAATTCTCAAGGAAAAGGTATAATTTTGATAGGTTTTATCTTTTACCGGTCTCATGTTATTAGTTGGGGGAACATGTTATAGGATAGATATCCATACTATCAAGAGGGGTTCTCTAGTGATTAATATGATCGTATCGTTTGGAGCGATCTCAAACCTTTGCATACCTGGCATAATATTTGTTGGTTCATATTTGGACCTTATCCATGTGAAGTTTTAGAGCTTGTGAATATTATTCTCATGAGAAGATCCATTTCATCAAAAACGAATTTCATATAAAACATTGTTGCATTTTTAATGTTGAAGTATATAATGGTTCTTCTATGAGGGGGGTTCCACACATCTAGTTACTTGTTATTTTTTTGGACGCTACTTGTTTTTTAACTTTGCAAAAAAATTGGTTTCATCCTAATCAAAGTTTCCAAGATCAATTTATTGTGTATTGTGTTTTGAAGGTTTTACCAATTCATATCTTTTAGGAAGGTCAAATCTTTCATATTATGGTTCTCACTCCGTGGTTGTACTATAATTTTTCTCTACATGATCTTGTAAAACTTGTTGTCCTCTTCAAAATGAGTATAATATCATCAAAATAGGAGTCCTGATGCCAAAGTTTGTGTGGTTCTCATACGGGATATCTGGTAGTACCGAATCTGAATCTGGTAGTAAGTGTGGTAGTACCGCACTTTTGGTATAAGGATGTCCATGAAGGGTGTGTTTGGGTGACGAGGAACGAATCTGGTAGTACCGGTATAAAGTCCGGTAATACCAGGAATCGCGTTTTTTTGCATAATAGTTGGACTTTGGGGACATATTTAAGGGGCCTTATTTTTATTAGTTCCTAAGTTCTTGAGCATGTTTTCTCCTTCCATTCTTGACCCTCTTGAGCTTGCTCTCTCTCCATCCCAAATTATAACTACTTATATAAATCAATTATGATAGAATGTGGCATAATAAACTACAAATATCATAGGTGCATTTGACATTCATTAGTGCTAATGCGGCGGACGACACCGCCGTGGACGCAGCCTAAGCCAAAGCGATCTCCCCTCCTCGAAGATTCTGCTGGGGAGGCCATCAAACATATTTAGGAGTGAGTGAGAGTGAGATGCGTGGCTGGGGTTGAGACTTGGGAGTGAGAGAGATGAGGGTGCTTATAGTTTATAGAAGCTAGCCCTTGGGATTCTCTGGGCTACCCACAAAGGCAACGAATTAGACAAGATGGCCCATTTTCAATGAGGCCTCTTCGAAAGTGGAGGAAGCAATGTAAATTTTACCGGATAAAGTCAAAACATGTTATGCAAAATCAACATTGTCAATGTTCTCGACCCATTAACAGCCCACTCCTAGTGGCCCCTATGACAATGTGTAGTTTTTTTAACCATGGTCGCTCACACTGTCGTTTCCATAGGGGATTTCCTTAGCATCATTGTGTACTACTGTGTTCATGATGTTTTTCCTTTCCAAACCAAAAAAAACTTGCTTTTGCGAAAATTGATTTTTAACCCCAAAAGTTGTTCGAAGATACATAATATTAGTTTCATGCTCACGGCTTTCTGTAGATCGTGTTCCATAAATAATATTGTATCGTTTGTATATTGTAGAATTCAAACCCAGCCATCAACAAGATGTGGAATAAGGTCTCTAATTTTTCCATCCTACTTTTACCTTGCAATAATGATAGCAATCATATCTACAACTATATTAATAAGCATCAGGATGCGGATTTCCCTGCCGCGGACGTGCTGCGGTGACCCAGCATACCACCACATGATGTAGTACACTATAGTCGTTGATATAACACCAATAAAATATCATTCACTAGTATTACATCCCTCAGAGTGGTACAACAGAAACACAGCAGGTCCAGACATGACTATAGGTTACAACTCAACTCTTTACACAAGTTCCAGAGAACACTCTAGGGTAATTTCTTTTAGTATAGGAAATATTTTAGGGTTTCTTTTTATCAGCTATTGTAATTTATTTTCTGTTTGATTTATTGTAGAAACATTATATGGTTGTATCTTATTCAATAAAATTACTTGTTTTATAATTTTTTTGTAAAGACAATGTAATACTGTATAATATTAATAAAGCTTAACTTTTGTTTCTATTTGTAATCTACATTCTTCTAATATTTATATCTTGTTTATAATTATGAAATCAATTCTTATTGTAAATCTTTTTTTTTGAATTTCAATTATCTTTTATATTTAGATAATTAGAAATACTGTATCTTATTCATAAATAAGAGTTCACCTTTTATTCATTATTACAATTCACTTTCCAGTTGTTATTCTATTTGAAATTCTTTTAGAATTCAAATTTATCAATTGAATATTCATCTTTGAATTTTTCTCTTCTCCAAACACAAAATTTACAGTAGAGGTCATGTCAAAATCTATCGCCCTGATGTTTCCGTCAGAACAAGAGAGATCTTGATCCTTCTATAGCTTCTTTAGTTTTGCGCGAAAATTCCCCAGATTTTCTTATGCATGAATGCAATGCACAAACATGTGTCCTATATATTTTGAGATGCTAATCCTGGGATGTTACAGACTCTCCCCCTTAAAATAAACTTCATCCTCAAAGTTCATAAACTATCATGTTTCAAAATGAGGAATTGCAATTCTATTGGCTACGACATTTCTCAATTCAATAGTAACCTTAAATGGAAATAATTGTAGTATCCCATAACCAGATCCTTTCCTTGAATTCTCATTATACTTGACATTCCCCAACTTGTTGTCTCCAATACTCCAATGTTACTTTTACTATCATCTCTTAGGGATCAATCATTATAAAATATTTAAATTGAGGTCTCTTCTTTAGCGCATTACCCTGATTAGGTATCCTAATCCAACTTATTTTACTTGATCATTAAACTTCCTTACTATACTATATAAGGTCTAGGAAGTCTCACTAAAACAGGGTTTTAAGTTCTTCCAAAAATTTGTAGTTGTGGCCAAAAGACTAAATTTTTATTTTGTTATTGTATGGTTTATACTGGCAGTCCTTCCAAAAATTGGTTTTGAACACATTTAGTCCATACTCATCAGAATTTCTTGTTTTTCTACACATGTCCAATTGGATATGCTATATTACCTCTTAAGGATCACTTAAGAGTTGTTTCCTCTAGAATTAGTCTGTTAGAATTAATCCATTTTATTGACTTCAAGCTTTTACCTTATCAAGCTTTAGATAATCCTTTGTTATTACCTTATGTACTTCTTCAACTTCTATTTATTAATTACCTTTAGGTTTAAGTCTTAGTATCTGGAAGTAAAATTCATTCTTACATCCAAATATAGTTCTGAAAGTACTTTTATAATGATGTATTCTTTTAACCTTATGAAAATAAGGCTTAATGTTGTCATAGTTTAATACTTCTTCTCCAACCTTTACTTGGAAAGTCAGATATAACACTTCCACTTCTTATTGTTTACTCTACCCCTTAGGGTTTACTAATGGTCTCTAAGCTGCCTATATATTACCTGTTGGCTTATAACTAAGGTTGGTCTTTATCTAGCTTATACTCTACCTCTTTAAGGTCTAGTGCAAGAACTTACGGTATACCCACACAATTGTAGATCTCTGAAATAGATCTTCCAAGATTATTTGTCTTACTTACTGTTTGGACAATCTCTCTTTGGTAGACCTGATTTCGTGAAATGTCTTAAAAAACAGACGCTTTAATCTTATATTTCTCTATGTTTTTTCAACTTAGGACAAGTTTTATGCTCTTTATGCAATTCTAAGAAGGTTCGGTTAACTAAGTCAAACAAATACCAGTTGTGGATCAATTACCAGCTGCGGACCATCATAGGGTGTATGTATTCCCCGATGGTTCCCGACATACTACTGACATTCTCTCTGAATTATCAGAGCTTGACTACCATTTTGTTCCAAAGCTCCTTATTTGTACTTATTCATGATACTTCCATGAATATGGTATAACTACTTTATTAACTTCTTAACAACACCACCTATTTTGGGTGAACTTAACTTCACCACTTATTGTTGCTTCACTCTTCATGTATGTCTTCATCTTGGTCTTCGGAACTCGTCACTCCCTTACACGAATTCCCTTTTCCTATCTAGGTCTATAACATCAAGTAGCAACTGGATGTTACAACATGGATTTGCACACCTAGTCAAACTTCATGTATATATCTAGTCAATCAAGAAGATTCAAGAAAATCCAAAAGTCAATAAACGATAAACATATACCATGTATTATGCATAGGTTTTATATAACTTACACATGAACTGAACATTCCAAATGTTTGCCTCTCATATACATTACATAACTATTTTACAAGAACTTCTTGTTCATGTGATTATATCCTCACTTATTTTAAGAAAACCTCTCAAAACTACAATACGCTTTACCCAATATGTACATTATTCAAGCACTCATCCCTTTGGACTTCATTCCATTCTTACTTTCATCCTTCTCTAGTGCTTCCTGGAGTTCCGTCCATGATGACGTGAATTCCTACGACTGCCTTCTGATGCATAAGAGCATCCAGGAGGTGTGTATTCTTGATTAGAAGTACCTAGACTGAGGTTAGTCATTGAAAAATGACTAGAGTTGGCGTGATTTTCTACAGGATATTCCTGTGTTTCTTGCAATGCTTCCTCAAAATAAGATGGTTCCTTCGCCTTACCTTGGATCCATTCATACATATTGGTATAATAACTACCAGAATATTCCTCTAAGTCGATTGGATTGGTATTACCCCCATATGGTCCATAAGGCTCTCTAAGGTTATAGTTGGTTTCTTCTCCGATACCTGTATCACAAGGTATAGGATTTCCTATAGTTCCATCCTTAGATTCTACTTCCCATTCATAATATTCCTTTTCAGGATTATTTGGAATGGCTTCTTCCCAAGTTTTCTGTTCTAAGGTATACTTCATCCAGGGATCTTCAGGTGATTGAGGTTTATTCTGATAATAGGCATAGGTTTCTGACTGTGGATCATCGAATTCGGTTTCCTCATACACTTCACCTGAAAATATGATTTTGGGATGCCTAGCTTCTTTATCTAACTTCTTTCTATGTGTCATTGCTTTGACAGGATTAGTAAAATCCTCAATCACAGTATCCAGCTCCTGAACTAGGACTTGGTGAGTGTTATGGAAGGTGTTTAGTAAAGACCTATAACGATCCATATACTCTATGGGTAGAGTGGATTCAGTTTGGACCAGATTAGAGTGATCTAGCTCATGCTCTGTACTTGAGGTTTCATGGGTATAATGGTGTGAGTACTACCTTCCAGGTCTTGGGACTTCTGTTCTCGGATCATGGTTATAGCTACTATTGCTTCAATCTGATATGCAGATGACATGCACCTTGCCTCTCCTCATGGCATTTCTCCATTAAGTCCTAACTTCTTGGGTAACATGATCATGACACGGTATTTAGCTAATACCTTCCCATCATAGTAACTGTAAATCTTGACCAAAAGTCTTGATTCACAATCCAAACTCCATAGAAGTTCTTGGAGAGTATTTGTCCAATTCCCTCCATAGTCATTTAACGTCCTGTTCAACACTTGAACATTCCGGGGTGGATACCGAGGTGCCATGTAAAACTATAGATAAGAAATTTTCATCAGTCACATAGAGATAAAACTCCTGGTAACTATTGGAATTGCAATCATACTAAAGAATTATCGCACTAGCAACATGACAGGATTATTCTCAGTAGAATATCCATCAGATCACTAGAGAACTCTTTATTATTGCGGATATCTTTCCTACATGTTCTACCCATTTACTAGGTTTCCAACCTAAGGTCAAAGCATATGCTCTGATACCAGATGCGGTGACCCAGCATACCACTACATGATGTAGTACACTATAGTCGTTGACATAACACCAATGAAACACCGTTCACTAGTATTACATCCCTCAGAGTGGTACAACAGAAACACAGCAGTTCCAAGACATGATTACAGGTTACAACTCAACTCTGTACACAAGATCCAGAGAACACTCTAGGTTAAAGAGAGAGAAAGAAACTTCTTACAAAGAAGAATCAGAAATAATCAACTCAAAAACTATCATACTAATAAGACTAGCGTCTGCACTATTGGGATGGCATTGCTGCTATTGCAATACTCTACAGAAATAGGTTCCAAGGCTAGAGATTATATTCCTATCTAATCATCAACTTCGTCTTCACTTTAATTGATTTCAATGAAGAGCTTGAGCTGTTGATGATGATTCCCTTGAGCATAAGTTGATGTTGACGTTGTCTGTATTGGATTCAGAATCTAGCAAGGGTTAAGAATATACGTTGAGTACGAGCGTACTCAGCAAGTTCACTAGAAAGGATTGTTTGATGCACTATATTTACAGCTACAGACCATAGGTCGTAGGAAATGCAGGTTTTCGTAAAGATTTCTTCAAAGGTTACTTTTATTCTGAAAAGCTATGTCCGCCAGCCTTCACAGGTTTACCAGAACTTTCATGGAGTTCCTTTACTGCCGCGTTCATAGCTCCTTCCCGGAACAGGGAGTAACAAGTGAAAGTTCTTACACTCTGCAGAGGTGGGTTACTTTACCCATGAGAGATCTTAGCTTTGTTGCACATCCGGGACGCGAACCCGTTCACACTTCCTTGGTATGAGGCCTAGTCTAATATCCAAGGCAATAACTGCCTTCTCCGCGACCCCGCATGTCTCCTTGGTGTACGCCAACCCACCTATTGAATTACGGCAATTGGAAGTACAGATCGTTCAGATGCCGGAACTATCATGGAACATTGAGGGTTCCCACCCATATGCTGCATATCCTCTATGAATTACCAATAAATGCACACTACAAGGATAACAGACACGACCCGCACATCCGGATCCATGCAAGAGGGAAAAGATACAACTGACTTCTCTGTCCCATTCCAAATCTCATGGTCAACGCGTAATATACGACGCAAGAATCACTGGCGACATTGGTTAAGTCCTAGGTAATATGTTCCTTTACTACCAGAACTTTCATAATAGGTTATTACCTCATGGTAAATAACCTATAATCATATTATTATGAAAATAGTGTTTTCTGACCTTTTTTTGAAATGCAGGTGATGACAATACTGGATTTGAAAAATACTTTACAAACAATAATCAAAGGACATGATCAAGTGTGAACTTGCCTTGTGTGATTGCAAGATTATGCACTCACGGTCTTCAAGACAATATAAGATCCAATATCTGAAAACAACATCATTGGTCCGGTAAGGACTAATGCTTAAAGAACCATTATGTAGTTATGCTTAAGTAATGCTATGCATTTTTGTAAAATTCCCAAAGCGTATCCCCAATACTTTAAGCGAAGTGAACTAAGATGAGTCCTTTAAGAGTTGTCCATCTTTAAATTTTTACTTTACAATAAATGCATTTATAAGGAACTTAAGTGTTTAACAATCCAAAGCATACAAGTAAAGTATAAAGCATGTGAGTATGGCTAATTGCCAACTGATAACTATGATACAAGTCTTTGGGTTGAGTTGTTAAGAGTTGAAGGAAATTATTATAGTATTGTTGTTTGAAGTGGCAAAAATAATAACCTTCGAAGAAAAGGTTTCTTTAATAAGGTTTAAATAATCGTTTGGTTAATAGAATGTGGTCGATGTTTTTTGACATTTGGTTGATTAGTTTGATCTTGAGATGCTTTAGGTATTAATTGAAATAGACCAAAGTTAACTATAAAAACATAAGTAGTTTATTAAATATGATGTTTATAAGCTTTTGAGACTAAAGTTAACTTTAAAAGAGTAAATAAACATAAGGTGTAATTTTTTTTAATTATTCTTAATTTTTTGGATTTATGATAAGTATAATTATGGATGTGGGATCATTCTCTTTTAAGGTGAGGAAATGATGAATTTAATCACATGCAACTTATTAAAGAGAGAACAATTAATGGTCTTAGTAATCTGTTTAGGATTTGAATTTACGTGAGTAATTATTAAGAGATAAAGATTATTCACCATACTTAAGCTTGATTATGAATCCTAGTTATGGTTTTGGAATTAGTACTTAGATATTAAATATTTAAGGTTTTATTTAAATTTGTGATTATTTCTATTTAAGAATTGTTTTTAAAGAATTTACTAAAATAGGTAATAGATAAGGATTTATTACTTTAGGACATTAAAACTTTGGATTATTATATTTAGCATTATTCTAGTAAAATATATTTACTCAATATCTTAAAAATGATTTATTTATTTATTTTAAAGTATTATCTTGTTTTTTATAAAATTCTACAAAAATTATACTGTCCTTAATTATTTGTTTCAACTTTTATTTGTAAAAAATTTAAGTTAGTATTTTTGTAAAATAATAGGTTTATTTTTATATACAAAAATGATTTTAATATATTTTTAGGATTTTCCTTATTTTCTTAGATTTTATTTAAGATTTTAGTAGCTTTAATATTTAGTATAATTTAATTTACATCAAACAAGCAGTTTTATATTTTCCTTAGATGAATCTCATTTTTGTGATTATTTAGACATATTATATTTATTTTTATAATTTTTTCTATATTTATCTGGAGCTTTAAATATCTTCAGGGTCATATTTGTAAATTTGTATTTTTCCTTGATTGATTTTATTTTGTTTTAAAAATGAGCCTGGTACCCCGCAATGGGATAATACTAGACCAACTAGGGTACTGGATCGGTTAAACCTACCCAGCCCACAGCTCGCCCCAACACCTCGAGGCCCTCTTCTCCTCTCGTCGGTGGCTGCCATTGTTCTTCCTAGATTCCGGCGAGCCTAGCCACTTCGGCCGGCGCCGCTGGTCCTGTTTGACGTGCCTCGTAAAGCTCCACCTGCCTACCCAATTCGATTCGAGTCTTACGCCACTACGTGCTCACCACCAACCTCGAAACCGTAACTTCCTCTTTTACCATTACTCCGGCGGGACAACAAGGTTCTTTGTAACCCCGATGGTATGGTGTGGGCGTTTGGATGCTGGCACCCTGCTGTTGGTGTGGCTTGATGCAGTGCAGTGCGATGGCTCTTCCTCGTGTGGCCATGCCGCTGTGCTAAGCTCCGCCTCTCTACCGGCGCCACTGCTGCTGCCTTGTCGGCGAGCTTGGACTTGCCAGCATGTAGGTACCACTCTCCTCCTCTCACAAATCTCTCCCTATCTTAGTGTACGAACTTTATTAGGTTTATTTTCCTCCTTATTTTGATGCTTGTTGTTTCACAGTGGTTTGCTCAGTGAACAATTGTGTGCCTGCGACTCTTATCTTGATTAAGTGCTCATGCTGCTATTGGTATAAGTTGTTAATAGCATTAAATATAATGAGCCTCTATTGCACTCTGATGATTTCATGCCTGGAATTTAATATGTAGAAGTTTGCTTCAGTGATTGGTTCTTCAAATCTATTATAACTACATCTTGGCTTAATTTGTTATCTCTTGATCAGGATGTTTGTCACGAGTGGAAATAGATTTGAATATGAAGGTGATTCCTGGTAATAATACTAGGAAAATGATTTGTTTTCTTGTGTGGATAATCTTTACAAGTAAAGCTTGCTCATATTCTTGTTACTGTCTACATGACAGGGATTATGTGATAATGAAAGGATCCCCTTGGAATGCTCTCTCCTAACTAGCACATGTTCCAAGCATGCACAATTGTGCCCGAGCTATCACTGTTGTGATCAGTTATGTGAGAAGCATAATTAAGTTGATAATACTCTGGTTTCCTGTTATTTTGAGCAGTGAATACATATCTGCTTGATTCCTAATGTTTATATTTAGGAAAATGATTTGAATGAGACCATTAATCTAGAAATTGTTGGTGAATGCTAAACTATATCTTAAGTTGGTAAATCCAGGCCCTAGTGGCACTGTGGCTAGGTTTCTACTAAGGTGCTTCCCAAATTTGGATTGTGACTAGTATTAGCCAGCCAGTAAGTTTGACAGCTCTGCTGTTTGGCTATACCTTCTCCTTGCTCCAGATTAGGTCAATGATGCAAAGACCGAGACCTAGGCTTTTGATGGCTAAAGAACAATGATATTCTCTTTAGTTGTCCAATACACAGTGATAATCTTACACTTCATTAGAGTGTAACCCTGAGGATAATCTCAAATCCTAGTTTGGAAAGATAAATTAAGTTAGAGATCAATTGTGGCTTTCCTTTCTTGTGGCAAATGATTTGGAAAACTTGATTAGCTATATATCCTCCAAGTGTATAATTAATTGCTGTGGTGCCTCACGAGAGCGTGCATAGCAATAATCTATCACTTTATGTCTAGCTTTGTAGTTCACTCATTTTGTTCTGGTGATCAAATCTTGATTATTTACATTAAAAACATGATGCCAGGACTCCCCTTCTTTCCAATGATGCACACAAGCTGAGGACCTGAGTTAAAGAAAAACAAATGCTATTATTTGGCTTTGTATCACTCTATGATGATTTTGGCAAAGCAACTCGTTGCCATATTAAGATTTCCACCCTATCCAATCCTCCTAGATGAAAATCTAGTTGAAAAGAAATTGGATTTGGATACGTTTGTATCACAACATTTATTCTACTTTATCTTGATCGCGCAGTTTAATAAGAACAAGTATGTTACCAGATCTAGCTAGTGATTTAGTGGGTTTCTACCTTGATGTATGTGGCTACTAACCTGATGTTTGACCTTGTGTTCCCTTTATAGATAAATGATAAGATTCACATAGCACTCTATGTGAATCAGAGAGCTTCCTCCCTTTTCAAAACTATTCCTTGGATAAGTTACTAAGAACAAATACTACATCTGGTTTTGAGGAGATTCACTTACTATTTGTAGAGATCGTCTTGATGAGGTGTTGGCTTTGCTTGTTCCTCCCAGTGGTAATCTTATTCAAATATTATGGATCCTGGTAGCCTACTCCTCTTCCTCTCCTTCTATATCAGCTCCATCTACCCCATGATATGCACCTGATTGGTTTGTCTTGGAGCTTCTACCCCATCTACACTTTAAGCTTCTGGTCTTCTTCTTGTGCTACTAGCTATTGTGATGAAATTGGATGGTGTTCTAGGCTGTGGGGTATATCATGTGATGATATGGAGGGAGTTGTGTGTTGAGAATAAAATGGAAAGCTAGCAGTTGTGCCCCGATTGCTTTCTCTCTTATCTACCCCCTGCTGTTGTTGCTGTGTCGACAACGCATACATCTGCATGAATGTGTGAGCAGCCTGCCTTCTTACCTCCAGTGAGTGGATCAGATCAAGTAATTTGGCTATTACTTATAGTCCTTTACTATGTTCCTATCTGGTGAAACTAGCTTCCTGGACCATAAGATTGTACTGAGGCTACACATAAGATAAGAACAAATGCCCTATATGGTGAAACTTGCCCCTGCCTATGATGCATCAGTTCTGAGGCAAACATTCTGGATAAGAACAAATTTTTATATTGGCCCCTTTTTTTAATACTACTCAATGATGAGGCAAAGCAATGCATTACATTGCTAAATCCTGAGAGTACAACTAACGCTAACATAACCTTTCTTTATTTTTTATTTTTTTTAGTTTTGTTTCTTTTCTTGTTTGCCTTTGCAGGTGAAGAATAATAAGCAGAGAAGAAGTTACAAGGAATAGTATAGGAAATATTTTAGGTTTTCTTTTTATTAGCTATTGTAATTTCTTTTCTGTTTGATTTATTGTAGAAACATTTTATGGTTGTATCTTATTCAATAAAATTACTTGTTTTATAATTTGTTTGTAAAGACAATGTAATACTGTATAATATTAATAAAGCTTAACTTTTCTTTCTATTTGTAATCTACATTCTTGTAATATTTATATCTTGTTTATAATTATGAAATCAATTCTTATTGTAAATCTTTTTCTTTTTTGAATTTCAATTATCTTTTATATTTAGATAATTAGAAATACTGTATCTTATTCATAAATAAGAGTTCACCTTTTATTCATTATTACAATTTACTTTCCAGTTGTTATTCTATTTCAAATTCCTTTAGAATTCAAATTTATCAATTGAATATTCATCTTCGAATTTTTCTATTCACCAAACACAAAAGTTACAATAGAGGTCATGGCAAAATCTATCGCACCTGCCCTTATGTTTCCGTCAGAACAAGAGAGATCTTGATCCTTCTATAGCTTCTTTAGTTTTGTGCAAAAATTTCCTGGATTTTCTTATGCATGAATGCAATGCACAAACATGTGTCCTATCTATTTTGAGATGCTAATTCTGGGATGTTACACCTTTCCTAATTTGAAGCTACAGCCTAATATTATCATTGACTCGTATTCCGACACTACCTCCCTGTACACACTGTTCAATCGACATGTTTCACTCCGGTGAAAATCCATTCATGCATAATGTTTGTTGAAGAAAAGACCAATTAACTTTATGATATGTTTTTTCAAGTCAATTTTAAAAATCACCCCCTATTTTTTTCCTATGAAACACATGGATAGTCTCATGTATAACAATTAAACCGTCAAGAATATGTCATCCAGGCATAAACATGGATTGGGACGATGTGTTAGGCCACGCCGAGATAAAAAAAAACTTTTTCCTCTAATGTGATGATCCCAAGTTCTAGCTGAGGTAGAAGGCCACGAGGATTAACACTAGACGCGCGGTTGCGGATTACTGACGAAGCACGTTAGTTGATGCAGTGCAGTCCTCACGATCTGATCCGATCATGACCATCCTGATGCTGATCGTACAACACCTCTGCTGGTATCCACACGTACAAGGAGGAGCACCGGCGGCGAACTGCTAGGTTCGATAGGACGGCTAGACTGTTATGGAGCTAGGGTTTCCAACTGATGGAATGACATAACAGATAAACCCTCCTGAGTTACTTTTCCCCACTATATATAGAGAGTGAATGTGGGCTCCACTCACTTGTGGTCCATTCACTAAAGCCCATATAATATTAGTCACCGTGTTTCCAACTCACCGACTCATTCCAAATCCGGCTCGGGTCCAACCCAACCAGATTTCCGGTTGAAATCCAATCCGAACTTTCTCCCGCTCTTAAGTGTGTGACCCCGCAGGCTCATGGCAACTTGGACACGATTGGAGTCCGACTCTTAATCGATCAGTCGGTAGTGGCTCCTAGCAGAACGTGCCGACTCACAAGTACTAAAGAGTCATGACGACCTGCCTTTCCAATGCGACTTGCGTCCGAGTCCCTTTTGCCTCACGATATACCTTGTTAGACTATAGGCGAATATTCGTCATCCCTTAAATAGTCCGACTCTCTTCTCGATCCAAGATAAGTGATTCATCCGACTAACTCTTAGTCGATCGCCTCGGTTAACACTTAACCGAGTCGTCCATGGCCATACTTTCCGAATCATATCATTCGAGAGGGCCCAGAGAATATATATCCAAGTGGAGGGGCAAAATCCCATCTCGGTTATTCACATCACGCAGCTTGATTCTCAGTCGACCCGAACTCTGCCTTTATAACTGCTCAGTTACGCCTAAGTCGGTGATCCTCAACTCGGACTATGCAATAACCTCAGGTCTAAGGATTACATTGATTGATATATACAAATGAAAACTTGTTCGTTGTACCTCAATATGGGTCAATCCGACTCGCTAAACTCTTTAGCGGAATCTGTGTAAGTCGGAATGGCATCTCCATGCCCATAACAAGTGGAACCGAGTTATCAAGCCGACTTTCACATTGATCTAAGTTGTGTGTCCAGCACAACCTCTATGACCAAAAATATTTAGTACAAACAACATGAATGTATAGTTCTATAACCGAATCACATATTAAATGATACACATCAGATGTTTATACAAGGACAACTTAATGTCTTTATGAATATAATGGGAAATATCATCATACATGATTGCCTCTAGGGCATATTCCCAACACGATGTGATCACCTTAGGGGCAATCCCCGTAATGTGATTAGTACCAACCTTAGTAAAGATTATGAAGCTAACATTTAATAAGCATATTGGACTATACTGGTATTTTGATCATATTTTTTGGGCAGTAAGATAATGACACCAAAATTCAATTTAAACATATACAAGTCTCTCGTACGCAATTGACTAAATAGTTCCATCAAATCTCCTTTACTTACCTTCCAAAATAATTTGTAGAACTCAGCCGGAAAACCACCCAGACTAGGTGCCTTATGATGTTCGAGCTGGGATATAGCTTCATATACTTCCTTTTTCTGAAAAAGGTGCTACAAGAATACTATTCTCCTTAGAAGAGAGTTGCGGTATATCTTGAATGACATCCTCCATCATCGTAATATTTGTCGGGGTTGGCGCCCCAAATATTCTTTTTGTAAAATTCAGTTATATAGATCTTTATATTATATTTTCTTACAATGGTTTCTTCGTCTTGCTATAACTAAAATATTTTCTTATTTTTGTGCTTCCTCTTAGCTATTAGGTGGAAATATTTAATATTATTTTCCCTTTCTGTGAGCCCACTTGATTTTTTATTCATTCTAAGGTTGGTTACACGTTCATTTGCATCCCTTAACATATCATGCTCAACCATGATTACTTTCTTCCTTCAGATCAAGTTCATCGATGATAGAGAGCAATCTTCCTTTTTATTTTTCGTATTTATCACTTAATTTTTTTGCATATTCTTTTATAAAGCATGAAAGGTGACGTATCGTATTTTTCGAACACTCGTAGGAGTACGTCCCTCTATGACTGCAGACCATTCGTCCACAACCATCTCATAGAGTCCATGTTATAGCCAATACACAACTCAAAAGAAAAACAAGGCTTGTTCACTAAACGAGGCTTGACCTCTGACCCGAGTAAGAGCGCATACCGCTATAAAAGGAAATTACTGTCTCCAGTCTACACTCACCAATATTCTATCTAGTTTCTCATGGGTAGTCGTATTCCTATGATTAGCCTATGTGAATCGACTCTCAGAGAGAATAATATCTTGCATGTAAAAGTTCTTAATAATAGCATTAAAAACAAAAGGCCAATATGCATTGATATTAATATTATTCTTTTCAACTCTATTACATATGGTGTAAAATCTCTACCTACCAATTTTGGTAGAGATTATGAATCACACATACAGATCAGTTCAGAAAGAATAAAGAAGGACATGGCTAACGCGTGGTGCCACACCCAGGTCAACTCGTGCGGCAGATGACCAAACCAATCGAGAAATCAACTTTCGTGCTTTTCTTTCTGTAGCGAGTGTGACCGTGAGCTAGCCTTCCCGGGTATCCTTCCCTCCCATCAGTTGGGCCGGCCCTATTAAATCCCATATGACGCCAACCAACCAGCTAACCAAATAACCATGGAAACCAACAAAAAACAAGCAGAAAATAAGAACTAAGCGTAAAACAAAAATAATCAAAAAACTCCAGGGATGACATGTGCATGAAATCACAGAAGTCACAAAATAATAACTAGGGGCACAACAAAATAATCCAAAAACTGCAGGAATGACCTATGCATGAAATCATAAAAGTAGAGATCGGAGGAGAAAGCATGTATGTACAAAGAAAATCCTCTCTTTGATCCCTATTTTATCTCAAAAGCCGCTCACCCTTCTCCGAGGAACAAAGACAAATTATCTTGAACAAAAGTAGTATCATCTCCATCATTCTAGGAACACAACCATACTAGTGGATCACCTAAGTAAACACATGTATATTAGGTAGTTTTCAGACCAAAAATTAACACAGAAACTAACAAATCCCAAGTTGTCTAGAAAAGCAACTACTATAGTGTTATAAGAATTTTCAAAAGCCAAATTAATATCTATTGCCAATTTTTCAAAGCTACACACCCACATCTGCCAGGTTAATCACTCGTAGCTATCATATTAATCACTCACGGCTACCCGGTTGAACACTCACAACTATCAGGTTAATCACTCATACTATATAGCTACCAGATTAATCGCTCATAGCTACCAGAAAGATCACTCATTGCAGCCAAGTTAATCCTTCCTATCTACAAGATTAATTACTCATGACTAACCAATAAATCACTCGGAGCTACCAGGTTTATGTTTTGAAGGAGGTCTATGCCCACCAACAACTTGAGTTCCCCCGTAGGCTCATCCTCGGCCTACATGACATATTGTTAGTACATGCATGAATGGCAGTACACACAAAACACCACATAATACATAACATAGATAAATATCTAGGGTAGTACCACAACATCTCAATAACATACAAAGCACATATCGAAAAGATTATCTACATACCACAAAATGGAGAGCATGGAGAGTCGAGGCAGTAGTCGAGGGAGGCCACGTTAGAGTTGAATTAGTGGCCGGTCTAGCAACAACCTACCCACTGCACCATGGTGCGGGAGGCCACGGCAACCCAAAATAATTGTCAGGTTTATAAAAAAAGACCCACCAAGTTGTTTATAACTAGCTGCTAGATTCCTCAACACAAGTATGCTTGCGTGTTGCATTTTCCTACTAGACGGATTCACATTTCCTAGTTGCCAAAGAATGTGTTTCTGGTTGCCAAGATCAATATACACTTATCAAATGCCCCAAAACATCCCAATTATTGCAAAATTGGGCAGTTCCTTGTACCTAAAATAATAAGTTTTAGTTGCCAGGTTTTTACTATACAACTACTAGATTATTGGGGCACAATTATCAGATTATTCTACCAAAAACTACTAGATTATACATCCAACCAAATTGTTTTTTAATAGCTACCATGTTTAAACAATAAATTACCAGATTTTCCCCACCCAACTACTAGATTATTGAGAGGAGCGATGTGGTGGGGGGAGGGGGTTGAACCTGAGCAGGAGATGAAGATGGGGACCTCCTTGACGAGGCTCACGGCACGACGCTGACTATCCCCATCAGTGAGACCGTGGCAGTGCAACGAGCTCACATCCCATCACCTCGTCGAATGGCGGCAGAGACAGGGTGGCCCGGGTGAAAACGTGACCCTCCCGCATCTACGTCGCCGCCGTGCGTGCCCCCGTATGGGTGCGGATACTCGTAGTTGCATCCTCATCGCATGCTGGCCTCTGAGTGCTTCTCATCGATGGTTGGTACGTCATAAACGTATCTATAATTTTTGATGCTCCATTCTTATTTTGTATCAACTTTCTTATGTTTTTTCTACACTTTGAGGTATTTTTATACATTTTCCGAAACTAACCTATTGACAAGATGCCGCAGTGCCAGTTGCATGTTTTCTGCTGTTTTTGGTTTCAGAAAAGTTAGTAAAGAAATGTTCTCGGAATTGGATGGAACAAAAGCCAAATTCAATATTTTAACGGAGAGAAGACGAAGTCCAAAGGGCAGCCGAAGTGGGGCCACAAGGTGGCCACACCTAGGCCTGGTGCGGCCACCCCCTAGGGCACGCCGTCCCATGGTGTGGGCCCCTCGGGCTCCCACCGACCTTTCCCCTTTGCCTATATAAGCTACCCGATGCAAAAACCCTAAGGACCCGATCATAAATCCACGAAACAGTCCGTAGCCGCCGCCACCATCGTCCCTAGATGGGGGGATCCGAAGCTCTTCCCGGCACCCTGCTGAAGGGGAGAGATCATCTCGGAGGCCTTCTTCATCACCATTCCAGCCTCCGGAGTGATGCGTGAGTAGTTCACCCTTGGACTATGGGTCCATACAGTACCTAGATGGTTGTTTCTCTTTCTTTGTGCTATCATGTTTAGATCTTGTGAGCTCCATTCATGATCAAGATCATCTATTTATAATCATACATGTTGTGTTTGCGGGGATCCGATGGATATTGAGATACTATGTCAGATTGATTGTTGATTCTATCATGTCTATGTTATTTTTGATCTTGCATGATCTCCGTTGCTAGTAGATACTTTGGCCAAGTAGGTGCTTGTAACTCCAAGAGGGAGTATTTATGCTCGATAGTGGGTTCATGCCTCTAGTAATCTGGGAGAGTGACATAAACTTCTAAGGTTGTAGATGTGCTGTTGCTACTAGGGATAAAACAATAATCCTTTATCCATGGGGAAATTGTATTGTTTACTTTACAAACTTTGCTTAATGCAATTATCCGTTGCTTGCAACTTAATACTGGAGGGGGTTCGGATGATAACCTGAAGGTGGATTATTAGTCATAGATGCATTTGGATTACGGTCTATGTATTATGTTGTAATGCCCAATCAAATCTCGTAGGAGTCAAGATGTCTAGTATATGCATTGTTATGCTTTCTCAATCTGTTAATTGCCCTGCTGTAATTTGTTCACCCAACATGCTGGCTATCTTATGGAGAACACCTCTAGTGAACTATGGACCCCGGTCCATTCTTTATCATTGATATACCATCCAATGTTTACCGTTTACTTACTACAAGAAATTACTATCTTCCATACTATACGTTCAATCCTTTGTTTTTAGCAAACCAGTGAGATTGACAACCTCACTGTAAGTTGGGGCGTAGTATTGTGGATTGTGTTGTGCAGGTTCCAAGTTGTTAGCAACACCTTGGATTTGTTTCCTTACTCCTACTGGTTCGATAACCTTGGTTTCATAACTAAGGGAAACTTGTTGTTGTGCTCATCATACCTTTCTCTTAGGGTTCCCAACGAGCTCTACATATCTGAGCCATCAAGCACTTTTCTGGCGCCGTTGCCGGGGAGATAAGGACAACTTCAATATCTTCCTCCTTGTCAATCACTTTTCAGGGAGAAAGAAGATTCTCTCAAGGGGAGTCTCTCACAACCAATCTCTTTACTTTGTTTCTTTTTCTTTGTTTTGCTTGTTTTTTATAAAAAACACAAAAAAAAATAGTTCTACTAGTTCGTTTCTCTTTATCAAAAACACAAAAAAATTAGTTCTTTCTTTAGTTGTTACCCTATTCGTAGCTCACCATGTTGATCTCTAAGTTCATCCTGAAAGACCTTTCAATAGGTAGTGGCTCTATAATTGGGAAAGATAATATTGAAGAATTCTTTAATTATGTTAGCAAGTATGAGTATATTGAGGATAGATCCTTAGCAAAACTTGCTCCAAATTATGAAATTGCTGTAGCTTCTTTAGTTCACATGTTGGAGGCTAGGTTTGTTAACCTTAACCCCATGATGCACTTAATGTTTCTTAAACTTAAAGATATTGGGGATACTTCAAAGAGAGATTTTATTCTATAAACTTTGCTAAAAGAATTCAATAATGTTGCTAAAGAAGCTAGAAAAGTCTTTGATCGTTTTAATATGCTAGGCTCATGTGTAGATGTTATGGGTACACTAGAAAATTTGGACAAAACCAATCCCAAAAATGGATAGGAAATTAAAATACCAATACCTTTTAAACTTGTAGGAATGCATGAAGCCTTAGAAAAGAATTTTGATTGGATTGTCCCTGAAAACCCTTTTGATGAAAATAGTAAACCCAAGAGTATTAAGAGAGGATCCTCTAGAACTCATTTGGATGAGATGCCTTGCCTGGTTGAAGAAATTTCTGGTATTGATCTTAATGCTTCTTCATTCGAAAATACTTGATTCTTGCTTCCTATGCCTAGCTGAAAGGCGTTAAAGAAAAGCACTATTGGGAGATAACCTAAATTTATTTTTAGTAAGTTTTTCTTTTGTTGAGTCTTGGAAGTTATTGCCTCTTTAATAATCTCTACTTATCCTTTTTGTGTGGTTGTTGTGCCAAGAATAACCTCTAATGAGAGAGAAGTAAGATTTGGGGAAGTTGCTATCTCGAAACAGATTTTTATGCTTCACTGTAAAAATTTGTAAAAAACCTCAGTACGTCGGATTGAGCTGTAATTTTCTGTACATATGCCCCAGCTTATTGTCTAACTTTTGTTAGTTTAACACTTTTCGATTTGAGCAACAGAAGGTCTTCAAAAAAATTGGTTTTTACCTGCTAGTCTGTTTTGATAGATTTTTGTCATTATTTGCATTTGCCTCTTAATCGGTTTCTTTTGAGTTCTCTTTGATCACTTGAGATTTTTAAAGGAATTGCTACAGTAGCTTGTGTTTTAATGGAAGTTTTACTTGTGTTAAAACTAAACCCAAAGGATTATTATCTTGAATACACTAATGTTGCTAATGAAGATTGTGTGAAGTTTTGTATGAAGGAAATTTTCAAGTGTAGAGGAAGAATGATGTGATAAGATGAAGAATGGACAAAATCTCAGGCTTGGGGATGCCACCGCGTGTCACCCCAAGAAATATTCAAGAGGTATAAGTGTTAAATCTTGGGTATTCCCAAGGCATCCCCTTCTTCATCAATAAAAATCTCAGGTCTTCTTTCAAGACACTTTATTTTTATTGCTTCATGCACTATTGTGTTTTTCTTGGATCATCTTAGTTTTAGTTTTTAGTTTTATTTTGTTTGTTTTTCTGCAATAAATTAGTTGGACCCCCGCATTCTCATTTTTTTTCCAATAAGTTGATTGGTGTTGGAAAAGAGTAGGAAGTTTCATGCTTATAGTGGTACAAAAGGAAGCTTGTTTTGACTGTGGCTTAGACTTTATCATGTCATGTTAGATGTTTCTTTGACCTTATGCTTAGTGATTATTGTTGTAGAATGACTTGTTCCAAACAATTGAGATTTCTTAATGTGCCTTGAAAGAATCATGTGTTGTTTTAGCATGCAAAAGCAAAATATTGTGGTGTTCTCCTTTGATGCTTTATTTGGGTTGACTTGGCACATACTTACACCATGTTATGACTATGAACCAGTCACCCTAGCCTCTATGATCATTTTGTTTTTGACTTGTGATATCACTTTATGCTTTAATTAATAATGTTTTGTCGCTTTGCATGATTATGGCCATTATTGCTCTCTTAGTTGGTCGCTCCCAGTCTTTTGCTAGTCTCCACTTGTATTGAGTCTGAGCTCTACTCGTGCATACAACTCCCAATAAACCAAGTTATTCCAAATAATCCACTATAAAATTCTATGCATGGTGTGTTACACCATTCCAAGTATATTCACGTTTTTATCTATCTTCCAAATTAAACTTTTGTTATGTGAAAATTAGTGATTAAAGCTCTCACAAACTTGATGGCACACTTTATTTCTTGCACTTAATAAACTTGAACCATTGTGCCCATCTATGTTTCTTATATGCTTGCAAATTAGAAGTTGTGAATTAGCAGCACCATGCTGTCATGGGGAACGCTTTCAACATTGCACTTATTTATTCAGTTGATATCATGTTCTTTTATTTATGGATCCCGGCGGTGTGAAATAAAAGGGGAGCTTGTAAGCTCATGGAGTTTGTATATGTGTTAGAGAAACGCCTGGGTGGCTAGCCTAAGCCATGCCTAATCATGGTGGAAACTTACTGCGTAACCATAATGAGCATTCTGTGAAGCATCCTCAATAAAAACCTATGCAAATAGCAAATAAAAAGATCATTGAGATGCTCATTGTCTGTTTCCTTATCATTTTGATATGGGATATCTCATGTGTCATGGGGCAAGGGGTACCCCATTGGCGGTTTTCTATGATACACATATACTTACAATGAAAAGAACTTGCTTGTGACCAAAGTTGAGTAGCATGAGGTTCGATACTCGTATGCAAGGGGCATGAGATTTTCAACTTATAACTTGTCAAGAATATACTCATATTTGTGTCACTTTAACCTTAATATCTTCAAGATGCCAATAATAGGGGCAATGAGAGCTGAAAGCTAATAAGTACCATAATTTTTGAAAGCTCTTTATGAAACTTGAAATCCTTGCTTCCCTTTGTGAAGGGCCTTTCTTTTTACTTTTATGTTGAGTCTCCACCTTCTATCTTTATGCACCAATTAAGAGAGCATAGTTGTCATTTTTAGTTCAATGTGCATTGTCCCAAAACTTATTGATTGATTCATAATGTTGATATTGCTTGTTCTTAAATTATTTGTATCTAGTCACCCTTATGAACTTTGAAGGTGTCCTATGCATTTATGTTTTGCTACTCTTTGAAGGACAAGCTGAATACCACTCTTGCTATGTTCTCTATATGTGAAACAAACAAACGTCTTTCAATGCATTGTTATTCATGATATTTTGTTTGTACCTTTGCATGTTGCAACTTAGTTGCTATGTCTTATTGTCAGAACTACATCTTTCATGCTCATGTTTAGAGTACTTGGATCCCAGCTATCAATGCTTTACAATAGTTTGATCAAGATTGTGATGATGCATGTCACCTTAAAAATTATTCTTTTTATCACTTACCTACTCGAGGAGGAGCAGGAGTTAAGCTTGGGGATGTTTGATACGTCGTAAACGTATCTATAATTTTTGATGCTCCATGCTTGTTTTGTATCAACTTTCTTATGTTTTGTCTACACTTTGAGGCATTTTTATACATTTTACGAAACTAACCTATTGACAAGATGTTGTAGTGCCAGTTGCCTGTTTTTTGCTGTTTTTGGTTTTAGAAAAGTTAGTAAAGAATTATTCTTGGAATTGGACGGAACAAAAGCCAAAGTCAATATTTTACCGGAGCCAAGACGGAGTCCAAAGGGCAACCAAACCGGGCCACCCCCTAGGGTGTGCCGCCCTATGGCGTGGGCCCCTCGGGCACCCACTGACCTTGCCCCTTTGCCTATAAAAGAACCCCGATGCAGAAACCCTAAGGACCCGATCAGAAATCCATGAAACAGTCCGTAGCCACCGCCACCATTGTCCCTAGATAGGGGGGATCCGAAGCTCTTCCCCGGCACCCTATCTGAGGGGACATATCATCCCGGAGGCCTTCTTCAACACCATGCCAGCCTCCGGAGTGATGCGTGAGTAGTTCACCCTTGGACTATGGGTCCATACAGTAGCTAGATGGTTGTTTCTCCTCCTTTGTGCTATCATGTTTAGATCTTGCGAGCTCCGTTCATGATCAAGATCATATTTGTAATCATACATGTTGTGTTTGCGGGGATCCAATGGATATTAAGATACTATTTGCAGTGACCCAGCATACCACTTCATGATGTAGTACACTATAGTCGTTGACATAACACCAATGAAACACCGTTCACTAGTATTACATCCCTCAGAGTGGTACAACAGAAACATAGCAAGTCCAACACATGACTGTAGGTTACAACTCAACTCTTTACACAAGATCCAGAGAATAATCTAGGTTAAAGAGAGAGAGAAAGAGACTTCTTACAAAGAAGAATCAGAAATAAACAACTCAAATCTAATATACTAATCAGACTAGTATCTGAACTAATGGTCTGGCATTGCTGCTATTGCAATACACTACAGAAATAGATTCTATGGCTAGAGATTATATTCCTATCTAGTCAGTAACTTCGTCTTCACTTGGGCTGATGTATATTTGACTTCATTGAAGAGATTTAGCTTTTGATGATTATTCCTGGAGCATAACTTGATGTAGACGTCGTCTTAATGGCTTCAGAATCTAGCATGGGTTAATAAGATACGTTGAGTACGAGCATACTCAGCAAGTTCACTAGAAAAGGAGTGTTTGATGCACTATATCTATAGCCACATACTGTAGGTCATAGGCAATGCAAGTTTTTGTAAACATTTCTTCAAAGTTTGCTTTTATTCTGAAAAGCTATGTCCGTCAGCCTTCACAGGTTTACCAGAACTTTCATGGAGTTCCTTTCCCGCTGCGTTCATAACTCCTTCCCGGGACAGGGAGTAACAAGTTACAGTTCTTACACTCCGCAGAGGTGCGTCACTTTACCCATGAGAGACCTTAGGTTTTGTTGCATGGCCGGGAATATGTCCCCGTTCAAACTTCCTTGGTTTGAGGCCCAACCTAAGATCCAAGACAGTCACTGCCTTCTCCGACCCTGCATGTCTCCTTGGTGTACGCCAGCCCACCTATTGACTTCTTCTTTGCACTTCTTAGCAACATCACCTATTTTGGGTGAACTTTAAGTTTATTACTCCTTATTGCTCCATACATCTTCTACACTAGTCTTCCTTCTTGTTGCTGGCTAGTAATGATCTGATCTTGATCCAACCTTTAAATTGTGTTGATATTCCATATACTTTCCTTCATTCTTCTTGTAGGTCTTCATCTTGGTCTTTGGAACTCATCACTCCCTTACATGAATTCCCATTCCTATCTAGGTCTATAACATCAAGTAGTAACTGGATGGTGCACATGCATTTGCACACCAAGTCAAACTTCATGTACATATCTAGTCAATCAAAAAGATCCAAGAAAAACCAAGAAATTCAAATGTGGTACTTATAACACACAATATTCTAAGCCCAAAATATAGTAGTTGAGTATAATATCTCTAGAATTCAGGCTTAGTTGTGTAGTATATGACACCTCCTCGTATAGGTTTTCCTCGTGATACTTAGCACTTAGGGTTAAACCATTCTTTGCCTCATAATTTACCCAAATTGCTCAACTGTATGAGGATAATTTTAAGCAAAGTGGTCTCAATTTGGTTTTTACCAACCTTTTGTCTCACTTTTGGAATGACTAATTGAACCAACCATTCATCATTTAGTAAACTAATCTCACATGATCTCTCCAAATGACTAATCAGATTCTATTTGCTAACTTAAACCAAATCTTATTTGAATTTTCTAGTACCTATGACTTCTATCATGGTTCTACCATGCTATTTTCTTACTTTACTTGAAGATAATTTATTAATTACTTGTCATATTTACACTTATATCATGGTTTCGGAGCTAATCTCACCATGATCTAATTATGTTTTACCCATTCATCATGATCTAAGAGCTAATCACATCATGATGACTTTGTTTCACATTACTCTATTATTAAGTCTTAGCATAATTTCACTTCATTACCTAGAATTCTCAAGTGAATCCCACATGATTACTACTCATTACATCAACATTAATACTAATGATATTCATCATATTGTCTTTGGTTATCAACTAACAATAAGATTCCACTGTGCTACTTGAATTCTAGGGTTAGGCTACACCATTTAAACTACTTCAATTGATGTCTTAAACTTGATCCTAATCTGCTGTGGCCGATTGACTTTTTCTACAGTATCTTGGTGGATTATGTCTCCTTCGGAAGACACTAAACAACACTGTACTGAGGAAAGATGGACAACTATTTCTATGAAAGATGATTTACACATCTCGTGACAAGGTTATCCTCAAGGGGATACTCATCACAAGTCGTAAGATTATTTGGTTTAGATAGGATGGCTCCTACAGTCACTATCCAACCTACAGATCTTCCTAAAAGGGTTTTAATCCTAAGGTCCAATCATATGCTCTGATACCAGCTGCGGTGACCCAGCATACCACTACATGATGTAGTACACTATAGTCGTTGACATAACACCAATGAAACACCGTTCACTAGTATGACATACCTCAGAGTGGTACAACAGAAACACAATAGGTCCAAGACATGACTATAGGTAACAACTCAACTCTTTACACAAGATCTAGATAACACTCTAGGTTAAAGAGAGAGAAAGAGACTTCTTACAAAGAAGAATTAGAAATAAACAACTCAAATCTAATATACTAATTAGACTAGTATTTGAACTAATGGTCTGGCATTTCTGCTATTGTAATACACTACAGAAATAGGTTCTATGGCTAGATATTATATTCCTATCTAGTCAGTAACTTCGTCTTCACTTGGGTTGATGTATATGTTGACTTCATTGAAGAGCTTTAGCTTTTGATCATTATTCCTGGAGCATAACTTGATGTAGACGTCGTCTTAATGGCTTCAGAATCTAGCAAGGGTTAAGAAGATACGTTGAGTACGAGTGTACTCAGCAAGTTAACTAGAAAAGGAGTGTTTAATGCACTATATCTATAGCCACAGACCGTAGGTCGTAGGCAATGCAAGTTTTTGTAAACATTTCTTCAAAGGTTGCTTTTATTCTGAAAAGCTATGTTCGTTAGCCTTCATGGGTTTACAAGAACTTTCATGGAGTTCCTTTTCCGCTGTGTTCGTAGCTCCTTCCCGGAACAGGGAGTACCAAGTTACAGTTCTTACACTCTGCAGAGGTGCGTCACTTTACCCATGAGAGACCTTAGGTTTTGTTTCACGGTCCGGAGTATGTACACATTCAAACTTCCTTGGTTTGAGGCCCAACCTAAGATCCAAGCCAATCACTGCCTTTTCCGCGACCCCGCATGTCTCCTTGGTGTACGCCATCCCACCTATTGAATTACGACAATTGGCATTACAGACCGTTCAGATGCCGGAACTATCGTGGGACGTTGAGGGTTCCCACCCATATGTTTCATATCCTCTACGAATTACCAATTAATATGCATGCTACGAGTGATAACAGCCACGACCCGCACATTCGGCTCCATGCGGGAGGGAAAAGATACAGCTGACTTCTCCGTCCCATTCCAAATCTCATGGTCAACGTGTAATATACGGCGCAAGAATCACTGGCGACATTGGTTGTTAAGTCCTAGATAATATGTTCCTTTACCACCGGAACTTTCATAGTAGGTTATTACCTCATGGTAAATAACCTATAATCATATTATTATGAAAATATCGTTTTCTGACCTTTTTCAAATGCAGGTGATGACAACACTGGATTTGCAAAATAATTTACAGAAAATAATCAAAGGACATGAGCAAGTGTGAACTTGTCTTTTGTGATTTCAAGATTATGCAGGTGATGACCTTTTTTCAGATATAAGATCCAATATCTGAAATCAGCATCATTGGTCTGGTAAGAACTAGTGTTTTAAAGAAGCAAGATGCTTTTATGCATAAGTAATGTAATGCAAGTTGATAAACTCGAATCCCGGGGATAATGTTGATCTAGGGTTTGGAAACTGAAAATGGTTTCTTTAGAATGTGTTGTCCTTTTAGATAAGTTTCATACTTGTGCTTCTTATTAAGGCTTGTGAGTGTGTGTGAAACAACATGTAATTATAATGGTATACAACAATAAGATATACGAATGTGGAATTCTACTCAAAGACTACTTATATAAGAATTGCCTTATCTCCAAATCTTACTTTACACGTATTGACATTTATAAGTAACTTAAGTGTTAACAATTCTAAGTATATAAGTAAAGTATAAAGTAATGTGATTACGATTAATTGTCATCTGTTGACTGAAGTGGCAAAACGAATAACTTTTGAAGAAAATATTTCTTTATTAAGGTTTAAACAATCCTGATAGTTTTTAGAATATGGTTGATAGAATGTGATTGATATTTTTGATGCTTTCTTGAATAGTATGGACTTGAGATGCTTTAGGTCTTAATTAAAATAGACCAAAGTTAACTATAAAAACACATAACAAATTCTTTAGCCTTATATTTAAAGTCTTATAGACTAAAGTTAACTTTAAAGACATAGATGGATTTAAGGTGTAATGCTTATGATATTGTACTTGCTCATCTTATAATATTTCCTTAAAATTATTTAAGAATGGCATTAATGCTATTTGAGTAGTGGTTTCCTAACATTATAATGTATAAAATGATTTATCTCCTTATAAGGGTGTGGTTATGGTTTATGGATAAGTAAATAATATTACTTAACTACTTATGGATTCACTTTAGTGTTTTGGTATGTTTATAAACTTGTGGTTGAAGTAAGGGAAAAGGTTTTATTTAGTTGAGAATATTATTCCTGAAGATTTTATAATTTCATCGAAATCCTTTTTAGAAAATAACCTACAATTATGGTTGAATGATAATTCAATAAAATTGTATTTAAAATGTTTTGAAATTTTTTGACTTCATATTATCAATATTTAAGACTAATACTATTTATTGGACTCAATTTATTAATTTTAGAAATATTAGCATTTTTTATTTACCCTTATATGAATTATTAACTAAGGAAATAGGTTTAAATTCAAGTTCTTAAAGTGTTTTAAATTTTTATTTACCTCAAAAGTGGAATATTATATTTTTAACATGTAGGTATTATTTTGTGATCATTTTGGTATACTACATTTATTTTTGTGATTTATAAATAATAAGATATGATTTTTATAAATTTATTATTTTATAAATATTAATGAATTACAAATAATTAATTAAGTGAAATAATAATGCATGATTATAGTTTTAAATTATAGTTCTTATCTATCTAAGATTTGTGGTATTTTATTTATATTTTTAACATTTACCATTATTAAAATATGAATTATAAAAGTATTAATACTTATAAAATCTTTATTAAATAATTATTATTTAAATTTTTGGCTCAATAAAGTTGAATAATAGTTTTAAGTTATATATTTTATTTTTCTAAACATTTTCATATCTTACACATATTTTTCTGAATTATAAAAGAAAAGTTATTAAATTTTTAATTTTGAAACATTTTATAATTAAATTTTTAAATAATATTACAAACAGGGAATTACTTTTCTTACCCAGACTTAATCTCCCCTAGTCACTGACTAGTGGGCCACGTCATATACCTGGATCTAGCGAATACATTTGTTACTAGACTAGTTCTTACTCACAGGGGATGACACATGGGCTAGGGGCCACGTCACACGCCACATCGGCAAGGACCAGTCAAACAAGTTGAATGGTTCAAGGATGACGTGGGCCTGATGTCATAGTGACATCATCTGAAGAAGATCTTCAGATCATTGATGTGCTGGGAGATTGAGAGCACGCTGGACGCCGTTGATGGTTTTGTTAGAAAGCGGAGACGAAGGCGTACCGAGGGGTGGCTGAGCCGCTCTTTTTTGGTCGTTGGAAAGCAGTGCACAGTGGACAGGCGGCGGTGCACGGCAACGCGCGGTGGTGGCTCGGTATAAGAAGCAAATGAATCAACGAAAGGCAGTAGCATGCTCAGTAGCTCACCAGGAAGCTCGTGGAAGGCTCGGTGAAGGAAAGTGTGGCCGGAATCGAGATGGACGACGACGACCGGACTTCAGGAAGACGAGGTTGCCGCATCGATTCGAGGCGCCCTTGCTCAATTCCTTCGGCTAGGAGGCTCAGGGAGGTATGGCAGTTCTCATAGTATGCTTGTACTGCCACGGGAAAGGCTAGAACACTGGGAATCAACGACAACACGAGGCTAGGGTTTCGTTCTAGGGCCTAAATCGAAGAGGAAGAGATTGGGGATAAGGATGAGGGGAGGCGAGTGTTGCGGTCTTATCTCCGTCTTCAGAATACGACAAACGCCAGGGGCATCGCGGCGCGAGGTCACCGGCGGACGGCATCGTCCAGCCCACGCAGCTGCTTCACTACTGCGAGGAAGACGATGATGTGTTGTTTTGCTGATAACCCCCTGGAAGTTCTTATGAATCCATCCGCAGTCCCTTGGCGGTCCCACCGGTCAGCCAGAGAGGAGGACGAGCTGCGCTGGCTGCTGGGCCTTTGTGGGCTGCAGCAAAGTGAGCGGGAGAAGAAGGGGTTGCTGCTGGGCGGTAGATAGGTAGCAGATAAAATGGGCTGCGGCCAGAAACAATTTCCTTTTGTTTTTTCCTTGTTCCTTTTCTTTTTCTATTTTCTGTTTTGTATTTTACTTTTAGATTTGTATATTACTTATTTGTTTGAAATTTTCTATAAAATGTATTTGATAAATAATTGCAGCAATACTAATGCACTTAGTATTATTTTGTGAACTTTTATTATATAATGTTACATTTCTTTATTTTGTTTTTATAGATCCTTCTAATATTTGGTAAGGGACTTTGTTATTCATTTTCTTTCCATAATAAACCATGGATTTATTATATGATCCTTCCTTATTTATAAAACTTAATTTTTAGTTAACTTATAGTTTGGAGGGTAACTTTTATATAATGATCCTATATTATTATTTGATGCATGATATTCTAAGGATTTAATATGGTTAATATCATTCCCATGAATATAGTAAATACCAAGGTTTATATTTTGTTATAACTAGCATAAAAATTAGGGTGTGAATTGTAAATGCTTACCTTAGGGTTTAGGGTTCTTAATATACTTATATTATTTTGTTGATGTGAATAAAGATTAATGGCTAAACATATTGTCTTTATGTTTGTAATCTTTAATGATATCACCCTTTAAAATAGAAAGTTATTATTTGGAATGTCTAATGGAAAGAATTGATAAAGATAACTCCTAAGCACATATGGCTATGATAATTGGAAATTACAGAGATGTGCTTAAGTGATTTGCTATAGGAAAATATTCCTATAAAGCATTTTGAAGATAAAATGATTTATCCAACAGATGAGCTCGATGTTAAGCTTGATCATAGATTTAGGGTTTAGTGTTTACCAAGAGTTCCTATCTTCCATACTTAATAATTCTGGACTTCTAATTAAGGAATTTCTTTCCTAGATATTCTACTTCTTTATATCCATCGTCATGTGTTAACATGATGAGCTTTACTTCACAAGAATATTCTTATCCACCTTTTATTCTTCTAAACCATTTATAAATCCAATGAGCTTGACACTAAAGCTTTTCATAATCTTCACATATCCATACTTGGTTATATCAACTACTCTACTGCTGATAACCTCCAATCCAACAAGTAGTTACTTCTAACTCCATTCATACTCTTCCATAATCATCCACCACTAATATTACTCCAGTAGATGTATATATCAAACTACTCTCCTCAAAAGCTTACTATTCTTTTAAGAGGAATAACACTACTTCAATAACTCCATGCTACTCTAGCTTCAGCTTAATTATACTATCTTATCTCTACTTGACTCCAATATCTTATACTTAACTTCACATTATAACATGGTGACTTGTCATGGCTAACCTAGGATAACATATCTATACTAGGGTTCAATCATGTTCTATCCACCAATGTCACTTATACATGATATAAGCATTCAATCTTGGTGACTAAAGCATGATCATTAGAATCCTTTGATATTTATGGCTTAGGTTTCCAGTTGGCTAATCAAGGCTTTCATCCATACAACATTATAGTTGTATTATATTTTTCTTTTGTTTATCTCTATTGGACTAAGAGATATGATTCATTGACTATACACACTTGATCCAATAGGATTACTCCTATTAACTAACTTCAATATTCATCCTTGTAATCTTTACCTCAGATACTCTTATATGATTTCAGGAGTGAGTTAACTCCATCAATAATCCTCTTGATTTAATTCTCTTCCAACACTCCCATCCTATAGATGATATTTAAATCTTGCATTACCACTTACCTTTTATTACCTCTTTCTCTTAAGGACTGAAGTGAATGCTATGATAAGGACAAGAGTTGATAGGTCAAGAATTGATAGGTTAAGAATTGGTGAATCAATAGTTGATTACTCAACATTGATGAACAATAGATACTAGAATGAGATTCAATAGAGATGATAAGGATTGATATGGGAAGAAAGATATATGGTGAATGATCTTAACTTGGTTTCCTTCCTACTCAATCTCACTAAAGAGTTAAGGTTAGGTATTACCATGATACTCATGGTATAAGTAGATGAGATTAAGATTTAGTTCTTACATTCCTATTGCTTAAGTTATATTTATAACTTGGTATTCATGAGTTGTGTAATGAATACTAGGATATGATTACTTAAAGATCAAATATAAATATTTAACTAATGTATTAGGATTTAATTTTATTACATTTGATCTACCCTTAGATCAAATCATGTTTACCCAAAATAAGGTTTTACCAAAGGTCATATTGATACTTATCAAAGTCAACTTGATGATCTACTTCAATTCCATCAAGTTGAGAGAAGCTTCAATCACTTTGACAAGTTTTGTTCAAAAGCGCGAAAATTATTCGGATTTTCTATACATGAATGCAATGCACACATCTGGGTTCAGCTTATTTCTAAGATCTAATGTTGGGATGTTACACTATGTCAGATTGATTATCGATTCTATCATGTCTATGTTATTTGTGATATTGCATGCTCTTCGTTGCTAGTAGATACTTTGGCCAAGTAGATGCTTGTAACTCCAAGAGGGAGTATTTATGCTTGATAGTGGGTTCATGCCTCTAGTAATTTGGGAGAGTGACAGAAACTTCTAAGGTTGTAGATGTGCTGTTGCTACTAGGGAGAAAACAACAATCCTTTGTCCATGGGTAAATTGTATTGTTTACTTTACACACTTTGCTTAGTGCAATGATCCGTTGCTTGCAACTTAATACTGGAGGGGGTTCTGATGATAACCTGAAGGTGGATTATTAGTCATAGATGCAGTTGGATTACGATCTATGTATTATTTTGTAATGTACAATCAAATCTCGTAGGAGTCAAGATGTCTAGTATATGCATTGTTATGCTTTCTCAATCTGACAATTGCCCCGCTGTAATTTGTTCACCCAACATGCTATCTATCTTATGGAGAACATCTCTAGTGAACTGTGGACCCCGACCCAATCTTTATCATTGATATACCATCCACTATTTACCGTTTACTTACTATAAGCAATTACTATCTTCCACACTATACGTTAAATCCTTTGTTTTCAGCAAACCGGTGAGATTGACAACCTCACTATAAGTTGGGACAAAGTATTGTAGATTGTGTTGTGAAGGTTCCAAGTTGTTAGCAACACCTTGGAGTTGTTTCTTTACTCCTACTGGTTCGATAACCTTGGTTTCATAACTAACAAAAACTTGCTGCTGTGCTCATCATACCTTCCTCTTGGGGTTCGCAACAAGCTCTATATATCTGAGCCATCAATGGCCTCCTCGCGCTCGATGATGGCAGCCTCCTCGCGCACGTCGGCGGGGCGTCTCCTGTGTTAGGTACAAAAGCCCTCTCCTCGAGCTCGCCGTTGCGGCCTACCCGAAACTCTCCCTACATCTTGCATCCTCGAGCTCGACAACGACAGCGTCCCCATGCTAGGGATGGGGCCCTCTCCTTGCGCTCGGCGGTTTCCTTCGCGTGGCCCTTCCTGTGTCGCGCCTCCTCGAGATCGAAGATGGCGGTGCTCTCCTCGCCGTGTGCTCAACGGTGGTGAAGTCCCCGCACTAGGGACGGAAGCCCTCTTCACCGCTCATCGCCGGTGTCCTGCACGGAGCCCTCCTGCATATTAAAATATAGGGTGGGATTTAGGCCCATCTAACAATTTCAGGAAAATCCCTAAGGGCCCAATCATGGAAAGAGGAGTGGTGGGAGTTTAGTCTCACATGGCTAGTTGGGAGAGATTTACACCAACAGATAAGGTGAGCTCTCCTCACACTAGTATGACTTGGTGTGAAGTGAGGGGAGGCGTTCCACACACACGCTCCTTCTCCTCCGCCGCCCTCCTCTCCTCGCCGAGCCGATGTGTTCTTTTTGTCGCTCAGAAACGGGATACGAATGGGTTGCAACTAAAGCGTTAATGAGAATGAATTCAAGTTGAAACATTTTGTCTTAAGTGCTATTAAGTACGAGCGTTTCTAGTCATTCATTACGTCCATTTCTTTACATTGAACCCTATTTTATCCGCATGTGCCTATATATTGGAGAGTTCTCGCCTCTCTAGCGATAGAATAGAATCACTGTCTCCACGCGCGATTGCTACTTCCATTTCGTCTAATGTTTCTACCACGGGTGATCCCATTCCATCCATCGCGTACACGGCTGACGAAAGAGCACGGCTCCGGAACCCCGCCTCTCGATATCCTGTATGGGAAAGGGGCGAATAGGTTTTTGGGGAGTGTCTTCTACGCGACTTCTCGCTTTTCATCAACTACTTCCGCATCTTCATCATCATCATGGCCACCGAAGCCGAACAAGCTGCCGTTGCTTCCAAGAGAGCGGCTGATGAGGCGGCCGCCACCGCTGCTGCTACGGCCATTTGGCGTAACGGATGGTACAATATGATAATTCCTCTCTTACTTATTTTTGTGTGCATAGTACTAGTAATTTCCATAGATGATTCTATGATTATTCTAGTAATACATGGTTTCATTACCAAATAATAGTTTGTGCATGTCTGGCTCATAATTTATTTATGGATTAATATAATTGAAATATTGCCTAGATTCTCAACAATTCAAAAACCTAATATATGTAGGCAACTTTCGATTCAAGGCTTTGCCACTACACTGAAACCGTCCCCGTTTACGGGAACATACTTTAAGCATTGGCAGACCAAAACCACCTTATGGCTCATGGCGATGAACGTGTTCTAGGTCACCGGTGTTACTCCCAATGGAACGATTACTCCTAAACATGAGAAGGCATTCAGGGAGGCCACCGTCGTCTTTCTTAGAGCTATTCTGAGCGTGATCGGAGATAAGTTGGTTGATGCATATTTACATATGCGGGTTGCCAAGGACTTGTGGGAGGCGCTCGGATCTAATTTGGCGCAACTAATTCTGGATGCGAGATGTATACTATTGAGCAGTTCCACGATTACAAAATGGTTGAAAACCGTTCTGTATTGGAATAGTCTCATGAGATACAATGCATCACTAAGGATCTTAAGCTTCTTAATTGTGATTTATCGGGCAAATTTGTAGTGGGATGCATAATCACTAAGCTCCCTAATTCCTGGAGGAACTTTGCTACCACTCTGAGACACCAGAGGTGTGAATTCTCAGTAGAGGATGTCATTGGCCATATCAGTGTCGAGCAGAATTCGAGAGCAAAGGACTCACATGGAAAAGGGGCCGAAGGGACTTCTGTTGCCAATATGGTACAGAATAACTTCAACTCCCACAAGCCCATGGGAAATATTGGTGTCCAACATAACAACAACTTCAAGAAGAAGGGTAATAATACCTTCAAGAAAGATAAGAAGAAAAGTAGCTGCTTCACTTGTGGTTCAGAGGAACATTGGGAAAATAAGTGCCCAAACAAGTTCAAAAAAGCAGGATAGGACTCAAAGACTATCAACATGATTGTGAGAAACAATGAGAATGGGGCATCTGGGTATGGTAATTTGTTTACTCTATTTTTAGTTTGTCAAACTACTGATTGGTGGATTGACACGGGTGCAAATATTCATGTATGTGCTGACATATCATGGTTTTCTTCTTATCAGGCCATAGGGAACGGGTCTGTATTGATGGGGAATGGCGTGAGTGCTTGATACCTTCGATCCGGATTACGGATGTAGTGTAACTCTTTTTCCCTAGTAGACCTAGGTTTATCAAATCCTCGGGAAGCTGAAATAAAGTGAGATTACTTAAATGGACCTTCGAGAGTTTTAGAATTCCTTTTGTGTTTTCACCTGACCAAGAGTTTGCAATATTTTTATTATTGATGATGATGGAGAGAGAGGGCCTAGGGTCTTAGGTTTCACCAGTAGCTATGCAAAACATATGATGGGAATAAAAGATAATAATAAAGTATGCATGTAATTGTTAGAGCAAGATAATTATATGTGGGCAGTGCATCCATAATTTTTATCGCCTCCGCAACTGCTTATAGCAATAACCTACTAGTCTCATCCATAGAAGAAAGAGAGCTAATGATATGCATAGTGATATCACCGTTAATCCCAAGTAAATACCTCACATACAACTGTACTACCCCTTCTGTCACTAGGGTTCCCAACCTACAGATCAGTCATTACTCACACTCCCTATACCTTGATCAATCCTTGTGGTCTTGGGTACCTGACAAGTCCTTAGATTGAGGCAAGAGAGGGTAATATAATCATCATGTCATACATACTAATACATGATCCCATCTATGATAAATAACATGCACAAAAAGCTACATGGCTAGGCCGAAGACCTTAGCCCAAGGAGAATTACTCAAACATAGAGATGAAATCAACAATCATAAACATTGTAATAGAGATCATAAGATTGATAGCAAATAGTCTTACAATATCGCCAATTGGAGATGAGATCTACTATTACAAGTGGTGGAGTATGGCTATGGTGGTGGAGAAGGATTTGGAGATTTGGATCTAGATCTATTCCTCCGGTGTGGCGACTTCTGGTGGCAGGGAGAGTTGAGGTTAAAAAGAAGCATTGTTTTCTCGTCGCCCGAAGCCTCTTAAAAAGAAGCATTCTGTTTGACTTAATGGAGTCGATGGCAACTATATAACCAGAACTATATGGCCGGAATAAATTTCCCACAGTATAGTTGGTCGTTAAGTCTTCTGGATCCACATCACGGCTCCTAGTTTCTTTGACGTGTTGGAAATCTCGTATCTTTGGAATTTATGTTGTGATTCCCATCATCATACGTCATTATCTACGTAGGGAAAATAGCAAGAAAGGATTGCATACCCCTTTGATTATTAGGCATTAGTGGCAGGGTTTAGAGAGATATTTCATCAAATATATGAATAATATCTATTTTAAATATGGACATGGATGGATATATTTCACAGCCATCAGTTCTTATGTTCGTGGTGTTGGACGGTCGATCTGAAGTTCACTTCGGGAAGGATCATGCAGCTCAAGAACGTGTAGCATGTCCCCGTCATCAAGAAGAATCTCGTTAGTGGATCCCTTCTCTGTAGATAAGGGTTCAAGTTGGTTTTCGATTCTAATAAAGTAGTTGTTACGAAATATGGGCTATATGTTGGAAAAGGTTATGAATGTGGAGGTCTATTCCTCCTTTCCCTCGCGGATTTTTGTAATAAAATCATGAACAATATTCATTCGAGTGTTAATGAAACTGAAGTTTAGCATTCACGTCTTTGTCATATTGGTTTCGGTTGTATGACACAGCTAGAAAAAATTGAATTTAATCCCGAGTTTCACTTTAGTCAAAGGTTCTAAGTGCCATTCGTATGTGCAAGCAAAGAAACCTCGCAATCCCCATAAAACTACAGAGGAGAGACACTTGGCACCCTTAGAACTTATACATTATGATCTCTGTGAGATGAACGGTGTGTTGACTATATGTGAAAAAATATACTTCATGACTCTGATAGATGATTCCACTAGATATTGCTATGTATATCTGTTAAAAACTAAAGTTGAGGCTCTACACTACTTTAAGATCTATAAAGAAGAAGTTGAGAATCAATTTGAAAAGAAAATTAAATGAATCCGATCAGATCATGGTGGAGAGTATTTCTCTAATGAGTTCGATTCCTTTTGTGTGGAAAATTGTATTATTTTTGAGAGAACACCTCCCTATTACCTCAGCTAAATGGGGTTGCCAAATGGAAAAACCGTACTCTAACGGATTTGGTTAACTCCATGTTAGATACATAGGGTTTATCCAAGGAATGGTGGGGGAGGCTATATTGATGTCATGTCATGTCCTGAATAAAGTTCTGACAAAGGAGAATGAGATTACTCCCTATGATCAATGGGAGAAGAGAAGAATGACACTATCATACTTACATACATGGGGCTGTTTGGCCAAAGTCAATGTGCCGATCACCAAAAAGCTTAAGCTTGGACTAAAGACCGTGGGTTGTGTTAATGTGGGCTACGCTAATAATAGTGTTGGCTATAGATTTCTAGTAGTGAAATCTGAGGTACCTAACATGAATGTCAGTACAATTCTAGAGTCTAAAGATGATAAATTATTTGAGTATATTTTTCCTATGAGAGATATGCAAAACACTTCTAGACAGGAATCTGAGGAGACTCCTGAGCCTGCCAGTCCTATGTAGTATTATGAACAAACACATGATGAGAATCCTAAGGAGGATGACGAGGAAACCCTTGGTAGGGGAAAGAGACAAAGGACTGCAAAGTCCTTTGGCGATGATTTCCTTATGTACCTCATGGATGACACTTCCACTTCTATTTCAGAAGCTTATGCATTCACGGATGTTGATTACTAGAAAGAAGCGGTCCGTAGCGAGATGGATTCCATCAAAGCTAACGGTACATGGGAAGTCACTGAACGTCCCTATGGCTGTAAGCCATTGGGATGTAAGTATGTGTTTAAAAATAAGCTTCCCGATGGTACAATTGAAAAGTACAAGGATAGGCTTATGTCCAAAGGTTATTCTCATAAAGAAGAGGAAGATTTCTATGATACTTATTCACCTTTGGCCATACTGACCACTATTAGAGCATTACTCTCGTTGGCAGCCTCACATGGTCTTCTCGTCCATCAAATGGATGTTAAGACGACTTTTCTAAATGGAGAGCTGGATGAGAAAATCTACATGCAATAGCCAGATGGCTTTGTGATAGATGGTCAATAAGAAAAAGTGTGTAAGTTACTGAAATCATTATATGGCCTGAAACAAGCACCTAAGCAATGGCATGAGAAGTTCAATACAAATTTAACATATGTTGGCTTTTTTGTTAATGAAGCTGACAAAGGTGATATTATCGCCATTGTGGGGGCAAAGGAGTCATATTGTGCTTGTATGTTGACGACATACTGATATTCGAGACAAACCTCAAAGTCATTGAGGAGGTTAAGTCATTTCTATCTCAAAATTTTGAGATGAAGGACCTTGGAATGGCTGATGTTATCTTGAACATCAAACTATTGAGACATAATGAGGGTGGGATTACACTTCTACAATCCTATTATGTTGAGAAGATTTTGACTCAATTTGGATATTCGGACTGCAAAATTTCTCCAACACCATATGATCCTAGTGTGCGGATTCGAAAGTTCGAAGGCACATCTAAGGATTAGTTAAGATACTCTCAAGTCATTGGTTCACTCATGTACCTAACGAGCGCTATGAGGCCTGACATCATGTTTTTTGTGTGCAAACTGAGCCGGTTTTTTTCCAATCTGGGTGATGTGCATTGGTTTGTTGTTTAAAGAATTATGCTCTATCTGAAAGGTACTGTGAACTATGGACTTCACTATATCGAGTACCCGTTGTTTCTTGAAGGGTATAGTGATGCAAATTGGATCACTGATGCTAATGAGATGAAAGACACAATGGGGTATGTGTTTACCCTTGGAGGTGGTGCTGTTTCCTGAAAGTCTTGCAAGCAAACGATCCTAACGAGATTGATAATGGAAGCAGAATTAACAGTATTAGACACATCTGGTGTCAAAGTAGGATGGCTTCGAGATCTTTTGATGGAATTGCCAGTGGTTGAAAATCCAGTACCAGCTATCCATATGAACTGTGACAATCAGACTGTAATTGTCAAGGTAACGAGTTCAAAGGACAACATGCAGCCCAACAAAAACATAAGAATGAGATTAAAAGCTTTCAGACATTTAAGGAACTTCGGAGTGATATCGTTGGATTATATCTAATCGACTAAGAATCTGGCAGATCCCTTTACTAAAGGGCTATCCCGTGTTGTGATAGAAAATGCATCGAGGGATATGGGTATGAGACCCACATGAGTTGTCATGGTAGTAACCCAACCTATGTGATCGGAGATCCCGTGAAATAGGACCTAGAAAAACAAGCTAGTGGTTAACAAAGTTGAGTAGTTTACTAACCCACTCCATTGGAGATGCAATACTCTCGAAAACTGTATGGTAGGTTGAATTTTTTCTTAATGTGTTCCAAAGCTTTCATAAGAAAGATGCTATCCTACAGAGCAATCTTTGGAGGAACACACCTATATGAGTCCGACTATTGGTCATAGTCTATGAGATTGGGGTGATCTCTAGTAAGTTCATGAAAAGTCCAGGAGTGTGACTAATATGCTCCACCCGAGGGGTCATCTTTCGGCAGCCTAGTACTAGTAAGACATTTGGTGAAACCTCTTTACGCCAAATTGAAAATTCACAGTATAGTCGATTGTTCAGTTGTAAAGGAGCGTGGCCATCTGTTCTAGATGGATGTTCAACCTTAACAGGTCTCCACTAAAAATACCAGTATATCAAAACAGTGTTGAAAACACCATGGGCCTTTGGGATCTGGTGGGGGATTGTTGAAATATAGGTGGGATTTAGGCCCATCTATTAAAGAGAATGAATACGAGCTAAAACATTTTGTCTTAAGTGCTATTAAGTATGAGCGTTTCTAATTATTCATTACGGCCCTTTTTTCCGTTCAACCCTATCGTATCAGCCCGTGTCTATATATTGGAGAGTTCTCTCCTCTCCAGCGATAGAATAGAATCACTGTCTTCACGCGCGATTGCTACTGCCATTTCCTCTACTGTTGCGCAACATGGGTGACCCCATTCCGTCCACTGCATACACGGCTGGCAAAAGAGCAGGCCTTCGAAACCCCACCTCTCGAGATCCTTTACGGGAGAGGGGCGATTAGATTTTTAGGGAGCGTCTTCTACGCGACTGCTCGCTTTTCATCAACTATTTTCACGTCTTTGTCCTAATCATGGCCACCGAAGCCGAACAGGCTACCGCTGCTTCCAAGAGAGCGATAGACGAGGTGGCCGCCACCGCTGCTGCTACGGCCAGTTGGCCTACCGGAGGGTATAATATGCTAATCCCTCTCTTACTTATTTCTGTGTGCACAATACCAGTAATACATGGTTTCATTACCAAATATCAGTTTATGCATGTCTGGCTTATGATTTATTTTTGAATTAATATAATTAAAATATTGCCTAGATTCTCAACACTGTGTAGCGCATCGTCCGCAAGTTCATCAGCGATCGACGAGAGTGCTCTCCTGTTGGGGATTTGGGATGGAGAGAGAGAAGAAAGGCGTGGACAGGGAGAAGCCAACAAAGCTAAAAATAGACCGGCACAAAAACTACTCAAAACCATCATTTTTGCATTTATATGCATTTTAACACAGTAATCACCTACTCCCTCCTTTAGGGATTATAAGGCCAAAGAGCTTTTTTATAATGTTAGGAATTACAAGGCCTTTCTCATTTATTATCATCTCTCATCCAATGATGGTCTTCTTTTTCTTTCTCTTCTCTCATGCATGTATAACTATTGGTGCATATAGTAATCAAGAAGGTGAGTTATTGCTTTTCTTAATCCTATCAAAATTATCCATAGGCCTTATAATCCCTAACAGAGGGAGTACAAAACATTGGGAGTTTTAGAGTTAAGGGCAACCAAAATACCACCAGAATGACCATGCATGTGACGTATACAAAACCAAGCAAACTCAAAACCAGCGGCAAGTTGCTTTGCAAAAGAGATCGCATAGCTCCTAGCTCTCTTTTTATCCAACCAGCATCCGTGTTCCCCTACTGCGCTGCGGCTTGGCCAAGTCGAAAGGAACACACTGTCACTTATTTTGTTTTTTGTTCTATGGGTACCCTGTCGCTGTTGCTCTAAGACACAAACCAGATTACCCAAAATATTAAGATGTTAATCACATATGGAGCATTGTTGAATTATTAACCACACTCGACCCACCCATGCATGATGACCCTGTGCAATCGTTGTCTTGCCAGTGGCTTCATGCGCATGCGATCGAGCAGCAGACTGTCTTCTCAACATCAGGAAACTATGTACCCGTCATCTATCCTACCCATGTGCACGGAATATTCTTCCAACTTGGCAGAACGCGATCGTGCAACCGTGATTCCGTGAACATGCATGATCCTCTAATCAGTCTAAACCGGCTGTAAGTAAGAGCTCTTGAATAGGAAAGAAAGATCCTCTCTGCTCGCCCAGGTTTCGATTTCTCGTGGCTATAAACTGAACTGCTCCTGCCGTCTGATACCATTCATTCATGATTCCATATCCATGGCTAGAATCCACACCAGAGAATGTTGGGCTGATCGATGCTTCCAAAGGAACAAACAGGTGCTTTTGCCGATCGAGCAAGTGCGCATGGTCCAGCCTAATATGGTCCAGCCCATTAGCTCATTCCGATAATTCGGAAAGGCCATGTGAGAAAATTACAGCTAACGCTATCCTTTATGACATTCGTTGCATAATACACAGAAACTTATTTTTGCAGCTAGCATGGTCTATGGCTTAATCTTTTGCACATGTGCTAAATGAACAATTTAACATTGTTAACATGTGTTATCTAGCTGGCCGGGTCCTCTGTTTTGATCACAACATAATATTCGAAACATAAATATATTACCAAAAAATCATTTTGTGACATGTCCACCACTGATCCATTTTATAAAAATAATATTTTTATCTCTTAAAAACATACATATGCATATACATGTGTACGACCAAATTTACATCAAAATATATTTTTATATGTGACGTAAAAAACAAATGTTAAAATAAAATGAGATACTACTTTTTTGCCTTTTCAAATAAAATGAGATGCACGGAATATTCTTGCAACTTGGCAGGACGCGATCGCGCAACCGTGAACATGCATGGTCTTCTCTAATCAGTCTAAACCGGCTGTAAGCAAGAGCTCTTGAATAGGAAAGAAAGGTCCTCTATGCTCTCTCGGGATTCGATTTCTCGTGGCTATAAACTGAACTGCTCCTCCCGTCTGATACCATTCATCCAAAATTCCATATCCATGGCTAGAATCCACGCCAGAGAATTTTTTTTTAAATGGGGTCAGAGCCCCGGCCTCTGCGTAAATCGATGCATGCAGCCTATACCAGAGAATGTAGGGCTGATCGATGCTTCCAACGGAATGCTTTTGCCCGTCGAGCAAGTGCGCAGGGTCGTGACGACGATCGATGCAGTAGCTGTTCAAATTTTTGGCTAATATATGGTCCAGCCTAAGCCTCTGCAGAAATCGGAACCGGTCAAACCGAACAAACCGGCCAGCTATACTCTATTAGTTCATATTTCTTTATAAGTAAAATCTAAACCTTAAATTTAGTACAAACTTTTGAGCTAGCTCAAACCGGTTAAACCAATCAAACCGGGTTTGCACGGGTTTGCACAGGCTTAGTCCAGCCCATTAGCTCATTTCGATAATTCCTGACGGCCATGTGGACCATTTATGCATGATAAGAGGTAAGATTAAAGTTTAGTTTTACATCGCTAGTTCAGTGTGTTAGAATTAGTATTAGTTTCTATTTCCGTATGTGTTATAAAGTCTTGTAACAGACCGTTTCCGCATCGCACCAATATATATTCACGATCGGTGAAATTCGGGATTTTATCCGAGTACATCCTAGATCACTCAACTGTCCCCGATGCTGTCGTTTTGGCCCTGCCTCTCTCCTTGCTCCTGCTAGGTTCCATGGTGACCTCGACGAGCTCGCAGGTGATCAACCTTGGGGCACCGCCGTCCGACAAGCTCACGCGGCAGAATTACCTCAGGTGGCGTGTATAGATCATGTCCTCGATTTTCAGAGCTCGCTATTAGACCACGTAGAGATAAAACAAAAAAAATTACCCTACGTGGTGATTCTAAGATCTTGCTGAGGTAGAAGGCCATGAGGATTACCACTAGACACGCGGTTGTGGATTACTGATGAAGCACGTCAGTTGATATAGTGCAGTCCTTACGATCCGACTTGATCACGATCTTTCTGGTGCTGATCGTATATCACCACTGCTGGTATCCACACGTACAAGGAGATGCGCCCATGGTGGAATGCTAGATCCAGTACGACGGCAGGACTGCTGTGGAGCTAGGGTTTCTAACGCATGAAATGACCTAACCGTCAACCCTCCTGGGTTTCTGCGCCCCACTATATATAGGGAGTAAAAGTGGGCTCCACTCACTTGTGGTCTATTCACGAAAGCTCATATAATATTAGTCATTATGAGTCTGACTCACTGACTTAGTCCAAATCCGGCTTGCCTCTAACCCAACCAGATTTCCGGTTCAGGTCTAATATGAACTTGCTCCTGCTCTTAAGTGTATGACCCCGCAGGCTCATAGCGACTTGAACACGATTGGAGTCCGACTCTTAATTGATCAATCGGTAGCGGCTCCTAGCAGAACGTGCCGACTTCCAAGTACCAAAGAGTCATGATGACATGCCTTTTAATGCGACTTACGTCCGAGTCCATTTTTTCTCACGATATACCTTGTCAAACTATAGGTGAATAATTGTCATCCCTTAAATAGTCCGACTCTCTTATCGATCCGAGATAAGTGATTCATCCGAATAACTCTTAGTCGATCGTCTCGGTTAACACTTAACCGAGTCGTGAAAAGTCATGCTTTCTGAATCATATCATCCGGGAGGGCCCAGAGAATATCTCTCCAAGTGGAGGGGCAAAATCTCATCTTGGTTTTTCATATCACGCATCTTGATTCTCAGTCGACCTGAACTCTGCCATTATAATTGCCCAGTAACAAAATAGCGTTTGACAGAACCTAAGTTGGTGATTCTCAAATCGGATTGTGCAACGACCTCAGGTCTAAGTATTGCATTGATTGAGACATACAAATGACGACTTGTTTGTTATATCTCAATATGGGTCAATCCGGCTTGCTAAATTCTTTAGCCGAATATGTATAAGTCGTAATGGCATCACCATGCCCATAACAAGTGGAACCGAGTCATCTTCCGACTTTCCCATTGGTCTAAGTTGTGTGTCCAGCACAACCTCAATGACCAAGGATATTTAGTATGAACAACATGATTATATAGTCCTACAACCGAATCACATATTTAATGATATACATCAGATGTTGATACATCGTAAACGTATCTAGATGCTCCATGCTTGTTTTGTACCAACTATCTACTATAGACTTAAGTCTGGTCACATGCAGGCCATTTGAGACCATCTGCCGTTCTGTGTGTCTGGCACGTGGGCCCTTGTGTCCAGCTGTTGAACGACGCACACCTCCCCTTCTCTCTGTCCGTGCAGGCCTATGCGCACACCGTCCTCTCCTTCCTGGCTCTCCGTCTCTATCTTCACGTTCGCCCCATTCCGCGCTCTCTCTCCTCCTACCCTCTCTCCGCATCAGACCCCGCCGCCTCCAATCACAGGCAAGGCGACAACCACAACAAGGGGCATTGCCCCTGCTCTCCTGGGATCGGATCCATACTAGGGTTGTGGAGCAGCAAGGTCGAGCTCGCCGGAGGTCGAGCAAATGGCCTGCCTCAGCATTCCGCGGATGAGAGGAGGCGTGAAAAGATGGAGCTGGAGGCCCTCTGGCGGGCGCATTAGAGGAGCGACCTGGCTCACGACCGGCGCAAGAAACCCCAAGACATCCAGCGATGGCGTCGCAGTTGATCGAGGAGCGAGTCCCATGAGTTCTTGGTGGATCTCGGCCTCCCCGACGGGCTCTTCCCGATCCCTTCCCTGGTGGAGCTGGGCAACAACCGCACCACCGGGTTCATGTGGCTCCGGCAGAGCCAGTCCGGCGGCCTCACCCACACCTTGGAGTTGGACGCCATTGGCAAGCAGGTGTGGTACGCCCCTGAGGTGACTGCGTTCGTGGAGCGCGGGTGGATGAACGCCTTGACCGGCTTCAAGACTCAAGAGCAAGGAGATACTCATCTGGGTCGCCCTCTCCGAGATTGTCATCAGCCCCTCCGGCAGCAAGATCGTGTTCCGCACCTTCATGGAGCTCGGCCGTGCCTTCCTGGTCATGGCCTTCCAGCTCACCCCACCGGTGCTGGAGGTGGAGGCCAAGGCCTCCAAAGGGTACGGCGCCGCTGCTGCCGCCGCCAACTGAATTGATCTGCTACTTCGGCAGGCAAGTCAAGGAACGACTCGTGCTTTATTTTGTTAACGGTAAGCAATTAATTTCTTTGCAAGATCTGGTGGAGGTCGACGGTGTCTGTCGCCGTGCCAACCTGTTAGTCCATGACTTTTCGTTTCTATCAGTGATCAGTGTGATGTTGATGGATGCTATTGAAATAAGCGTTGTGCTCTTGAGATCTGAGTTGGTACTCTATGCTGCTATTGTTTCAGTTTGCTACATTTGTTGCCTCTTTTGTTAGATCTGTTTCTTAGCTGCTGATGGGCGAGGTGTGTGATGTCATCTTAAGGTATGATATATCGGTGTAGTATCTAGAATGAATCACTATGCAGAGTCGTGTGTTCTCAATGATCTTCGATGGCACTGGGAAATGGATTGAATCCTCCCTCTATACACTAGACTCATGAGATTTCCCTGTTACTGCTTATACATGTTTTTAATACTCTCTTCAGTTCAAATTAATGTTCTTAGATTTGTCTAGATTCAGTCTGAATCAGAGGTAAGTATATATATATTCATGTTTGCTTATGTTGTGCAGGAGGCTACTGCCACAAACTCCAACATAACTGGGATGTTGATTCTCTTGCGAGTTAGGAAGAGACTGTAAAGAAAGGAACAAGCGGAGATGACCAAATCAGAATGCAGTGTTGCTCCCTAACATATGCAAGCTAATTTTGTCGATCTTGAACTTTATTTTCTGGTATTCTCACCATGATTCTTCAATGGGGGTTGGATATACATCCTTGGTGCACTAGAAATTGCTAAATAAGTCACTATTGTGTCTTAGTTCATTAGTGAATTCAATTTCCATGCTACATAAGTTTTTAGTTGTCATTCTCTTAGTTCAGTTTGAGTGGCAGTATCAAAAGTTTGTCCTCTTAAGATCCTTACCAGGGATAAAAATAAGCTTTTTATTGACGTCTCTTGTGTTCATCCTTTGTTATACCATGATTCTAGACTGAAATCTCCCTTTTCAAACAAAAACAGTTTGCTTAAAGAATTGCATTCCGCAAGGACTTGAATAGTTGCAGCTATCTTATCAATAGTCTTATGCTATCAACATGTCTGGCTATACACCTTATATTTTGTTATTCGGTAGGCTATGAACAACCATAAATTTAAGATAAATGGAAGCTATACATATTATTGAGACGCTTGCATTTTAACAGATATTCTTTGCATGCATTAGTCTCAGAGCCCTACACACCAACTGTTTAGGATTTCGATTTGGGTGTTGATCGTCCGTACCATACCTGAACTTAATTAGAGATGAAGTTGGAGCTGGTCCTCTGGATCTCCATGCTATGGATTACATTGTAATGCCTCCAAACCTTATCTCCAATGTCGTCATTTGTTTTAATGTCATTTTTTACTCAATATTTATTCATGGTCTGATGTCTTTATGCAGTCCATCCCAACTTACTGCTTTTTTGTTGGCAGGATATAGGTTCACAACCATTTGAGCCATGACCCTTTACGCCAAAGAAAATTGATTATAATGATGATGATGCGATATCATGAAGCTAGAAAGATCTAGTGAATAATTATAGTGTAGTGACGAATGAAAAATAGAGCACCAATACAGAGAAAGGATACATAACTTTGTAGTTATCACTCTTAATTAGTTTATTTTGAGTGGAATCATAAAAGTCGATCCTCCTCGGATACTTACACGACATAAAAAGATTGAGCTCTTTTTGGATGCTTCTTGCGTGTATTCTCCATTTTAACTATGATTCTAATTTAAATTTGCTTATCAGTGTGCGCTGGATAGCGTGAGAATTACATCTCTACATCACATTTATGTTTCTTGGGTTAAAGTAAATTGCATATGATAATATAGCTCTAGATTCCTATTTGTTGTCCTAAAAAGGCAGAATTATCCCATGCCACTATGATCCATTGTGTTTTCATATGAAATAAACGACAAGTTAAATCCGGCCGCAACCTAGATTAAAGCTGCTAAGACTATACCTCCACTGCCACCCTGTGCGACAACACCGTGTAGGCGGTGTTGGCGAAGCACACTTATTCATCTAGTGTTATAACCCTGATGCAGATATGTTGAGAAATGTTCACCCGATAATTACTGAACAGAAGGATATTTGGACACGAGCTCAGGTATAATCAATGACAAGCCTTCTTGGTTGCTTTCGGATGTAGCTCTATGTAGTTCGTAAAAGAGTACCATGTTTTGCACTTGAATTAGAGGGAACCTAGCAGACAGGAAAAAAAGACAGAAATGCTTGCCCTCAAACAACCACTCGGGCGTGAGTGCTGGGAGGCAATGGACACCTGTCATGGATAACTCCTGCTGATCGCCACAACGGTTGCTCGGAGCGAATACTTGAGAAGGCCACCCATACCCATTGAGTTGTGCACCAATTGAAGTCTAAGTCAAATTGCAATAACCTTTCTGTACAATTTTAAGGATATGCTTCGTGGATCCGCGGATGTATTATTTTTAACGTAAATTAGCTTTTACTTATATAATCTGTCAAGTGAGATTACCTGCGTGTGGTTACACTTAGTTAAGAGGTTATTCATATGGTGATGCTAATTTCTGTCAAGTGTTTTAATCGTGATTGGTTGTCCCTGCTTTAGGCTATTGGAGTGTGTTTCGCTCTTCTTTTACCGAAATGATTCAAAATCTAAGAGGTAATTGCACCGTTGGGCCCTGTTTGGAAGAGAGGTTTTTAGGCCAGAGCCACTGTTAATTAGAGCCGAGTGAAAATAATATCTGGCTGCAACAAACTGCGTTTCGAAGACCAGCATCTGCCCCCTCCAAATCCATTGGATTCAACTTTACGCTAGTAAAAGTAAAGGGTTTTTATCATTTGGTGCCACTATGACCAAACCAAAACTCATTTTTTACATTTGACCGATCAAAACTCTAATATTGCCACTACTACATTACAACACTACTCGGTTTTGCCATTTCGTCGTCTTTCCACCATTAGGCTAAAATAAATTTTTCCATTTGTGGGACCCCAAATTTGTCCTCCGAAAATCCTTGTTATCCATACACCATGACCCCATGATCAGTATGTCGTGGCACATAACCTACAAGTATCAAAGTAAACATCCATTACTTAAACGGATACATACCTTAGTTACGCTTAAGGCTACCTCAATCAATATCAGCGGAACTTCATCAGTGTAGAGCCTGAGCCATGTCTTAACATACAGGCAGCTTACTGGAAGAATGTCCTACCTCGCATAGTCATGAACGCCACCTTCTTATTCTTTACTTCTCGAATCTGACCAAGTTAATAACCAGGGACAATGTTAGTGAGTACTTTGAATGTACTCGCAAACCACATTAAAATATCAATAATAAAATGATATGCATTATGGATGTGGTAATAGGAGGGCTCTATGAGAGGTTCTTTTCTAAAATAGTTTCTCTTGTAGATATAGCATCTACAAGGTTTTGTTGAAACCTTTTGTAAAACCTTTGGAAAGTCTTTTTGAAAAGTTTTATAAAACACTAGGATTGGGTCACTCTATTTAATCTCACGGTCCTCAACCGACCGGACCTTCCATCTTCCATGATCCTTCAGATCACCTCACCTTCCCTGGTGTCCCTCAGACCACTAGGGTTTTAAAACACTTTATTTTCCGAAATCCTTTCTGAAAACAAAACCAGCACCGCTCTACAGCAACCTTCCCAATCGTACATGACCGAGGACTCGACTATTCGAATAGATTTACACTCTGCAGAGGTTGTACACTTTACCCACACCATCCGGGTATCGTGCCCTGATCCACACCGATCGTGGATCAAGTAACCGATTGAGACCTTCGGTATGCCCACTCTAGTCTTATGTTTTGTCTACACTTTGAGGCATTTTTATACATTTTTTAGAACTAACCTATTAACAAGATGCCACAGTGCCAGTTCCTGTTTTTGGTTTAAGAAAAGATAGTAAAGTAATATTCTCGGAATTGGACGAAACGAATGCCCAAGTTCCTATTTTTACCGACACGATACAAAGTTCGATGGAGAGACGAAGAGGTGCCATGAGGCAACCCCACCAGGTGGCCGCGCGGCCCCCTGTCCATGCCACCATATGGTGTGGTCCACCCAGGCGTCCACCGACCTCGCCCTTCGACCTATATAATTCCTTCGACGCATAAACCCTAAAAACATCCAGCCTCCATGCACGAAAAGTTCCGTCGCCGCTGCCATTGTCCAGACAGGTTTCGGGGGTCAGAAGCTCCTGTTTTGGCACCCTGCTGGGACGGGGATTGACCCTCGGAGCCATCTCCATCGACTGCACTTCGACTCCATGATGGTTCGTGAGTAGTTCCCCCTTCGACTACAGGTTCTTGGTTGTAGCTAGTTGGTACTCTGTCTCCCATGTACTTCAATACAATGATCTCATGAGCTGCCTTACATGATTGAGATCCATATGATGTAATCGGTCTTGTGTTTGTTGGGATCCGATAAATTGTGGAATTGTGATCAGATTGTTCATCATATTATCATACTACTGTTATTTAAGATCTTGCATGCTCTCCTATACTCGTAGTTACCGTATCAAGTAGTTGCCTATATCTCCAAGAGGGAGTATTTATGCTCGATAGTGGGTTAATGCACTTCGCATATCATACCAGTTATGAATTGAATTTTCTGGCAGTTCATTGAGCCATGATCCAGGCGTCTTCCTTATCATAAGCGGGAGATATTGGACTGTGACCAGGATGTTTCCTCCTTTGGCGATGTAGCAGGCCTGGAAAAAATCCTGGACCCAGGTATCTGGCCGAGCCACGCCGTCATAGGGATGGATGTGTTTGGCAATACCAAAGTCAACCTGAAATTTGGTCTGAGTATGCATGGGCCAAAGCACTTGGGTCCCACGTACACATCTTCTTCCTCGTACCGTCGCGCTTCTATGTTTGACTCAATGCGGTGGCGAGCGTCATTTGGCAAGAGAGATCTACGCCTTGGAGGCTCATGGCTTCTGCGTGGCGGAGTCGAATTTCTGCTTCTCCTCTCACCATTGCCGCCTCCGCCCCTGCAGCTTCCATGGTTACGGTGTGATCCTTCATGGTCGCTTCCTGGAGGCGATGCTGGCCCTGGTGGATTGTTTCCGGCAGGATTACGCGGTGGTGGTGGTGGTGGAGCCTCATTGTGATGACTCCGATGCTGATTTCTTCGGGCTCCATCCCTAGTTGATTCAGGACGATCCGGATCATCTCATTGTTCGGTGTTACCAGCCGGACGGCTTGGTGGTGGCATTCTTAGCGGATCTTGCTCTCGCTGGCGGCGCACTTCCGGGTCTTCTCTATGGCGATTGTTTTGCCGACGATGGCCCTGATAGGGGACCATTGCCCTGATGGCAACTTCAGATGCAGCCGGACTAACTCTTGCCCAGTCAGATGTCGGCCTGCGAGAGTGGCCGTTTGAGCCGGTCCTTGAATTCTCTTCTTCTCCCCGGGGACGATAGCGTTGATCTGTATCCCTGCGGGGTCTTTCATCAGTGCTTTGCTTGGCACCAGTGTGGCAAAATTCCGACTTTGAGGCCAGCTTGCCACTGAATGACACGACCGTTTTCTACTGCTTTAATCCTTTGTCTAGCAACGTGACACATTGCCAGACGTGCTCTGGAGAAGGATTATTGGCGAGGATGGCTCGAGCTGCTGCAGCGTTTTCCAACGGCGTGCTATAGACTCGTATCTTCTCTCCAGTTTTTTCGTCGAATAGATCTCTGTGGATATCCAGGTTCTTATTAGCAAGAAAAGGATCTCCCCTTGTCTTGTTTGGTTGTCGCTTGAAATCTGACTGATATTTGGAAAGATTACTATCTATCTGTTGTTTAAGATCGACGATGCGTGCGGCTTCCTTGAGTAAAAATAAGTGGTGCTTTTTCAGATCCTCAGCCATTTTCTCCAGCGCATCCGGAGTGAGATCCAAAGCCGTTGGGATTGGAATTGTGACAGCATCTCCGTAAATTTCACATGCACCCTTGGTGACGACATGTCCATCCACGGGAGGGTCGATCGGCATGGTATTAATCGGATCTCCATCCTGATTCTCCATCTCGACCTCTTCGTCAACTTTTTCTTTGTTGGTGTCCTCGACGTCCAGCTCTGCCGGTGTCAGATTCTTGTTCTTATTCTTATTCTTTGACCGCCCAGTAGCCTTAATGTGCGTACCGGTGGCAAAGACGGCTTTTGGTCTGGTACTTAGGGATAAACTTTCATTGGTACTTTCGTAGTGGTTGGCTTGTGGACCTCGGATGAATCTCCGGTGTCCATGTCATCCTGCGAGGTGTAGCATTCATCCATGCTATCATATGGACTAGGGGTATTTTCCGGCTCACCTTGCGTTGGTTTGGATGCGTGTTCTTATTCGTACTCCTCCATCTCCTTCTCTAAGTCCCGAAGTTCCTGCGATGTTATTGACTCCTGAGGGGAGCCGGGTACGTCGGCGTTTTCTTCGATCGCGTCGAGAACTGAATCGATGCCGGCTCCAACATCGACAAAATCGGATCTAGAGCTTATGTGGTACACGAAACAGTGCTTCTTCTTGTTCATGTTCTTGAGATAGTGGCACAGCTGGGTTTTCGCCTCCTCCATCTCAAAGCTTTCCTTGATATCAGCGATTGCTTCGTAATTGATGTTGGGGCGTCTTGTCCTCTTTTTTATCGTGCTCCTCAAGAGTTCTTTTTCTTCTACGGCTTCAGTACGACTGGATCCATAGCGGATATATTCTTCATCCGTGAATCCAATATCGACATGGAGATCAGATCCGGATTTTTCCTCCACCGCTTCTTCCACTACAGGAGTGGGCTGCGTGGGTTCAATTTTCTCCGGGATCTTGAACTCTTCTGCCTCTACGGACAGAGCAGATCCAGATTTTTCTTTCGCCATGGTCATCACCTCAAGGGTGGGTTGGGCGGGTTCAGCGAAACCGAGATAAATATCAATCTCGCCAATAGAAATGATCGTGTAGGTTGTCACAGGTTTGCTAGCCAAAATCCAGTTCTCGTCGAGAAGGACGAGAGGGCCATCACTAGCATAGACCACGCGACCCATGGCGATTGTTTGGCCAATTCCTGCACGCGCAGATTCCGCCTGGAACGAAGCTCCAGAATTCACCCGCCTCACGGTGGGCGCCAAGTATCGTCGAATTTTCGACAAGTACGCCATAGGGGGTCCTGACGGCATTGATAAGATGGGGTGTGAGACGTTAGATGTTCTAGGAGCGGTGAGCACAAGTTTACCCAGGTTCAAATTCGACTGCGCTGATCGGATCCTACTCCTACTAGCAACCGAGTAATATATCGGCATAAGCCGGATTTTATAGCGGATTACAAGAAGGTTCGCCTGTTCGGGTTGTGATTGTGGCTATTGCTATGGTTGTTCCCTAAAGGCTCCCATAGGGCTGGTTTATATAGTCACTAGGACCTAGGGTTACAAGAGAGACCTATCCAGCTATGTTATAGAGTCGGTAACTAGATACAACTTGGACTACAAGTAATACTACAGGCCTAAGTCTGTAACATCCCAAAATTCATGATCTACAAAATCTTGCATTTCATTCATGCATTCATAGCATTCTTGGCTTGCACAAAAATTTTAAAATTAAAATTCAAATAAAACCAATTATATGCCTATTATATATATATATCCTTAAGGCATGATTTTATTTTATTTTTCAAAGCATCAAAGTGTATTTGAATAGATAGTGGTGTTTGACACACATTTGATCACAAGGTTCACTGTTTAAAAATCCAGAGAAATTTTGAATTCAAACTCATTTGAGTTAGGTTTGAAAATGATTCCTGAAAATCCAAATAGAAAAATAAAAAGAGAAAAGAATACGAAAAAGTCCAGTGCTACCTATTCGGCCCAACTCCAGAACAGGCCCAGCAAGCCACCCGGCTGTTTCCCCTCTCCCCTCTCTCTCACCCGCACTCGCCTTACCCCTCTCACTGACAGTGGCCCCCACTGCCACCTCATCTTCTTCCTCAAACCTCACGCGAGACCAGCGTCGCCGCGGTCGTTTCCTCCCGGTGATGTCGCGAGTAATTGCCGTTGATGGCGAGCGTAACTCACTCCCCCTCACCGGCTTCTTAACACCCCCTGCCCCCACAGCATTTCCCCTCACTCAAACATGCTCGAGCTTCCCCAGGATGGCCGTATTGACGCTTACTTCGCCGCGGTACCGAACCACTTCGACGACCGATTCCGGTGAGAGCTGCCCGCCTCTCACCCTCTAGTTCTTGCTAGCATGTTCGCCACACTCCCACGCATCTAAAGTTGCGTGCGAGCTTCTTTTTGGTGGCTTGCAGCATCATCTTTGTCGATGACCGCGCGTGCCCGACGACAAGCTCTACTCCGGCGACTTCTCCTGGTAAACCTAGCCCTTCCCCTTCCTTCTGGTTCACGCTTGCACACTCAACATTCAATTATGTGTCTAACGCCGTCTTTTTCTTGCCTTCCCATGCCTTGTAGCTTCATCATCGATGACGCCCGAACACACCCGTCCCTAGTAGCATCTCCGACGAGAAATTCCTAGCGACCTCGTGCGCCCCTTGGCCAATGGAGACCACCTCGAGAAGCCCCTCGCCACAGCGACTCCGGTAATGCCCCGTGCCCTCTCCTTTTCTTCCTAGAACTGCTGGAACGCCGTTGGCAGAGCGCCGCCGCCGCGCATCCGTCGCCAGCGCCACCAGTTAGTGGTCAAATCGCTGTGAGCCGTTAGATCCAGATCCAGTGGCTAAGTTAGATCACTTAAGCGGAGCGTTTTTTTTATCTTAGCCGTACAGGGTCACTTAGATCCAACGCTCCATGTTGGCCGATCAGCGCGAAGCGGTATCGACCAATCAGACACAGCCACGTGTCTGGGATTTTGATTTAAAATATGTTTTTATATCTATTAGAGATTCAAACTTGTAAAAATCATATCTTTAGGTCCGTTTGGCCAAATTTTGCAAATAATATACCATTGGAATCAGAAAAATAAATCCTACACTACTGCGGGCTTAAATTTGTAATTTTCTTCTGTAAAATTGGGTTTATTCACAGAATCAAATATAGGCCTATTTTGGCTATATAAAATATTTGGAAAATGGTTTTAAAGCAAATTTAAGTTTATTTAGAATGTAATTAGATGGTTTTGTTATCAGTGCTGTTTGGTTTGATTATATTAGTGTAGAAATTCATTTCATTGCATTTGCATGCATTCATATATTTTTGCTTGATTATTTTGAATCTAAATTTAGTGATATTATTTTATGTGTAGATTTTGGTGCTAGTGGTAATTGTGATTGTGAGGATTGTTGCTACTCCCCCAACTACCAAGGAAAGTGGTGCTTCATGTATTTTCCCTATTATTTTGACTATGCACTAGAGATATTTTGTATAGGGCTTGCATGAAATTTTGCTAAGTATCTATATGCTATGCCATGGGAAATCCTAGTAGTTGTTGTCTTGGTAGAATTTTATCTAAGTTAAGATACTTGTTATGTTATCATGCTTAGCCTAGATAGTAGCAAACAAGGGTGGATTATATACATGCTATGGAAATTTTGCTAAGTCTTTGAATTATGTTTTTGCTTAATAAAACAACTAAGTGAATGAATCACCTGGGTGGAATGGTATGATTGGGTTATGTTGAGTGGTTACACAAGGACCATGTCTATGGTCTACCTTGTGTATCACACTTATGGAAATCCACCCAAGAATAAAGGGATTTGAGATACTTAGTGTTTAGAAGGTTCTAGTGCAACCACATGGCCTATGGGCTCTGCCTTGATTATATAGGTTGCAATAACTTAGCCAGATGGACAGATGGTGGTAGGGTGATAGGATGGAACGCGTCCATTTGGTCTAAGGGAAGGCTTCTGAAAGATATCGTCTCGATGCATGTCGAGTCTTGTGGGGAAAGTGCACCACCTCTCGAGAAGGAAAAACCTAAGTACTTAGTCGTGTCCCTGGCAACGAACAATTTGAGCATCAAGACATTGAAGCTATCAAGGATCTCCTCATCCCAATTTCTATGTTAAAAACTTGTGGTTGAACAAGGGTTGAAGGTTCACCAATGTCTATTGGCGGTTTCTTGGGAGTTTTTGTCAAACAAAAACTTAGTGTTTTCAACTGATAGGAAAAATCTATTTTGAGCAAAGCAAGCCTAAGCTACACTTAGCCAAATTCATATAGATGTTAGAAACTACTATTCTACTATGGTATCACTTGCCAATAAAATTCCAAATGTATTGACCCACTGTGGTTGTAACTTATGATGTTGTAGGTTACTCTGATGAGGATTAGGGTTATGAGTATACACTCAACATGCTTGCCTATGGCACATGAAGATGAAGACTTTACTTATTTACTTATGATTTCAACTCTTGTATTAGCCTATGGATATGGAGTTGTAAAATAATATGTTTATCTCTGGAATGACAATGTAATAAAGACCTTTGTATCTGTGTACTTCATCTTAAACTGTGGATGCTAGCATTTGATCCAGGGACTAGCATTGCAATCACAGGGACCTTTATCTTATAAAGGTTGGGTCTTACAGATGGTATCGGAGCACTGTGTTTCCTGTAGGATTATGACCCTAGGTTGGTTTAGATTAAGAAAACCACTAAGGAAAAATGCAACTCTTTGCAAATTCCACACTTGTCTTTTTTTCTCGTAAACCTCTTCTAATCTTATTTGTCATCTCAATTTGTAGATGGCCACCATCAACGAAGCCGTCAATAAGGGACCACTCATGACCATGACTTTAGAATGTGAGACGGAGTTTCCCAAAGCACTCAAAACCCTTATGGTTAGCTTAGGAATACATGTTGAGGCTGTGTACAAAGGATTTTCAGTAATGGATGAAGGATAAGAATATTGGTGGGTGCAACTTCACTTGTACAAAAACAAGGGAGATAACCACAAAGAGTCCGGATTCTACATGGGCACCAACTCAGAAATCTATACAACATTCTTCGACTCTGCAAGAAATACAGCTTGGAATGCTATCAAGGAGCTTGGTGAAAGACTCAAGTGTAGAATGCTCAACACTAAAAATGAGCTTGAAGAGGAGAAGAAGTATACCCAAGACTTACAGACCCCCATAAAACGTCTAAGGGAAGATATCATAGAATTAGCATATGACTGAGAATTGTAACGTACTCCGTTAGTTGGACCACCACACTTGTCGTTTTCTCGCAAAAATTTATCTAAGTTATGTTTGAACGTTAATATTTCTCTATCTTACATTAGATGACTATCTTTGTGATCAGCACTGCCGATGAGTTCAATGGAACTCGTTTTGGTTCACGCATCATACAGTTTACTAGTGTGCTCAACCTACCACTTCCTAGTATCAAGGCACTCCAGCTCACCAAGTTTGGGAGGAAGGACCTTTGGGGCTTTAGAGTCACATAGCCAGGACGCTAGACGGAGCCACTCACGGAGGAGATTTCCTTCAAGCTGATGCACGATGACAAGGAGAAGTGTCTAGATGTAGTCATGTAGGAGCTACTCGGACGCCTCTGTGGACGCCATGCCACCAAGCTTAGAGGCCTCTACTTTCAACCGTTTGGGAGACGTGACAAGGAGGGAGAGGCATTGGTGTATGAGGCACTAATAGAGAAATGATTGAGGCAGTTCGTCTATATCTCTAGGACCTCGAGGGACTTATTAGACACCTCGACACCGATAGGACCAACGTCATGCGTAGCAATGACGAGCTCCAGGTTCAGTTGAGGGAGAAGGAAAAGCTCTTCGCGGAGCAAGACGAGATCGTCAAGGAGATGACGCCATAAAGGAGTGATTGAGAGACTGCGCTCACAGAAGAGAGCTCTCCGTGCGAAGGTCGAGGCCTTGACCACTAGTGTTGAGGAGTACAAGATAGCCATGGAGACAACCGGACTTACACTTGTTGACGTGGAGGTCGACGTGGAGGAGTAGTGTAGTCTACTCGACTATATTTTATCTATCATACTTTGATTATTGAGTTGCAATGACCATCTAACATGTAGATGGCTTGCTATTGTGTGTTTACTTTTTCCAAAACTTGTTGTTTACGCTATTCAAACTCTATGTTTTCTCTTGTGATTGCTTATTGTGATTGTTGTTATGTGATGTATTATGCATGTTAAACATCTATGGGTTATATCTCATTACTTACCCTCATTGAAACCACAGATGCCTCTCCGTCGTGCCAACCCCAACCCAAACAACAACAATAATGTCACCCCCGAGATGCAGCAGTTGATGACAGCTCAAGCTCAATTGATGCAGACGATGACTTAGTTCATTCAAAATCATAATCAGAATAACAACAACAACAATCCCAACAATCCACCAGCATTTGACATGCTTACCCGCTTTTTGAGGTTGAGGCCAGCCAAGTTCTCAGGAACAACTGATCCAATGGTAGCCAATGACTGGTTACGTTTCGTGAACAAGGACTTAGTCACTGTTGGCTGCACCGACGAGGAGAAGTTCAGATTCATAGCACATATGTTCGAAGGACCATCAGCAACCTGGTGGGATAAATTTCAGATCACCAATACCCTTGAGGAGGTGACATGGGCTATCTTTGAGGATGGTTTCCGCACTTCCCACATGTCATCAGGATTAATGAACCTAAAGAAGAAAGAGTTCCACAATCTGAAACAGCGTCACCATAATGTGGCTGAGTACATTGAGGAGTTCAACAATCTGGCATGCTATGCACCGGATGAGGTTGATACTGATTCCAAGAGCAAGGAGAAGTTACTCGAAGGATTGAATGATTAATTGAACCTACAGCTATTTGTTGCCTATGTCCCAACATATAAATCACTTTGTGACAGTGCCACCATCTTGGAAAACAAGATGAAACAGGTTGAGGGAAGGAACAGGAAGCATAACTTTAATAAGCACAGCTCGGGATCGTCTCACAAGCGTTCCCATAATGATGATAGTGGAGGTTCTGGATTCCACAAGAATGGGAAGTATAATAGCCACCACAACCACAACAATCATCATGACAACAAGCACCATCGCAGTCATGATAATGACAAGTATAAGAACCATAAGAGTGGACACAAGAGCCACCATAGTGGAAGTGGTAATGGGAGTCAGCCTGCAAAGAAAGACCTCAGTCAGGTTTTCAAGTGTAAGATGATGGGGCACTATGCAAATGAATGCCCAAAAAAGAAACTTGAAGGAGCCAACAAGCCCAACCCTTTCCAGAAGGGACAAGTGAACCGCATCAATGTGGAAGAAAGATAAGAAGTTTGACTGGACTGAAGGGTGTGAACTCAGCTTCCAAGAATTGAAGAAGAGACTAGTGACAACACCGGTCTTATGTATGCCAGATTTGGAGAAGGATTTCTAAGTTTATTGTGATGCATCTCACCAAGGATTAGGTGGAGTTTTGATGCAAGAAGGGAAAGTTGTGGCTTATGCCTCGAGACAACTCAAAACTCATGAAGTGAATCACCCTACTCATGACTTAGAGTTAGCCTCTGTTGTCCATGCACTCAAAACATGGAGACATTTTCTTTTGGGAAAGCGTTGTGAAGTGTTCACAGATCACAAAAGTTTGAAGTATATCTTCACTCAGAAGGAAATCAATATGAGACAAAGAAGATGGCTAGAGCTCATCAAGGACTATGACTTGAGTTTGCAATACCATCCTGGTAAATCAAATGTTGTAGCGGATGCTTTACGTCGTTAAGGTTTATGTGAATGGCCTTACTAAGGGAGAATTGCCAGATGATCTGTTTTCCCAATTCAAAGATCTCAGATTGGAGATAGTGCCTGAAGGACATCTCATGTCATTGGATGTTCAACCCACATTGTTGGAAAAGATCAAAGAAGCCCAAAATTTGGACAAGGAAATTGAAGAGATTAAAGGAAAAATTAGCAAAGGGAAAGCTAAAGGATTCCATGAAGACCAACAGGGTACTTTATGGTATGGGAAACGTATCTGCATTCCGCAAGATCCGGAGCTTCGGAAACGGATTCTGCAAGAAGCACACAACTCACCATATTCCATTCATCCAGGTAACACCAAAATGTACATGGATGTGAAGGAAGATTTTGGTGGAACAACCTCAAGAAAGATATTGTGGAGCATATTGCCTTGTGTGATGTATGTAGTCGAGTGAAGACGGAACATCAGAAACCGGCAGGGTTATTGCACCCACAACCTATTCCTGATTGGAAATGGGACACGATTGGTATGGATTTTATCTCCGGACTGCCAATGACTAGATCCGGATATGATTCCATTTGGGTTGTGGTAGATCGCCTAACTAAAGTGGCTCATTTCATACCCGTGAAGACTACTTATAAAAGTGCTAAGTTAGCCAAAATCTATATGAACAGGATTGTATGTCTGCATTGAGTACCCAAGAGTATTGTGTCAGATAGAGGAACTCAATTCACCTCGCATTTTTGGCGACAACTGCATGAGTCATTGGGAACAAGATTAGAGTTCAGCACCGCTTTTCACCCCCAGACTGATGGACAGGCGGGAATGACCAATCATATTTTGGAGGATATGTTGAGGGAATGTGCCATAGACTATGGTGCTAGTTGGGATGAAAGTCTGCCTTACACAGAATTCTATTACAATAACAGCTATCAAGCCAGTATTGAGATGGCACCGTTTGAAGTTCTCTATGGAAGAAAGTGTACTACACCATTGCTATGGAGTGGTGTTGGAGAAATAAATTTGTTCGGGCCAGAATTAATCAAGGAAGTTGAAGAGAAAGTCAAATTGGTAAAGGACAGATTGAAGATAGCATAGTCTCGACAGAAGAGCTACGCATATCCAAAGCATAGAGAAGTCACCTATTAGGTAGGTGATAGAGCTTATCTTAGAGTCTCACCACTTCGTGGTATGAAGATATTTGGATTCAAAGGAAAATTGGCACCAAGATACGTTGGACCATTCAAGATCTTGAGACGAAAAGGAGAAGTGGATTATGAGATTGAATTACCCGAATCACTATCTGTAGTTCACAACGTATTTTATGTAAGTCAGTTGAAGAAATGCCATCTGGAGATGGAAGTAACTTCTTTGAAGGATACTATACCTTTGGAAGAGGTTCAGTTGGAGAGTGATCTCACCTATGAGGAGAAGCCTATCAATATTCTTAAGACTGCAGAAAGATTTACTCGTACCAAGATTATCAAATTCTACAAAGTTCAGTGGAACCATCATTCCGAAGAGGAAGCAACTTGGGAAAGGGAAGATGACCTTCGGAAAGATCAGCCTCGCCTATTTGCTAGCCAATCCGAATCTTGAGGGCGAGAGTCACCTTAAGGGGGTTAGATTTGTAACATCCCAAAATTCATGATTTACAAAAGCTTGCATTTAATTCATGCATTCATAGCATTCTTGGATGGCACAAAAAATTTCAAATCAAAATTCAAATAAAACCAATTATATGCCTATTATATATATATATCCTTAAGGCATGATTTTATTTTATTTTTCAAAGCATAAAAGTGTATTTGAATAGACAGTGGTGTTTAACACACATTTGAGCACAAGGTTCACTGTTTAAAAATCCAGAGAAATTTTGAATTCAAACTCATTTGAGTTGGTTTGAAAATGATTCCTGAAAATCCAAATAGAAAAAGAGAAAAGAGAAAAGAATAAGAAAAAGGCCAGTGCTAACTATTCGGCCCAACTCCAGAACAGGCCCAGCAAGCCACCCGGCTGTTTCCCCCTCTCCCCTCTCTCTCACCCGCACTCGCCTACCGCTCTCACTGATAGTGGCCCCACTGCTAGCTCATCTTCTTCCCCAATCCTCGCGTGAGACCAGCGCCGCCGCGGCCGTTTCCTCCCGTTGATGTCGCGAGTAATTGCTGTTGATGGCAAGCGTAACTCACTCACCCTCTCCGGCTACTTAACACCCCCTGCCCCCGCAGCATTTCCCGTCACTCAAACATGCTCGAGCGCCCCCAGGCTGGTTCGCCGCGGTACCGAACCACTTCGACGACCAATTCCTGTGAGAAATCCCCGTCCCTCGCCCTCTAGTTCTTGATAGCGTGTTCGCCACACTCCCACGTATCTAACGTTGCGTGCGGGCTTCTTTTTGGTGGCTTGCAGCGTCGTCTTTGTCGACGACCGCGCGTGCCCGACGACAAGCTCTACTCCGACGACTTCTCATGGTAAACCTAGCCCTTCCCCTTCCTTCTAGTTCACGCTTGCACACTCACCGTTACAGTACGCGTCTAACGCCATCTTTTTCTTGCCTTCCCATGCCTTGTAGATTCACCATCGATGATGCCCGAACACACCCGTCGCCAGTAGCATCTCCGACGAGAAATTCCCAGCGACCTCGTGCGCCCCTTGGCCAACGGAGACCACCTCGAGCAACCCCTCGCCACAGCGACTCCGGTAATGCCCCACACCCTCTCCTTTGCTTCCTAGAACCGCCTGACACCGTTGGCAGAGCACTGCCGCCCTGCATCCGTCGCCAGCGCCGCCAGTTAGTGGTCAAATCACTGTGAGCCATTAGATCCAGATCCAGTGGCTAAGTTAGATCACTTAAGCGAAGCGTTTTTGTTTGATCTGAGCCGTACAGGGTCACTTAGATCCAACGCTCCATGGTGGCCGATCCGCGCGAAGCGGTATCGACCAATTAGACACAGCCACGTGTCTGGGATTTTGATTTAAAATCTGTTTTTATATCTATTAGAGATTCAAACTTGTAAAATTAATATCTATAGGTCTGTTTGGCCAAATTTTGCAAATAATATACCATTGGAATCAGAAAAATAAATCCTACACTACCGCGGGCTTAAATTTGTAATTTGATTCTATAAAATTGGGTTTATTTATAGAATAAAATATAGGCATATTTGGCTATATAAAATATTTGGAAAATGGTTTTGAAGCAAATTTAAGTTTATTTAGAATGTAATTAGATGGTTTTGTTATCAGTACTGTTTTGTTTGATTGGATTAGTGTATAAATTCATTTCATTGCATTTGCATGCATTCATATATTTTTGCTTGATTATTTTGAATGTAAATTTGGTGCTATCATTTTATGTGTAGATTTTGGTGCTAGTGGTAATTGTGATTGTGAGGATTGTTGCTAATCCCCCAACTACAAAGGAAAGTGGTGCTTCATGTATTTGTTCTATTATTTTGACTATGCACTAGTGATATTTTGTAAAGGGCTTGCATGAAATTTTGCTAAGTATCTATATGTTATGCCATGGGAAATCCTAGTAGTTGTTGTCTTGGTAGAATTTTCTCTAAGTTAAGATACTTTTTATGTTATCATGCTTATCCTAGGTAGTAGCAAAAAAGGGTGGATTATATACATGCTATGGAAATTTTGATAAGTCTTTGGATTATGTTTTTGCTTAATAAAACAACTAAGTGAATGAATCACCTGGGTGGAATGGTATGATTGGGTTATGTTGAGTGGTTACACAAGGCCCATGTATATGGTCTACCTTGTGTATCACACTTGTGGAAAGCCACCCAGGAACAAAGGGATTTGTGATACTTAGTGTTTAGAAGCTTCTAGTGCAACCACATGGCCTATGGGCTCTACCTTGATCATATAGGTTGCAATAACTTAGCCAGATGGACAGATGGTGGTAGGGTGATAGGATGGAACGCGTCCATTTGGTCTAAAGGAAGGCTTCTGAAAGATCTCGTCTCGATGCATGTCGAGTCTTGTGGGGAAAGTGCACCACCTCTCGAGAAGGAAAAACCTAAGTACTTACCCGTGTCCCCGGCAACGGACAATTTGAGCATCAAGACGTTAAAGATATCAAGGATCTCCTCATCCCAATTTCTAAGTTAAAAACTTGTGGTTGAACAAGGGTTGAAGGTTCACCAATGTCTATTGGTGGTTCCTTGGGTAATTGTAATGTCAAGGATTTCCATGAAGGAAATATGCCCTAGAGGCAATCATAGAGATGATTATATTTCTTATGTATCCATGAGTAATTGTAATGTTCCTTGAATATCCATATCAAGAAACTTGTATTGATTGGCAATTATGTGAATTGTTTGTGAAACTCTTTACTTGTATGGTTATTTAATACTTGTCCATAGTCGGAGTTCATGTGAGGACACACGTGAATATTAGACTAGCACATGGATTGCTTGATGACTATGTTTTGCAAGTCATAGACATGGAGATGTCAAACCAATGATGTGGACACATGTTTTGAACATGGGGTTGGACTGACCCAACTTGAGACTGGCAATTAGTTGCAGCTCTCTCTCTCTCTACACATCGTGTACGTTTTGTCCTTAGACCTGAGATTGACGCATATACTTGAGATGTGGATCGACCTACTTTGGGGCTATCAAACGCTGCTTCGTAACTGGGTAGTTATAAAGGTAGCTTTTGGGTTTGTCCTGAAGCATGCTGCAAGGCATGGTCAATCAAGATGGTATTTGCCCTCTCTACTTGAGAGAGATATCTCTGGGGCCCTCGAGTGATCGGATCCATAAATGCATGGTCGTGCTACATATGGTTAAGAGTTAACCTAGTAAAGGGATTCTGAATCACAGTATCGAGAAAGGGGGGTCAGCTTGGAGCTAGACCAAATATCGTGAGGCAAAGGGAAAGACATGTACTAAACCTTGTGATGGTTCATCCGATATGATCTTTGTATGCGTTTAGGAGTTGGCACGTCTTGCTAGAGGCCGCTACCAACTATTGACAGAATAAGTGTATTCGTGTCATGTCTATACGTATATGAACCTATAGGGTCACACACTTAAGGGGTTGGAAGCCTAATGAGGATTGGATCCGAATTAGACCAGGCTTAGGCTACTAATGGGCTGCTAATGTATAAGCACATTAGGGACGCCTATATAAGAGAGGGTGGGGCGAGCTGACCAAGGTTAGACCATTCCACCCAGCCGCCACTCCTCGCGCTGTGTCACGTGCGCGAACCTAGCAGTCCAGCGTCTGACGCTTCCACCCTGCACGTGTGGATACCTCAGAGGTGCTGCATCTATCACACTTGGACGAGCCGCGCAAGGGGGGCTACTCGTGGGACGAGAACGAGGAGGAGACGTAGATCGTCTGCATTGCCTCGACGCGCTTCATCAAGTTCCGCAACTCCGCGTCTAGTGGTAATCCCGTGATCTATGACAACAGTAATCCTGGTTTACGCGGTAGAAAATTTTGATTTACGCTAGTGTAGCCTACTCGTATCACTTCAGTGGTATCAGAGATGATGCTGTTCAGTTATAGGTTCGGGATGTTTGCATATGGTGATATGCAGATTGATATGAATGATGTGATCGTTTGTATTGTGGTGGTTCAGGATTGATCTATGATCTTGCTTTCCGTGATCGTGATTCTGAGATTGTCGAATGACTTACCCCTACCAGTCGGTTTCCGCCATCGGGGTAGACAGTGACACATAAATCCTATTGAATCACGTGAAGATCAATATGATTGATTGAATCGGAACCTAGATCTAAAATCGATGTACTGTGATCAAAGGATTTTGATCAGATTGGAACAATAGACGGTTTATGGTAAATTTGATTTGCCGATCAAAATCCTTAAAGAAAATTGTGTAGATGCGATCTCTCATTTTTCACAGTTTTCCAGGCGTATATAGATTCTATGCATAACTTGTTTTTGCAGGAAGTATGTGATCAGTATGGACCATATATGTATGTGATGCATGTATGAAAATTATCATGACCCGCGTGTCGTGAGTAGGGCAACACGGCTGGAGCCATGGGTGTTGTCAATTATTGTAATGGCCTGTGTGCCAACTTGTGATGATCCCAATTCTATGTAATTTTGATTACTAGTTGTTAGGGGTAATAGCTTGTATTAGTTCTTGGAGGACTCATCACTTGGAGGATGGCTCGCATGGAACATGAAGATGGATATCATCATGGTGGACAGGTTCTATGGCGATAGAGATCACCATGAAAAAATGGGCCGTACTATGTCACAACTATGTGAATGCTATTCTTATGCGTTTTACTCTATGCATGCTTAGATGATAGAAGTAGAACGATCCCTCACAAAGTTTAAGTTAAACCATGCCCTCCCAACCAAACCTTGCACCATCCTATGCCCTGTACAATCGTTGGTGGGCCTATGAAATTAGGGTGCCACGGTTTTCCTTGGCTGGATGGGTTTGTATCGGATACCTACACACATAAGGGTTGGTGAGCTTGATAAGGTCATCTTAACAGTTAAGGACCTTGGGGCATAAAGGTTGGGCGCCTATTTTTGACATAGAGATGTCACCCAACAACAAGAGTCATATGTGATATGATTAGCAAGTGTTGCTTACCGATTTACCTTGTCTTCTAGCAGTGATGCTAAAGCTCACTAGTAGACTTGTTAATTGTGGATCTTGAATCACTTAGTATCAATAGAGGGATACTGATTTAAGTGGGAGTATATGCTATTAAATTGTTTAATATATTTTACTCTTTCATGGTTAAATGGCTTAGTATTTTGCATGTTCATTGTAGATCAATGGCACCGGACACTACATCACCTTTTTCTTTGCGTTCGATTATTGACAAAGAAAAACTAAATGGAACAAACTATACAGACTGGGTCCGTAACCTGAGAATTGTTCTCAGGTCTGATAAAAAGGAAACGGTCTGGATACCCCAATCCCCGATGAACCTGCTGATAATGCATCTGCTGCCCTAAAGAACGCCTACAAGAGAGCATGTGATGATTCTCTTGAGGTTAGCTGTCTTATGCTTGCATGCATGGAACCTGAACTCCAAAAGAAGTTTGAGGATCAGGATGCATATGATATGATCATTGCGCTTAAGGACATGTTCCAAGATCAGGCAAGGACTGAGAGGTACAATGTTGCCAAGTCCTTTGTCGAATGCAAGCTAGCAGAGGGAGCAGCTGTAGGCCCCCATGTGATCAAAATGGTTGGTTACAGTCAAACTTTGGAAAAGCTTGGTTTTCCACTGGTCCAAGAGTTGGCCACTGACTTCATTTTGGCGTCTCTTCCATCCACCTATGGGCAGTTCATTTCGAACACCATATGCATGGGGTGGAGAAGGGCCTTAATGAGTTATGCAGGATGCTAAAAACAGCAGAAAGTGACATGAAGAAGTGTGCAGGGCATAGCCATGTGATGGCTGTGCAGAACAAGCCTAGCTTCAAGAAAAAGGGTACTTCTTGGAATAAGAAGGGAAAGGCTAAGGATACGATCCCTAAGCCTGCACCCAAGCTAAAGGCTGGACCTGTAGAAGACACTGAGTGCTTCTTTTGTCATGAACATGGCCACTGGAAGAGAAACTGCAGCAAGTACCAGGCTTCTTTGAAGAAGAGTGGAAGTAAGAGTACTTCCCACTCAGGTACGCTTGTTCTAAATATTGTGGACATTCTTCTCGCTGATTCCTATGTTAACTCTTGGGTATTTGATACCGGATCGGTTGCTCATATTTGCAATTCGATGCAGGGGATAATAAGGACTAGAGAAGTGCAGAAAGGCAAAGTGGATTTTCGCGTCACGAATAAAGCAAGGGTTGCTGCATTGTTCGTCGGAGTCATGCAACTTCACCTTCCGTCAGGATTTATTATGGAGTTGAATAATTGTTATTACATTCCAAGTATGGGTCGAAATATTTTATCACATTCATGTTTGATGAGGGATGGATTTTCATTTGCGAGTATGAACAATGGTTGTGTAATCTCTAAGAATGATATGTTTATGGCTAATGCTCCCATTGTGAATGGGTTATTTATTTTAAATCTTGATGATGCATCTGTTTACAATGTTAGTGCTAAAAGGCTTCGGCCTAATGATTTGAGTCCTACCTATTTATGGCATTGTCGTTTGGGGCATATAAGTGAAAAGTGCATGAAGAAGCTCCATGGTGATGGTCTTATAACTTCATTTGATTTTGAATCATACGAGACATGTCAGGCTTGTTTACTTGGAAAGATGACCAAATCGCCTTTTTCGGGTTTACCCGAGAGAGCGACAGACTTGTTGGAACTCATACATAATGATGTGTGTGGACCAATGAGCATGACACCCAGAGAAGGGTATCACTACTTCATTACTTTCACTGACGATTTCAGTAGATATGGTTATGTCTATTTGATGAAGCATAAGCCTGAAACTTTTGAAAGGTTCAAGGAGTTTCAGAATGAGGTAGAGAATCAATGTGGCAAGAAAATAAAGGCCTTGCGATCTGATCGCAAAGGTGAATATTTGAGTCACGAATTTAGCAATCATCTTAAGAGTTGCGGAATTGTTCCACAGCTCACGCCGCCCAGAACGCCTCAAAGAAACGGGGTCTCCGAACGGCGCAATCGAACTTTGTTGGACATGGTTCGATCGATGATGAGCCAGTCGGATTTACCATTATCATTTTGGGGTTATGCTCTAGAAACGGCAGCTTTCACACTTAATAGGGTACCATCTAAATCCGTAGTTAAGACACCATATGAGATGTGGACTGGAAAGAATCCCAGTTTGTTTTTTTCTAAAGATTTGGGGTTGTGATGCATTTGTCAAGCGACTTCAGTCGGACAAGCTAACACCCAAATCGGATAATTGCATTTACGTGGGATATCCGAGGGAAACCTTAGGCTAATACTTCTACAACCGAGAAGAGGGCAAAGTGTTTGTCGCTCACAGCGGTGTTTTCCTAGAGAAAGAGTTCCTCACAAAGGGAACAAGTGGAAGGTCGGTGCGACTTAAAGAAGTTCAAGATGATCCAGTTGGGGATGCTTCTACAAGTGATGCTATTGTAGCAGAACAAGTTGAGGAACCCATGGCAATAGAAGCACCACAACCACGAAGGTCGGCGAGGCTCCGTGAAACGCGGGAATTATTATTGTTATACAATGATGAGCCTGCGACCTATGCAGAAGCGATGGTGGACCCAGACTCTGAGAAATGGCTGATCGCCATGAGGTCCGAGATAGAGTCCATGGGAGACAATCAAGTTTGGAACTTGGTTGACCTGCTTGATGGTTTTAAAGCCATCGAGTGCAAATGGATCTATAATAAGAAGATTGATATGGATGGAAATGTTCACATCCATAAAGCTCGACTTGTTGCAAAAGGTTTTCGACAAGTTCAAGGAGTTGACTACGACGAGACTTTCTCACCCGTAGCGATTCTTAAATCTATACGGATCATTCTAGCCATTGCTGCACATTTCGACTATGAAATATGGTAGATGGATGTCAAGACGGCTTTCCTAAATGGAATCCTTACTGAGGACGTGTATATGATGCAGCCCGAAGGTTTTGTCGATCCAAACAATGCTGGAAAGGTATGCAAACTTCTAAAGTCCATTTATGGGCTGAACAAGCATCTCGGAGTTGGAACATTCGATTTGATGAAGTTGTAAAGGAGTTTGGCTTCATCAAAAACGAACAAGAACCTTGTGTTTACAAGAAGGAAAGTGGGAGAGCGCTGGTATTTCTAATCTTATATGTAGATGACATATTGCTGATTGGAAATGACATTCCTATGCTCGAGTCTGTTAAGACCTCGTTGAAAAATAGTTTTTCGATGAAGGACTTAGGAGAAGCGGCATATATTCTGGGAATCAAGATCTATAGAGATAGATCAAGGAGGCTAATTGGATTAAGCCAAAGTACATACATTGACAAAGTGTTAAAACGGTTCAGCATGGAAGAGGCTAAGAAGGGGTTCTTGCCCATGTCTCATGCCATAAAGCTCACCAAGACTCAGTGTCCTTCGACTACTAATGAGCGTGAGCGCATGAGCAGGATTCCATATGCTTTGGCTATTGGATTCATCATGTATGCAATGATATGTACTCACCCAGATGTTTCCTATGCTCTAAGTGTTACGAGCAGATATCGGGTTGATCCAGGTGAAGGTCACTGGACAGCGGTAAAGAATATCCTTAAGTACTTGAGAAGGACTAAGGATGTGTTCCTAATTTATGAAGGTGAGGATGAACTCAGTGTAAGGGGTTACACAGATGCGAGTTACCTTAACGACTCAGATGACTCCAGATCACAATATGGTTATGTGTTTGTCATGAATGGTGGTGCTGTGAGTTGGAAAAGTTCCAAGCAAGATACGGTGGCCTCCTCTTCAACAGAAGCTGAATATATTGCCGCCTCGGAGGCTGCAAAGGAAGCTGTTTGGATTAGGAATTTCCTAATCGCTCTTGGTGTGGTTCAGGGCGCGTCCAATCCCATGGACGTTTATTGTGACAACAATGGTGCTATTGCACAAGCCAAGGAGCCTAGACAGCACCGCAAGAACAAACATATTCACATGCGTTACCATCAGATTCGAGAGTTCGTTGAGGATGGTAGTGTCATGATATGCAAAATACATACGGACTCAAATGTTGCTGATCCTTTTACAAAGCCACTCCCGCAGCCTGCGCATGAGGTGCATGCAAGAGCAATAGGTATTATATACAATCTAGATTGACTCTAGTGCAAGTGGGAGACTAAAGGAAATATGCCCTAGAGGCAATCATAGAGATGATTATATTTCTTATGTATCCATGAGTAATTGTAATGTTCCTTGAATATCCATATCAGGCGACTTGTATTAATCAGAAATTATGTGAATTGTTTGTGAAACTCTTTACTTGTATGGTTATTTAATAGTTGTCCCTAGTCGGAGTTCATGTGAGGACACACGTGAATATTAGACTAGCACATCGATTGGTTGATGACTATGTTTCGCAAGTCATAGACATGGAGATTTCAAACCAATGATGTGGACACATGTTATGAACATTGGGTTGGACTGACCCAACTTGAGACTGGCAATTAGTTGCATCTCTCTCTATAAACATCGTGTATGTTCTGTCCTTAGACCTGAGATTGTCGCATGTACTTGAGATGTGGATCGACCTACTTTGGGCTATCAAATGCTGCTTCATAACTAGATAGTTATAAAGGTAGCTTTCGGGTTTGTCCTGAAGCATGCTGCATGGCATGGTCAATCAAGATGGAATTTGCCCCTCTCTACTTGAGAGAGATATCTCTGGGCCCCTCGAGTGATCGGATCCAGAAATGCATGGCCGTGCTACATATGGTTAAGAGTTAATCTAGTAAAGGGATTCCGAATCACAGTATCGAGAAAGGGAGGTCAGCTTGGAGCTAGACCAAATATCGTGAGGCAAAGGGAAATACATGTACTAAACCTTGTGATGGTTCGTCCGATATGATCTTTGTATGCGTTTAGGAGTTGGCACGTCTTGCTAGAGGCCGCTACCAACTATTGACAGAATAAGTGTGTTCATGTCATGTCTATACGTATATGAACCTATAGGGTCACACACTTAAGGGGCTGGAAGCCAAATGAGGATTGGATCCGAATTAGACCAGGCTTAGTCTACTAATGGGCTGCTAATGTAGAAGCCCATTAGGGACGCCTATATAAGAGAGGGTGGGGCGAGCTGACCAGGGTTAGACCATTCCACCCAGCCGCCACTCCTCACGCCTGTGTCGCGCGCGTGGACCTAGCAGTCCGGCGTGTGACGCTTCCACCCCGCACATGTGGATATCTCGGAGGTGCTGCATTTGTGTCACTTGGACGAGCCGCGCAAGGGGAGCTGCTCGTGGGACGAGAACAAGGAGGAGACATAGATCGTCTGCACTGCCTCGACGCGCTTCATCAAGTTCCGCAACTGCGCGTCTTGTGGTAATCCCTTGATCTATGACAATAGTAATCCTGGTTTACGCAGTAGAAAAATTTGATTTGCGCTAGTGTAGCCTACCCGTATCCCTTCAGTTAAAGCTATCAAGGATCTCCTCATCCCAATTTCTAAGTTAAAAACTTGTGGTTGAAGAAGGGTTGAAAGTTCACCAATGTCTATAGGTGGTTCCTTGGGAGTTTTTGTCAAACAAAAACTTAGTGTTTTTAACTGATAGGAAAAATCTATTTTGAGCAAAGCAAGCGTAAGATACACTTAGCCAAATTCATATAGATGTTAGAAACTACTATTCTACTATGGTATCACTTGCCAATACAATTCCAAATGTATTTACCCACTGTGGCTGTAACTTATGATGTTGCAGGTTACTCTGATGAGGATTAGGCTTATGAGTCTACACTCAACATGCTTGCCTGTGGCACATGAAGATGAAGACTTTACTTATTTACTTATGATGTCAACTCTTGTATTAGCCTATTGCTATGGAGTTGTAAAAGACTATGTTTATCTCTAGAATGACAATGTAATAAAGACCTTTGTATCTGTGTACTTCATATTAAACTATGGATGTGGCATTTGATCCAGGGACTAGCATTGCAATCATAGGGACCTTTACCTTATAAAGGTGGGGTCTTACAAAGTCGATAACTCTTCTGGGCCTTGGCGTAGTCGGAACTAGTTTCTCCTCTTTCTCTGACTGGGCCGCGCGTGAAGCAAAGCTCTAACTCGTTGGTGAGCCACCCTGGCCAGCGAGTCCTATGGGTATACCCAGAAAGTATATCCCCAACAGCTCATCCAAAAAGAACTCTGATGTTAAGCGTGCACGGCCCAGAGCAATCTGAGGATGGGTGACCAAGTGGGAAGTATGTACCGGGTGCGCACGAGTGAGGACAAAGTGCGCAGAAGAGACTAGTGTTGGTCTCTGGGGCCAGTATAAAGATCCTATTGAGCTGTCAGGAGTGGAACCCGGGGCCAGCCAAGAGGAAACATGGTGCTACAAGTGGTGTCAGAGACGATCCTCGCGGTTACATGGGTGTGCAGGTCAGTGGCGGTATATGTGGAGCATGGCGCATGTGGCCCAGAGTGGACACGACATGGCACATGTGCCAGCACTGGACGCACATACGTGTGCCAAGAGGGGACGTTCCTGGGGTGTGCTTGATCTATGAGGGAATCGATCTTCTAAAGGGTGGGTGTATGTGTGATATAGGAACATGGCTTAATAGGATTGATAGGATACTCATACCAACAAGTCTTAACTTCTTTTCTGGAAGCTCATCCTAAAAAGCCTCTAATGTTAAGCATGTTTGGCCCAGAGAAATTTGAGAATGGGTGACCGACCGGGAAGTGGGTATCAGGTGCGCACAAGTGAGGACAAAGTGTGCAGAAAATACTAGTGTTGTTCTGTGGGGCCAGCCCAGAGATCCTATTGAGCTGTCAGGAGTGGCACCCCGGGGGCCAAGAGGGAACGGGGTGCTACATCTATGTTGATGATATCATAGATGCAAGTTCTTCCCAAGATGCAACTAATGCTTTGTTAGGATATCTAAGAGTTTTCCCTAAAGGATCTTGGTGATCTTAATTTCTTCTTGGGCATTAAGGTACATAAAACAAATAATGGAATTGTCTTGAGTCAGAAAAAATATTCACAAGATATTATCGCAAGATTTGGCATGACACATTGCACAGGCACGCCTACTCCCTTATCTTCCTCACAAAAGGTTTATTGTACATCATGGAGACTTGTTGGGTTCTGAAGATAGTACCAATTATAGAATCATGGTAGGTGCTCTACAATATCTCACATTGACACGGCCAGATATCTCCTATGCAATAAATAAGATTTGTCAGCATCTACATGCTCCTACTACTGTTTATTGAACTGCTGCCAAACAAATTCTTAGGCATGTCAAGCATACTATGACTGTTGGTGTAACATTTATGATATATACCTCTACACCGTTGAGTGTCTTCTCCGATGCAGACTGGGCTGGTTGTGTAGATAATCGTCCATCTACAGGAGGGTTTTCTATATTTTTTGGACCGAACTTAATTTCTTAGAATGCTAAAAAGCAAGTTACTGTTTTTAGGTCCAGTACAGAAGCTAAATACAAATCTGTAGGTAATTCTATAACAGAAGTCATATGGATACAGTCCTTGCTAGCTGAATTGGGAGTTCATCTGACTCAGACACCTTACTTATGGTGTGATAATCTGGAAGCCACATACCTATCAGCAAATCATGTCTTTCATGCAAGATCCAAACATACTGAGATTGATTTTCACTTTATCAAAGAACGAGTGTTGAAGAAGCAATTGGGGAATCGGTTTATTCCTTCCAAAGATCAAGTTGTTGATGGTTTTACAAAGCCACTTTGACATCGAGCCTTTAAAGACAAGCATAATCTTAACTTGTCTAAGTTGTGATTAAGGGAGGGTGTTAAAATTAGTATTTTTCTATTGTTAGAGTCCCGTGACACACCGTTTCCTAATCTTGTACATAGTAGCTAGGTGCCCATCGCACCAATATATATTCACGATCGGTGAGACTCGGGATTTCATCCGAGTACGCATATTTTCTACCTGGTCGCTAGATTAATACTGCGGAGCTGAACCTTATAAAAAGGGGATTGCTTCACCACTTGTAAGAGCATGATAAGAATAGAGACTCTCATGCATGCTCCTTCTTCGTCGCCCACCTTGCCACCCTCGTCACAAAGTGCTCCTTGTGAGAATGAGTCGAGCCGAGGATCCACCTATGTCTCACGTACAAGTTGTCTATCTTTTTGTCACGGAAAAGTATAAACGGTCGCACAGAAACTGAAACATTTTACGCTAGTAGAGAATGAATAAAGACTGATGGATGTTTGGCTTTGGCCACTGCATGTTCAGTTCACCTCTTGTATGTTTGTTTCGTCTCCCTACACTGCCTGTTCGCCCATGGCTTCTGTGTCTATGTGTGAGAGGTCACTCCTTTTGAGAGAAACACAACACCACGACATAGTGCCTCTAGTTCCATAGCATAGCGCGGCCTTCAGGTCTTTTCCATCCCGTCTTGTGGCGTACACCGCGAGTTGGGATAGTAGGTCCCCGGAACCCCATCTTTTTGGATCTTGTACGGCAGAAAGATGATAAAGTTTTTGACGAGTGCAGCCACACGACTACTAGCTTCATCACAGGCATCAACAACTTCTTTCCCAACAACGACTTTTTTTCCTGAAATCGACGACCTCTTCGAGACGAAGACATGGCTGGCAACGGCTCCAATGCAACACCAATGTCATTGCGAGCGGTACCTCTTCTGCACCATATGTGATCTTCCTTTATCTTGTTCAGGTCTTCTTTCATTTACTGTGAGTTATATCTTATATAATATGTGTAGCAATGCGTTTAGAATTGCTATTTATAATCTATCTATGAGATCGCATGAATATTTTTATTCTTATACCGTTAGTCATGTTTTATCTACTCCATCCGATTTAAATTAATTAACATCCGAATCTAGATAAATTCAAGTCAATTAATTTGGATAGAAGAAAGTACTGTTTTTATAGAGATAAATTCCTCGTATTTCCAACGGTAGCAGTAGTCGACATGCGTACTACTAGCTCTGAGGCTGATCGATCAAGCCTTGACACAAAGTAACGGTCGCGCGAAAAGGAGGGTATCGACTGATCGAGGACGCGGTGACACCAGGACGGACAGGGATTCGGCCGGAGAGGCCACTGGTGGATCGGAGGGGCGGCGAACGGTCGGGCACCTGGTGGAATAATGGAGCAGGATCGAGAGCGACAACTGAGGCGTCATCCTTCAGGTGTTGCGGGGGTCCGCGCGGGAGTACCTCTGCAGCGCCATCGTCGCTGCACGCGAGCACCAGGCAGACATGCGTGGTGTCGGCGGCAGTACTGGAGTACTGGACCACTGGATCAGCTGTTCACACCTCACATTATTGATACCGTAGGAGGAGGAGCGTGTTGCGTACTTGGTAGTCGATCTCGGTGGGCTTCTTGGGGAATCTTGTTGCGTACTTCCGCTCTTTGTTCCTGAGCCAGTGAAGCAGAGATGGTGCACATATGCGTCTCGGCTGGGACCGGCCGGAGGAGATGGACGAGACGACATAGCTGGAACAACTGAATAGCACATTCAAAGAAGCGTTTCCATTCTACGGCTTTGAGTTGTACTTGGATGATAGATATTGACGAGTCCACAGCCAGCTTTATGTGAGCAACTCTAACATCTTAAGAGAACAAATAACTGCTTTATATTTAAGGACCAAAAAACTTCCTTCAACATCTTAGCTATAAAGGGCACCCCCAGTAAACAAATTTGAAATATCACCCGATTTTTGTACCTCCTACCCATACATGCGTAGATAGACATGATTTTTGGTCGAGACATGAGACTATCGGAAACTCGGGAGCCCATCAACCACTCCCGCTAAAAAATCCCGCCGACCTGCCCGACGCTGTCGCCGGTCAGCACCGCCCCTTAGCTCGCCGGCGACCTCCCGCGTGCCGCCACTCTGCACTGCTCCTCCCCAAAACCCGCCTGCCTTCACTATGCTTGTGCGGTCCTCAAATTGGTCTGGAGCAACCCGCACCGACCGCCTTGTCGGTGCCGATTTGCCGTGGCGGGCGACCTTACGTTCACGCGTGGACCTCCGGCGACCTCCATGACCCGTCTGTAGGCTTCACAACCCCGCATGCGACCTCCACGACCCCGCCTACGCCCCCACCCGCGAGCTCCCAAACTGCCCTGACCTTGCTCCGCGCCACACGCCGACATCGATTCTGCTGACCACGGGCTCCGAGCACCTCGACGGACGACGTTGGGCTCTAGGTGCAGCAGGCCGCCATCTCCTACCTCTTCCCGATGGTGGTGCGCTCAAACCGACTCCGCCGCCCTGCTCGAGCTTTGTCCTACAAAGTAAAAAATATTGCTTTGTCTACACCCCCCGGTACCCGACACTTTTTGGGGTGGCAGAAGCGAAAAGCACCTGCAAAAGTTGGTTACCATGCGGATGGGCAATCGCGGCACCATTTTTTTCGGCGCGGCCACTTTTATGCCATGGCAGACACAATACCAGCGGATTTTGGTATTGTGCGGCCACTTCTATGTCGTTATTGAGAAACGGTGGCACTACCTATTGCGTTGTGCATTTAAAGCATCGAGTAAGTTTTTCCAACGCTGGAGAGTAGTCAAAGACATCCAGCTAACTGGTTAAGCTTGTATTGCTGATTAGTGTGGCCCACCACCGAGTCTAGACTTTATATCTCGCTCTCCCTTCTGAAATCCCTCTCCACGAGTCTAGACGGAGGAGACTATAGCAGTGACCGGTGTGACATCGCAATGGAGCCTTCGACAGGTGGTGGATATATAAGTTAATTATATATTAATTCTGGTCCAGATCCAGTTTGCCAGTTTCTTTTGAATACTAACTTGGATCTCAAGAGCATATTTTGTGTATTTTCCTAGGACAACATAGTGTCGATCCATCCTGAAACGGTTTTTCTATGAGATATTGCTACAAGAAATTTTTTTGTGCAACAGATTCCTGTGCAGAGTCATCGCTTTCCATGGCAAGCGTAATGGACGCAGGTTCCTTGGCTTCCGGTTCAAAATTCCAAAGTACCCACACTTGTTATGAAAGGATCAACTGCGGTCGAAGAAATTACATCCTGCGTTGGTCAAAATATGGAAGGCAACCAAGAAAGAAGATCTGAGCGAAAGCTCCGTCGCGAAGGAGCTCAAGAAGGTAGCGAGGGAGCTATACAAAGAAGAAATTGCCCCTTCACTAAGGGCGATGCATGATATGTGTCTAAATGTTGCTAGATCTCTAAAGCATGTTAGGATTGCACTAGATGGACAATATATGGGTATTACTGATGATTAAGGATGCTATTATATTGTAAAAACCATATTTATTTGTTCTTAAGAAATTGCTGAAAAGAAAATTGGATGCACCATTATAGGCTCATTGTGCACATGCGGCACACTTATTGAAGATCCCATAAATGAAACCCTAAACAACTAACCATCACTAGTCCTCCTTATATAAGAGATGCAACCCTTGCCCATCCTTCTAGCTACCATGATGTCGCCGCACTCCCTATTCCCCACACTTGGACTCAAACCCTAGATCTCACTATCTCTGGTGTCACTCATCCTTCTAGTACCCAAACCATATTTCTCATTAGGCTGCACACCCACTTATCCTACCAATCCCTACTACTATTTCCGCACTCTCCACTTACCCTTGACATCCGGCGCGGCTGCTCCATCGACAAACACTTTTTAGATCGATGCCTAACGAGGGGTAACCTCATCAATGCCCATGGATATGGACTTAGGGTTCCATGGAAAAGAGAATGTTGAGGATTTCGTCGACTGATCAGACAAACAAAGGAGTCAATGTAGTCTGATTATGGTGAAAACTCGATTACAAAGACGCCGGTTCGCTAGTTGTGATCTAGATCACGACGGATTGCTAGAAAACGAAGGTTCCCTCTCCATCGGGTCCTCCCAGCCTTTATATGAGAGGCTAGGTCCTAGAGCCGTATCCGGAGAGGTTATAGGTTTATGACTACAATACAAACTTTATGTCGGTTCATAGTTCTTGCTTGTTTGTGTTGGAGGTATGCCCAAGAGGCAATAATAGAGTGGTTATTATTATATATTTGTGTTTATGATAAATGTTTACATCGCATGCTATAATTGTATTAACTAGAAATATTAATACTTGTGTGTTTTTGTAAACATAAAAGAGTCCCTAATAATCCTCTGTTGAAACTAGCTTGTTGATTAATAGATGATCATGGTTTCCTAATCATAGACATTGGATGTTATTAATAACAAGATCATATCATTAGAAGAATTATGTGATGGACACACACCCATAGTAAGCATATCTTAAGATCAAGTCATTAAAGTTTGTTTTGCTACAAGCTTTCAGATACATAGCAACCTAATCCTTCGACCATGAGATCATGTTAATCACCATCACCGGATGAGTACTTTGATGATATCAAACGCCACTTCCATAACTGGGTGGTTATAAAGGTGGCATTGGGTATTCTGAAAGTATGTGTTGAAGCACATGGATCAAGAGTGAGATTTGTCCATCCATATGATGTATAGATATACTCTGGGCCCTCTCGGTGGAATGTCATCCAATTGGCTTGCAAGCATGTGACTAGGTCACAAGGGATGTCATATCACAGAACGAGTAAAGAGTACTTATCGGTAACGAGGTTGAACTAGGTATGCAGATACCGACGATCGAACCTCGGATAAGTAAAGTATCACGCAACAAAGAAAATCGGTATCATTTGTGAATTTTCATTCGATCACGAAGTCATCATTGAATATGTGGGAGCCATTATGGATCTCTAGATCCTGCTATTGTTTATTGATCGGAGAGGTGTCTCGATCATGTCTACATAGTTCGTGAACCGTAGGGTGACACACTTAAGGTTTGATGTTGTTTAAGTAGATATGGAATATGAGTTGAAGATCGATTGTTGTTCGGAGTCTCGGATTTGATCCAGAACATCACGAGGAGATCCGTAATGGTCCTTAGAATAAGATTCATATAAGGAAAATCCTTTTCCGGGGTTCAGAAATGTTTTCGGTGTTTTGACCGGAAGCTTCTAGAATGTTCTAGAGGGACCACCAGTGGGTCCACCACCCCGGGAGGGGCCACTTGGGCTGTGGCATGCCGCGGGGGGGGGGGGGGGGGAGCCTAGGCCTAGCTGCACCAATACCAAGGGTCCAAACCGGCCACCACAAGGAAAAAGGGCAAAACCCTAAAAAGGAAAGGGGAAGAAAGTTGGGGGGCAAGTTTCTCCCCCTCCCTCTTGCGCCACCAACGTGGAGGTGGACTCGGACAGGGCTGGGAACCCTGGCCGCTCCCGCGCTCTATATAAAGAGGGGTGGGGAGGGTGCCACCCCTGTCCCCTGATCCTAACCCTAGGCGCCACCCTCTCCCTCCTCCATCAACTACTCCGGCTTAGGCGGAGCCCTGCATGATTGTTCTCCTCCACCACCACCACGCTGTCGTGCTGCCGGGCTTCTGAGGGGATCTAGTACCTCTGCTGCCCACTGGAACATGGAGAGGAAGGTCTTCATCGAATCCGTATGTGTGACTGAGTGTGGAAGCACTACCGGAACGCGACGCCAGAAGGATCGTCTTCACGATCTTGAGATCGGCAAGTGATCGACTACATCAACCATGAGATCCGATCTCGTTAACGCTTTCGATCTAAGAGGGTTAGTTCTCTTCAATATCATTGCACCTATCTCATTGATTATGTCTTGGCTTTGCCATAGATTAGATCTTGGTTTTATGTGTTCTTGTGATAGAATTTTTTTGTTTTCCATGCAACAAACCCAACTGTGGTATCAGAGCCATATCTATGCGTAGATCTGTTGCATGAGTAGAACACAATGGTTTTGTGGGTGTTGATGCTCTTGTTGTTGCTTGTTTTGTGTACTTTGCATCTTGCGGGATGGTGGGATGAAGCGGCCCGGGCTAACCTTATATGTCGTCGCACATGAGACTTGGTCCATGCTCAACGTTAAACTTGTATTGCACAAGTGGTTTTGTAGGTGTCTATCTCTCCCACCATAGTTAAGATTCAATTTACAATATGCACTTGACACTAGTATCAACGTTCTGGTTCTTGTTCGTAGGTAAGAACGGTTCTTATTCAAAAGCCCCAAGCCACATAAAACATGCAAAGAAAATTAGAGGCGTCTAACTTATTTTCACAGGGGCATGTGATGTGATATGGCATGATGTGATTGTGGTTATATTTGATGTATGCAATGATACTTATTGTAATATGACAATCGATAGGAGCCTAATGGTTGTCTTTAAATTTGTTAGACATGCGTGTCTATTCATCTTGTAATAACTTTATTCCAAGTAGTTGTAATAGTTGTTGTTGGTGATGGACAACCATGAAGCAGCGCCATTAACCTTGATGCCATCATGCTTTGGATATGGAGATCAAAGGCACAAGGAGAAAGGCCATATCATATCAGATATTATGAATTGCATGTGATGTTAATCCTTTTTATGCATCTTGTATTGCTTAGATCGCGTTGGTAGAATTATAAGATGGTCCCTATCACTAAATATCAAGTAATAAAGTGTTCGTCTTTAGTATGCACCATTGCTAAGACTCGTCATTTTGAAGCATCTCGTGATGATCGGTAGTGATAGATTCTACGTGTGCATACAACGGGTGCAAGGAAGATTTGCACATGCGGATACTAAGGTTAATCTTGACGAGCCTAGCATGTACATACATGGTCTCAGAACACGGAATACCGAAAGGTAAAGCATGAGTCATATGAATGATATGATGAACATGTTGAGTGTTCGCCTTTGAAACACATATTCTCTCGTGAAGATTGGACTTGGTGTAGTGGATTTGGTTCGTGTGTCACTAAAACAATGTGTGCGATGTTGTTTTGAATGGGACACCTAGTTAATTTAAGAAATAATTTGAATTAAATTTATCATAAACTTAGTCTAAACTCTTTGCAAATATGTTGTAGATCATGGAGACTCATACCATCAACTTTAATGTGTTCCTAGAGAAAGGAAAGCTCAAAAACAATGGAAGCAACTTCACGAACGGGTTCCGTAACATGAGGATTGTCCTCAATGCTGGTCAGTTGACCTATGTGATGGATGCACCGTTGGGTGACCCGCCTGCAGCTGATGCTACCGATGAGGTGAAAAATGTTTACCTCACTCAAAAGAATCACTACTCCATAGTTTAGTGTGCCATCCTGTATGGTTTGGAATCGGAGCTTCAGAAGCGCTTTGAGAACTATGACACTCATGATATTATCAATGAGATTAAAATGATATTTCAGACTCATGCGGCCGTGAAAAGTTATGAAGCTTCCGAGAAGTTCTTTTACTGCAAGATGGAAGAGGGAAGCTCCGTTAGCGAGTACGTGCTCAAAATGTGTGGGCACGCAAAAAAACTCCAAGATTTGGGAATAACGATTCCTAATGCGTTGGGGATTCATCGTGTCCTCCAATCATTCACACCTAGTTACAAGAACTTTATGATGAACTACAACATGCAGTGCATGGATAAGTCGTTGCCCGAACTCTTCTCCATGCTAAAGACTGCGAAAGTGGAGATCAAAAAAGAGCACCAAGTGTTGATGGTCAATAAGACCACCAATTTCAACAAACAGGGCAAGCCTAAGAAAATGGCAACTTCAAGGAGGTCGGCAAGAAAGACGCCATGCCTAAGAAGACCAAGGCTAGTCCTAAGCCTGATACTGAGTGCTTTTACTACAAGGGCGAAGGTCACTCGAAGCGGAATTGCCCCAAGTACCTGGAAGATCTGAAGAACGACAACATCAAGAAGAAAGGTATATTTGATATACATGTTATTGATGTGTATCTCACTAGTAATCTTAGTAGTTCCTAGGTATTTTATACTGGTTCGGTTTCTCGTATTTGTCACTCAAAACAAGAGTTACATAATAAACGAATACTAGCGAGAGACGAGGTGACGATGCGCGTTGGAAATGGCTCCAAGGTTGATGTGATCGCCATCGACACGCTTCCTTTTCATCTACCGTCGGGATTAGTTTTAAATCTAAATAATTGTTAAGCATGAACATTATATCTGGATCTTGTTTATTGCGAGACGGTTACTCGTTTAAGTCGAAGAATAATGGTTGTTCTATTTATATGAGTAATATCTTTTATGGTCATGCACCTGAGATGAATGGTTTATTCTTATTGAATCTCAATAATAGTGATACACATGTTCACAACATACCTGGACCCCTAGGCTCAGCTGCACCAGTCCCAAGGGGCCTAAACGTCTAGAATAAGCAAAAGGGGCAAAACCCTAAAAGGAAAGGGGAAGAAACTTGGGGGGCAAGTTTCCCCCTCCCTCTTGCGCCACCGACTTGGAGGTGGAACCGGACAGGGCTGGGAACCCTACCCGCACCCCACTCTATATAAAAAGGGGTAGGAAGGGCGCCACCCCTATCCCCTACTTCTAACCCTAGGAGGCACCCTCCTCCATCAAATGCTCTAGCTTAGTCGAAGCCCTGCAGGATTCTTCTCCTCCACCACCACCACCACACCGTCGTGCTACTGGGATTTTGACGGGATCTACTACCTCCGCTGCCTACTGGAACATGGATAGGAAGGTCTTCATTGACTCTGTATGTGTGACCGAGTGCGGAAGCGCTTCCGGAATGTGGCGCTAGAGGTATCGTCTTCGCGATCTTGAGATCGTCAAGTGATCGACTACATCAACCACGAGATCCAATCTCGTTAAAACTTTGGATTTATGAGGGTTAGTTCTCTTCAATCTCGTTGCACCGATCTCGTAGATTAGATCTTGGCTTCACCATAGATTATATCTTGGTTTTATGTGTTCTTGTGATTATTTTTTTTGTTTTCCATGCAATGAACCCAACAGTTTGGCAAGACAAGATTTTATCCGTTGGATGCTCCTTTGACTGATTTGAGCTCTATGGGCCACATGCCTTTATGCGCATAGGGTAAATAACCATAGGGACCCTATAGGTCATACCCATATTAGTAGCCCTCGATAATCCACCTAAATCGTAGATTCAGGTTGAGTCTCAAAAACATTGGTAGCTGTAAGTCAAAGTTTTGTTGTAATAAAAATAATCTGTATATGTTATTTTATCATCGTAGGGATTTGGTATAAGGAGCCCGATGCATCCGATGGATCAGGAATCAGCTAATTTCTCTTGGGAAAAAACATCATGAACCTACATCAAATTCAAGTCCCCGGGCTTGAACTCGGTATTTACTGGCATAATTTAGTTCGGTCCGCAAAAGTCTTATCGAGTACTGAATTTCAGTGCTTTTATTTCGGGTTCCCAACGCACCCGTCGGAATTTTTCATCAGATCATGGATATGGATTAAATACTGCTAGAGCGCATTCATGTACGATTACCATGCCTCATAGGATGGATCTTAGGGTCTTATCTTCATGTTGTGGACACGACATTCAGACATGTTATCGTGGTGGACGTGGTCCGAGAAAATTTATCGACTTTCTTGTTTGGCTGTTAGAATTGCTAAAGTTGTCGACTTCCTTGATTTTTTATCGGGTGCAGCATAGGCGCTTCCGATGGGAGTAACCGCATGAGGATACAAGTTTGTAATACTCATAGGTTTGCCTCTATTGAGAGGATAGCATTGTAATACAGACGAATGCTTGAATTCATGTGTAGGCTCAAAGATGATGTTATGTTCTTGTTTATATATCGACTCCATAGGAGGATTTGTTTATTAGGTGCGCGACAAGCGCTCCCGATGGGAATAGCCCACGAGGTTATGTTGCGGTGCTTCGACCAGAGCATAGGCTTAGAGTAATATCTTTACCTGATGAAGTTTTATTCTCATTTGCCATTATCTTGATTTCTATTGGGTGCGCGGTCAGCGCTCCCGATGGGAGTAGCCCCCGAGTCTATGTTCGGATGTTTTCACGGGGTCATAAACCCAAAGTCTTTTTTTAACATCCCAGCGTTTAGGAACCAACGAAGGGTAGAAAAAGGAATATGTGCATTTGCATGCATTCATTTGAAAAATTAGGGTAAATTTTTCGCAAACTAAAACCCTAGAGAGATCATAGTTTCCTTCACTATATTGAGTTAGGGTTTAGCTCATTCTAGTGATTGTTATAAATTTGACATGCTCTCTATGAAATTCAATTCATTTTGGGTAATAATTTGAATTTATGTTTGAATTTGAAACTACTTTAAAAAATATTCAAAATTAAAGTATTTATGAATTTATTATCTTAAAGTGGATTTTAAATGCTCAATAAGAAGTATTCAGTATTATTTTAAAGAATAATAATACAAGAAAAAGAAAATTGAAAACATTATAAATAAAAGCATTCATACAAGTAAGTATAATTCTTATTCTTTTCTTTATCCAATAACTATAATATAAACATAAATTAATAAGCAATCAGTTATACCAAAGAAACAATTATAAGAAATAACAAAATTAAACTTTATTGAATAAACGAATACATTGCATTGTTCTTACATGAAGAAAAATAAAAAAGGTTACAAAATTAATAAGAGAAAACCTTAAATTAATTCCTAACTAATCCTAGTCTAAATCTTCATGATCTTCTTGTATCTGCAAACAAAATAGTAAACAAAAGAAAGAAATGGCATTAGTGTTAATATGATTGCTCTCAGCTCTAAATAGTGAAGTGTACTATTTAGATTGCATCATTGAGCAATGTAACACCCTCGCCTGATAAGGCTAAGTTCATGTGTATAGTGCCAATCCCTGGATCGGTTCACTGGCACACACGGTACAAAATGATAATAAATATAACTGTGCATCATAAATACAACGAATATGATCCAGAATTTATATTATTTATTCAAGTACATAGCGGAAAATGAATACAAGGTAGATCTCCATCCTTCAAATGTGCCACAGGCGAACAATTGTTGAGTGGAGTCTCGCAACCTATGAACGATCACTCAAATACTATATAACCTGCAACATGAAATGTTGCAGCCACGAATGGTCAATACATTGAATGTATGGCAAGTAGGCTAAAGTGGTTAACAACAGATCTATCAACTACATGCTTATTTGGCTGGTGGAGCTGTAGCTAGCTTGCATTTTTCAAACACTTTGTCCTACTTTATTAAACCAATTTTGATTCACAACAACCCATTAAGTTCACCCATCAAGTTTTATAAATCACGAAATAAGGATGAGCGAGAATATATCATAGTATCAATATCAAGCAACTCATTTGTGCATAACCCGGGACACGACTAAGCACTTAGTTTATACACCCTGCAGGGGTTTGTACACTTTACCTATGTGACTTGGACATCCCAGATCATACCACCACACGCCTATTGTGTGACGACAGGGAGAAGTCCAAGAAGAGACCGTTCAGGAAGTAGATCCCCAAACCCCACTGTGCACCGGTCTCAACCTACCATTCACTACATTTCTGGCTACGCTGGGTTCGGGTCACCACGACCTACTAAGTCCAACCAGCCACCCATTTCTTACTAGCACATGGTTACACACGTAAGCTACTGGAATAAAGACAACTAATCCTTCTCAGTACCCTAGGCGGCATTCCTCACCAGTATTCGCACTCCAATGACTAATCCAGCCACTCCGCCCATGTAGTTCATTAACATTATGTTGTTTTAGTAGAACAAAACCTTTACTTTACCAAAGCATGACCCCTTCCTCGTATCTACAGCAATGCTAAGCACATCTACCATACGGGAGCTCAACTACAAAGGATTTTTCTACCACAATATATAGGACATAACATAGCATAGTAATTCCTACACATGTAGCTACGAAAACATCTATAATGCATAGGAAAACAATAGGACATTTATGACCAAGATAGCACCACTTGACTTTGTTGTAGATGTAGTCGATTGGATAGTCCTCACAGTTATAATGGCCTCTTTCGCAATAACCATAAGACTTGCAATCATAGTAGTTGCAATCACAGTAGTTGCACTCCTCGCAATCTAACGTTTGAAGCAAACACAACAAACACACCATTCAAAACATTGCAAACATGCAACACTGTAACAATACAAGAAAACAATGATGAAAAGATGCATGCATGACGATTTAATGAGTCACAATGGTTGCATTTAGTGTTCTGAACATAATTAGATTACATGATGCATGTGGAAAGTCATTTAATGCACTAAAGCTTTTATTACTAAAGTTGTATCAATTTAATATGGTTTATACCAATTTAATTGAACTACTGATGTTTATGTCGTATTAAATTGTGAACTAAATGCTACTAGATAGGTAATGCAATTTAGAGACAGTAGCAATTTGAATCACCTAAAAAGGAGTTATAGATATTTTCTTGTCATTAAAACACTATTTCAATGAGTTTAAAGATTTCTATACGAATTTCTATTTTAACAGTACCAAATAATTTGGCATGCAATTTCTCTGTATAGATGTTGTTAATACAAAACCTTAGCATTTGGATTCACCCTAATCGGACTTGCAGATCTTTTTCTATGATTTAATTACTACTTAATAGAGTTTAAATTATCTAAACAGTTTACCACGTCCAAAAATAAATCTAATGCTAGATCTAGAATCTACACGGAATTGTGAATCCAGGGACATATTATTTACAATTTTCTGAATAGTATTTATTTTCTTATGAATTTATTACACCAAAGGGGACATTAATCTATTTAAATCTTCACGGCAAAAGATTACAGTATTTGTCTGAACCAATTGCATATTGATGATCTACTTGGAACCAGCTTTCCATCGGTATATTATTTATATTTTTGTGATATGCAAATAATTTACTATGAATTTAATGATTTCTAAAGCCATTAAAACTAATTAAATTGATACGGGGTAAATAATCCGCAAAATCTGGATCCAACCAGATATTATTAATCTACATTATAGTAGCTTCAATTTGATATATTGTTCATATTTTTCGGAGTTACAGATAATTTCCTATGAATTTATTAACCTAAAAGACCATTAAAACTAATTAAATTGTTACAGTAAACGCATACTGTAAATGTTAGATCTAATGCAATATTATCATTCTACATGTTTTTCTGAATCTATTGATATATAATTTGGTATTTTTAGATCTACGGATCTTTTTATATGATTTTTTCAAGTTTACACAATTTCCTATAATTTAAATTCAATTTCAAATCTACAGGAAATATTCCCTGGGAATATTCTATGCTGACTGGGATGCGGGGCTGACCTGGCTTGGCATGTGGCCAGATCTGGTTGGCTCATACCCCTTCGTTGATAAGCTCTAATCTTGACTGTCGGGATGAGATCCAGTGGCTAGAAAAGAAGTTGGCTCCAAATTGGCTCGATTTTGGCTTATAATAGATAAGAAAGAGATCTATGTTAGAGAGACAAATCCATAGATCAAATCGAAAACTTACAACATGAAAGTTATAGAGAATCATTAGTGCTACCTTTTCACCAAAGGAATTTGGATTTGAAGAAACGAGCGCGAGTAGATCTTGGATTTACACCGTCATATCTGAAATATTGCGATGCGAAATTCTCCGACTGTAGTTGATAAAAATATGTGAGGTTTGTTGGGAGTGAAAGATTTCAACGAGATCTACAACTTTCATGTTTTGGCCGAAGGCAAACGACGAAGTCTAGATGGCTGTAAACGAAATAAGATTTGGGCATGTGTAGATTCGGGATTTCGAGAAGGAAAACTCATACAGATGTGGCTCCACGGGGTTATATGGATGTTTAGGATGGTGTATAGATAGGTCTTGGAGTAGGGAACACGTAGAAACAAACGGAAGTCGATTCGGAGTTGTAGATTAAAAGATATAAGTATTTGAATAGAGATAGGTTTGAGAAAAACAAATTTTGCACGAAAATTAAAGCAACTACGGGATCGATCCCTTCTCCTGTGCGCGTGGCTGGTCCGGCTGTAGTGGGCCGGCCCGTTAGTTTTTTATCCTTTTTTTCCATTTTCTATTTATTTGTTTCTCTCATATCTTTTGCATACGAACTCCAAATGACACGATTGTTGTTTCTAAATTTTTCTAAAATTCCGTAGATTATTATAGGATTATATTTGTAATATTCTTACTTGTTTAAAGACGGTGGTTTCATAAATATATTTATATTCTTTGTAGAAATAATTGGGCAAATCAACTATAGGATTTAGATACTAGGATTTGAATTCAGTTTGTGAGAACTTTGCATGGATATAATGAAATGCTTATGAATGCTTCATGGTTTTCATTTTTTTGAAAACATTCATTCAAATACTAAATCTAAAACTCAATCCATCCTATTTTTCCTATATGGCTACTTAGGCCATAACAAAAGAATGTAAGGTTTTGAATTCAAGGTTGAGAGGATTTTCAATTCAAAAAGTTTATGTTCTTTGAGAATTTTCAAAAAAGTCAAACAATCAATCAACTTATTTTATTTATTTCACATTCCAAAATTAGGAGAATTTCGGGATGTGACAAGCAATTTCAAATGGAAGGTTAAAATTTCACCAAAGTGCAACATCTGTTCTTTCAAATAAAAGGGTTTCAGTCCCACATCATAAACCCAAGGGACAGTTTCACCAATGCAAATAAAATTAAAAGAGTAATAGGATCAGATATTTCATTTGAGTTGATCCACATCCATTATAGATAGGCACAAAGCATAGTCACACATGCATAGTTGTCTTGCTGTCGACACAGGAGCACCTAGGGGCAGTGGGTTATCTCCCCAGCCGTAGAAGCAGAGAGACCACTAGATAACAACCAAAATGGTTACTTGAGGAGGGGAAGATCAGGTGTTGGTCAAGTACTATCCAGGAGGTGATCAAGGAGGTGACCACAAGGAGAAGAGTACATCAGGCGGCACATCAGCAACACAAACATCACCAAGTTGGTGAGCTACAATCAATCATGCTCTCTATATTTTTATCATCTATCCAAGCATGATTTACTGGTTTAAAGGAATACTGAGAGATGCACCCAAGTGAGGTGTATACTCCTCATAGAATATCAAAAAGGGTCAAGAAGTATCTTTACAAGACCTACAGAAAAGGTCTCCATCAATGCATCATTGACCTAAACTGGTGTTTACTAGTTTTAAAACTAGAAAACATCAGATTTATTGAGGAACTACTATAGGGAATATTCCAATGAATGGTATCACCTCTGTAGAAATTCTATTCTTTGTATATTTTCACCATTTCTCAAATAAGCCGTAACAAATAAAATAAGCTATATATGAAAAACAACTTCCTAACAACTTTAGGAATCATTTATTTAAGCCCATCTATCACAGAGTAGATACATCAAAGTAATAAAACCATAATAAATTGGCCATTGTATTCTATGCTTCACAAAGCATCATGACCTTGTCATCTATCTAGTACAAGGGGCTAGAAATCAGATACAATATTCATTAGTATATAAGAAATCAAAGGAACAGCAAAGCCACAATTTATATCAGGCATCACATTATAATAACCACACAATCTTTTCACCACTGCCAGGAAGGACACAAAGGCCATAGGTACTTAATCACATATCTATAATACAATTCTAGGAAGTAATTCACCACCAACATCACAAAAACAATAGGTTATTCACAAGATGTGAACCAACAGATCAACCACAACAAGCTTATAAATAATAATATAACTAGTAATATTACAAAGAATCATCAACCACTAGCAAGCCAGAGGCCAATACATAAATGGAAATCCAAGACAATATCAATGAAATCACCATCAATTCATCTAGGCAACCATAAGAATTTATTTAGAAAGTGACCAATTGACATAATACCACTGTCAGTAGTTCTAATGCAATTACATTACTAAGTTCCTCATAGTATACTCATAGATTAAATATACTAAAAACCAATCCATACTATCACTGACATCAACAGGCAGTAAGATGAACCCTAGAACACAAACCCTAATTAGGGTTAAACATCACCATAGATGGTATTCCAGAGAGGAACAGAGAAAAGAAGGGGAGAAGCATGACTTACCCGTGGTCCTCACTAGGTAATAGAAGAGGAAGAAGAGGTCGCCGACAACGATGAACACGACAGCACGGGGAGCACCTAAGGGCGCTTCGACCGCGCCAAGTCGTGTTCACGCTTCCCACAGGAGAAGGGGCGACACATACCAGCACCACAGCACTACCAACGCATCAGGGTGGCGCCGGAGAAGGTTCGGAGCCACAACGTCGGCAGGGCGTAAACCCTAGGCACCAAAGGGGGAGCATCATGGCCAGAGAAGGGCTTGAGCATCAAATAGAGCTAGGCTAGTCGACACATGATGTATACACACTTCTATTCTTGTAGACATTTGTTGGGCCTCCAAGGGAAGAGGTTTGTAGAACAGCAGCAAGTTTCCCTTAAGTGGATCACCCAAAGTTTATCTAACTCAGGGAGGAAGTGGTCAAAGGTATCCCTCTCAAGCAACCCTGCAATCAAGATATAAGAAGTCTCTTGTGTCCCCAACACACCTAATACACTTGTCAGGTGTATAGGTGCACTAGTTCGGCGAAGAGATAGTAAAATACAAGTGGTAACAGTGCCAGAAAAGAGCTTCTGACTTTTTGTTGACGTGGGAGAGACTAAAAGCAAACTGATATAAAGATGGAAGAAAGCAAACATGCAACAGATCTAGATGCAAACGGTATTTCAATGCTTATAAACAAGACCTAGGGATCATACTTTCACTAGTGAACACTCTCTCATATAAATATATTCTCTTAATGATACTACCTTGAACTACTCTCTGGTTGGACACTCTAATCCACGGTAGGCCTACAAAAGCACACCTCGAAGTATGCCTTTCCCAATCTAGATAACCCCACACTGTCACCTTGAGCGCTAGATGGTTCCAACAAACACCACAATTTCATAGAGACATCCAACTCCAAATATAACTCATAACAAATATATATGTAGTCTAGCTTAAGTGCCACACATGGCATGCACGCTGTCACTTTCACACACGTGGGGAAAAGGATAGATCTATTAAAGCACAATGAGTATTTATGTAGACTCTAGCCTAAGTGCCACCATGGCGTGCACGCTGTCACTTACACACACGTGGGGAGAGCTAGAGATCTATTGAAGCACTTGAGTAGCAAGGTAGATATACTTGATTATAAAGCTCATGATCACAACAAGATCATGCATAGAGAGATAGAGATGAACACATAGCTACCGGTAAAGCCCTTAGCATCAAGGAAGAACTACTCCCTCATCATCATGGGAATCAGCAACGGTGATGGAGATGGTGGTGGAGATCGATGGAGATGGCTCCGGGGGCACTTCCTTGTCCCGATAGGGTGACGAAACAGAGACTTTCTATCCCCCAAATCTCCCCTTCGGTGGTGGCGGCGGTGCTGCGGAACCTTTCGTGGCTTTCTGTTCGCCTTAGGGTTTACGTCCCGAAGAGACGTATATATAGGCGAAAGGGGAGGCCGAGGGGATGCCCGGGGTGGCCACACCCCTAGTCGCGGCCAGGCCTGGCCCTCGCGGCTAGGGGGTGTGGGCCCCCCGAGGCCCTCCTCCGTCTCTTCTTCATGGTTCCGTATTCCCCTCGGTGAAATATTGACTTTGGCTTTTGTCCCGTCCAATTCCGAGAATATTCATTTATTGCCTTTTCCAGATCCAAAAAAAGAAGAAAACATGCAACTGGCACTGTGGCATCTTGATAATAGGTTAGTCCAGAAAAAAATATAAAAACACCTCAAAGTGTAGATAAAGCAAAGCAACGTAGATACTAAACAAGAATGGAACATCAAAAATTATAAATACGTTTCCGACGTATCAAGCATCCCCAAGCTTAACTCATGCTCGTCCTCGAGTAGGTAAGTGATAAAACTAATAATTTTTGAGGTGACATGCACCAGCACAATCATGATCAAACCATTTGCAAGCATTGAAAGCTGGGATCAAAGTACTCTAAACATGAGCATGAAAGATGAAGTTCTAACAATAAGACATAGCAACTATGATGCAACATGAAAGGATACAAACAAATATCATGAAAACATGGCATAGTGGCATTCAGCTTATCCCTCATGGCATAGCAAATAGATGCATAGGACACGTTCAAAGTTCATAAGAGTGACTAGATACAAATAGTTCAAGAACAAGCAATATCAACATTATGAATGAATCAATAAGTTTTGGGACAATGCACATAGAACTAAGAATGACAACTATGATCTCTTAACTTGTGCCTAAGGAAAGAAGGTGGAGACTCAATATAATAATGGAAGAAAGGCCCTTCAAAGGGAAGCAGGGATTTCAAGTCTCAAAAAGAGCATCCAAAAATTATGGTACTTGTTAGCTTTGAGCTCTCATTGCCCCTATCATAAGCATCTTGAAGTGATTAAGGTTAAAGTGAACAAACTATGGAGTATATGCTTGACAAAGTATAAGTTGGCAATCTCATGTCCCTTGAACACGAGGGACGCACCTCATTTTACTCATCTTTAGCCACCTGTAAGTTCTTGTCATAGTAAGTACATGTGTATCATAGAGAACCGCCAACGGGTACCCCTTGCCCCATGACACAGGAGCTATCCCATAATAAAAATGACAAGGCAAGCAGACAATGAGCATCTCAACAATCTTCTTATTTACCATGGGAAAATGGTGCTTTTTTCTCTCTTTCCTCTTTTTAATATGTCTCTTTTTTATAAGAAGAAAGCTTCATAGATGCCATTATGGTGATGCTGCAAGTTTCCACCATGATTAGGCATGGCTTAGGCTAGCGGCCCAGGCGTTTCTCTAACACACATACATAACTCCATGGACTTACAAGCTTCCCTTTTATCTCACACCGGCGACATCCATAGAAAAAAGAGCATGATATCAACTGTGTACAAAGTACAAGTGCAATGTTCAAAGCGTTCCCCGTGACAACACGGTTCTGCTAATCCCCAACTTATAAGTGCAAGCATATACAACATAGATGACACAATGGTTCAAGTTTATTAGGGGCAAGAAAATAAAGTGTGCCATCAAGTTTGTGAGAGCTTTAATCACTAAGTTTTCACATAACAAAAAGACTTTTTAATTGGAAGATAGATGAAAACAAGAATATACTTGGAATGGTGTAAAACACCATGCATAGGAATTTATAGTGGACTCTTTGGAATAACTTGGTTTCTTGGGAGTTGGATGAATGAGTAGAGCTTACTCATACAAGTGGAGGCTAGCAAAAGACTGGGAGCGACCAACTAAGAGAGCAATAATGGCCATATTCATGTAGAGCGACAAAACATTACTAATCAAAGCATAAAGTGGTACTACAAGTCAAGGACTAAATGATCATAGAGGCTATGGTGACTTGTTCATAGTCATAACATGGTATGAGCATGTGCTAAGTCAACCCAAACAAAACATCAAAGGAAAATACCACAATACTATGCTTTTGTATGCTAAAACAACGCATGATTCTTTCAAGGCACATTAAGCAATCCTAATTATTTGGAACAAGTCATGCTACAACAATAATCAATAAGCATAAGGTCAAAACAATATCTAACATGACATGATAAATCCTAAGCCACAGTCAAAGCAAGCTCCCTTTTGTACCACTATAAGCATGAAACTTTCTACTCTTTTCCAACACCAATCGACTTATTTGAAACAACTCACAAATATAATAATCAATAAAGACCAGTGATCTTATCTCACAAATCCACAAAGAATAACTAAAAATTTCTAAGCTGAAAGCACAAGAAAACTAAAGCTAAACCAAGTGCTAGCAAAAGTGAACACTCACAGAACAATAAGAATGAAAACTAGAGTGTTCTAGGCAATGAAAATAGAGTGTGTGTCTCTCCAAAAAAAGTGTGATGTGATCAACCAACTTAGTCAAGCAAACCAAACTAAAGAAAACTAAATCTAAGACGCTCCAAGAACAACACAACTATGCATGAAACAGTAAAAACGAAGTGTCTAGAAAGACCTGAGATTTTTATTGATGAAGAAGGGGATGCCTTGGGCATCACCAAGATTTACGCTTGTACCTCTTGAATATTTCTTGGGGTGACACGGGGTGGCATCCCCAAGCTTGAGCTTTTTTCCATTCTTCATCTCATTACATCATTCTTCCCTTACACCTGAAAATTTTCTTTCATACAAAACTTCACACAATCTTCATTAGCAACATTAGTGTATTCAAAAGATAATAGACCCTTGGGTTTTGGTTTTGAAACAGAAAACTTTCACTAAAAACATAAGCTACTGTAGAAATTCCCTCAAAAATCTCAATTTACCAAAAAGAACCCAAAAAGGAATCAATAAGAAGCAAATGCAAATAATGGCAGAAATCTGTCAAAACAGACCAGTAGGTAGAAACAGATTTTTTTGAAGACCTTATGTTTCTCAAATCAAAAGTGTTGAACTAATTAAAGTTAGCTAACATACTGGGGGATTTATTCGAAAAATATCAGCTCAATATCACTTACAGAGATTCCTCACGAATTTTTCCGGTGGAGCACAAAAATCTTTTTCGAGACAGTAACTCCCCAAATCTTACTTCCCTCTCATTAGAGGTCATTCTTGGCACAAAAATCAAAAAAATAGATAAGGAGAGGTTATTACAGAAGTAATAACTTCCAAGACTCAAGAGAACTATTGGTTTATCTCCCAAGAAGTACTTTTGTTTAACTCCTTTAAGTTAGGCTTGATAGTTTGACAAAATGCTCACATAAGAAATATGAATTGAAGAAAAAGAGAGCATCAAGAAGCAAATTTAGAACACATTTAAGTCTAACCCACTTCCTATGCATAGGAATATTGTAAATAAACAAGTCATGAAAAAACGAAGCAACAAGCATAGGAAAGCAAAACAAGTGCAACTTCAAGACTTTCAACATAAAGAGGGGAAACTTAATATTGTTGAGATACATAAGACCATGTTTCCCTCTCTCATAATAACTTTCAGTAGCAACATGAATAAAATTAACAATATAACTATCACATAAAACATTCTTATCATGAGCCACATGCATATAATAATTATTACTCTCCACATAAGAATAGTCATTCTTATTAATTGTAGTGGGAGCAAATTCAACAAAATAGCTATCATTATTATTCTCATCACCATAGTTATCAAATATAGGAGGCATATTGTAATCATAATTGATTTTCTCCTCAATAGTAGGTGGACTGAAAATATCATGCTCATCATTGTAATCATCATATATTGGAGGTTTGGTATCATCATAAGCAATAGAATAGCTATCTTCCAAAGCTGGGGGACTAAAAAGATCATTTTCATCAAAACTAGCTTCCCCAAGCTTAGACATTTCCATAGCATTAGCAATAAGGGTGTCCAAAGAATTAATACTAATAACATTGCTATTAGCATGCAAGTAAAGTTCCATAGGTTTTTTAATTTTCTCTTCAAACACTTCATGGCCTAACTCAAGATAAATACTAAAAAGCTCTATAATTTTGTTGTTGTTTTCCATTAAGCCTAACTAGTGAAAACAAGAAACAAAAAGACAAAATTGCAGAATCTAAAGGAAATAACTTCGAGCGCTCACACCGAAGAATGTGAGTACCTTTTACCTTACCTCCCTGGCAACAGCGCCAGAAAATAGCTTTGATGGAGCTTGACGTGGAGGAAAGGTAAAAGGACCAAAACCTCCCCGGCAACGGCGCCAGAAAATAGCTTGATGTCTATGAACTTCTATTCTTGAAGATAGTTGTTGGGCCTCCAAGTGCAGAGGTTTGTAGAACAGCAACAAGTTTTCCTTAAGTGGATCACCCAAGGTTTATCGAACTCAGGGAGGAAGTGGTCAAAGGTATCCCTCTCAAGCAACCCTGCAATCAAGATACAAGAAGTCTCTTGTGTCCGCAACACACCTAATACACTTGCCAGGTGTATAGGTGCACTAGTTCGGCGAAGAGATAGTAAAATACAAGTGGTAACGGTGCTAGAAAAGAGCTTCTAACTTGTTGAAATGGGAGAGACTAAAAGAAAACTGAAATAAAGATGGAAGCAAGCAAACATGCAACAGATCTAGATGCAAACGATATTTAAATGCTTAGAAACAAGGCCTATGGATCATACTTTCACTAGTGAACACTCTCTCATATAAATATCTTCTCTTAATGAAACTACCCTGAATACTCTCCGGTTGGACACTCTAATCCACGGTAGGCCTACAAAAGCACACATCAAAGTCCGCCTTTCCCAATCTAGATAACCCCACACTATCACCTTGAGCGTTAGATGGTTCCAACAAACACCACAATTTCATAGAGACATCCAACTCCAAATATAACACATAACAAATAAACTAGCTTAAGTGCCACACATGGCGTGCACGCTGTCACTTTCACACACGTGGGGAAAAGCATAGATCTATTAAAGAACAATGAGTATTTATGTAGACTCTAGCCTAAGTGCCACAATGGCGTGCAAGTTGTCACTTACACACACGTGGGGAGAGCTAGAGATCTATTGAAGCACTTGAGTAGCAAGGTAGATCTACTTGATTACAAATCTCATGATCACAACAAGATCATGCATAGAGAGAGAGATGAACACATAGCTATCGGTAGAGCCCTTAGCCTCGAGGAAGAACTACTCCCTCCTCATCATGGGAATCAGCAACGGAGATGGGGATGGTGGCGGAGATCAATGGAGATGGCTCCGGGGGCACTTCCTGGTCCCGGCAGGGTTCCGGAACAGAGACTTTCTGTCCCACGAATCTCCCCTTCGGTGACAGCAGCGCTACAGAAGTTTTCGTGGCTTTCTAGTCGCGTTAGGTTTTATGTCCCGAAGAGACGTATATATAGGCGAAAGGGGAGGCCGAGGGGGTTTCCGGGGTGGCCACACCCCCAGTCACGGCCAGGCCTAGCCCGCGCGGCTAGTGGGTGTGGACCCCTTCAGGCCCTCCTCCGTATCTGCTTCGTGGTTCCGTGTTCCTAATGTCTACGCACTTCTATTCTTGTAGACAGTTGTTGGGCCTCCAAGTGCAGAGGTTTGTAGAACATCAGCAAGTTTCCCTTAAGTGGATTGCCCAAGGTTTATCGAACTCAAGGCGGAAGTGGTCAAAGGTATCCCTCTCAAGCAACCCTGCAATCAAGATATAAGAAGTCTCTTGTGTCCCCAACACACCCAATACACTTGTCAGGTGTATAGGTGCACTAGTTCGGCAAAGAGATAGTGAAATACAAGTGGTAACGGTGCCAGATAAGAGCTTGACAGTGAGGAAAAGACTGGAATCAAGCAAACATGTAATAGATCTAGATGCAAATGGTGTTTCAATATTTAGAAACAAGGCCTAGGGATCATACTTTCACTAGTGAACACTCTCTCATATAAATATCTTCTCTTAATGATACTACCCTGACTACTCTCCGGTTGGACACTCTAATCCACGCTAGGGCCTTCTCCAATCTAGATAACCCCACTGTGTCACCTTGGGCGCTAGATGGTTATAACAAACACCACAATTTCATAGAGACATCCAACTCCAAATATAACTCATGAATATATATGTAATCTAGCTTAAGTGCCACACACGGCGCGCACGCTGTCACTATCACACACACGTGGGAAAAAACATAGATCTATTAAAGCACAATGAGTATTTATGTAACCTCTAGACTAAGTGCCACTATGGCGTGCACGCTGTCACTTTCACACACATGGGGAGAGCAGAGATCTATTGAAGCACTTGAGTAGCAAGGTAGATCTACTTGATTACAAAGCTCCTGATCACAATATCATCATGCATAGAGAGAGATGAACAAATAGCTACCGGTAGAGCCCTTATCCTCGAGGAAGAACTACTCCCTCCTCATCATGGGAATCAGCAACGGTGATGAAGATGTTGGTGGAGATCGATGGAGATTGCTCCGGGGGCACTTCCCCGTCCCGTTAGGGTGCCGGAACAGAGACTTTCTGTCCCCTCGAATATCCCCTTCGGTGGCGGCGGCGCAACGGAACTCTTCTTGGCTTTTTGGTCGACGACTTAGGGTTTCTAAGTCGGGGGCTTCTTATAGGCAAAGGAGGCAAGGTCAGTGGAGGGCCAGGGGGCCCACACCCCCTGTAGGCGCGCGCTAGGGTGGGACCCGCGCCCACCTAGGGTGTGGCCACCCTAGTTTCCTCCTCTGTCTCGTCTTTGATTTTCCGTATCGTTCAAGGAAAAAATTGAACTTTGGCTTTTGTCCCGTCCAATTCTGAAAATATTCATTTTTTAGCTTTCTAAAACCAAAAAAGGAGAAAACAGGCAACTAGCACTGTGGCATCTTGTCAATAGGTTAGTTCCAGAAAATGTATAAAAATACCTCAAAGTATAGACAAAACATAGAAAAGTTGATACAAAATAAGCATGGAGCATCAAAAATTATAGATACGTTTACGATGTATCAAGCATCCCCAAGCTTAACTCCTGCTCGTCCTCGAGTAGGTTAGTGATAAAAAGAATAATTTTTGAGGTGACATGCACCATCACAATCATGATCAAACCATTTGCAAGCATTGAAAGCTGGGATCAAAGTACTCTAAACATGAGCATGAAAGATGGAGTTCTAACAGTAAGACAAAGTAACTATGGATGCAACATAAAAGGTTACAAACAAAGATCATGAATAACATGCATTGAAAGACGTTTGTTTGTTTCACATATAGAAAAAATATCATAGTGGCATTCAGCTTGTCCCTCATGGAGTAGCAAAACATAACTGCATAGGACACCTTCAAAGTTCATAAGGGTGACTAGATACAAATAGTTCAAGAACAAGCAATATCAACAATATGAATCAATCAATAAGTTTTGGGACAATGCACATAGAACTAAGAATGGCAACTATGCTCTCTTAATTGGTGCCTAAGGATAGAAGGTAGAGACTCAATATAAAAGTGGAAGAAAGGCCCTTCAAAGGGAAGCAGGGATTTCAAGTCCCATAAAGAGCTTCCAAAAATTATGGTACTTTTTAGCTTTCAGCTCTCATTGCCCCATCATAGGCATCTTGAAGTGATTAAGGTTAAAGTGAACAAACTATGGAGTAAGCTTGACAAAGTATAAGTTGGCAATCTCATGTCCCTTGAATACGAGGGCCGCTCCTCATGCTACTCAACTTTAGTCACCTGTAAGTTCTTGTCATAGTAAGTACATGTGTATCATAGAGAACCGCCAACGGGGTACCCCTTGCACATGATACAATAGCTATCCCATAATAAAAATGACAAGGCAAGCAGACAATGATCATCTCAGGAATTTTCTTATTTACCATGGGAATATGGTGCTTTTTTTATCTCTTTCCTCTTTTCAATATGACTTTTTTTATAAGAAGAAAGCTTCATAGATGTCATTATGGCAATGCTGCAAGTTTCCACCATGATTAGGCATGGCTTAGGCTAGCGGCCTAGGCGTTTCTCTAACACACATACATAACTCCATAGACTTACAATCTCCCTTTTTATTTCACACCGACAATATCCATAGACAAAAGAGCATGATATCAGTTGTGTACAAAGTACAAGTGCAATGTTGAAAGCGTTCCCCATGAAAACATGGCTCTGCTAATTCCAACGTATAAGTGCAAGAATATACAAAATAGATACACAATGGTTCAAATTTATTAGGGGCAAGAAAAATAAAGTGTGCCATCAAGTTCGTGAGAGATCTAATCACTAAGTTTTCACATAACAAAATACTTTTTAATTGGAAGATATATGAAAACAAGAATATACTTGGAATGGTGTAACACACCATGAATGGTATAACTTGGTTTCCTGGGAGTTGGATGCATTAGTAGAGCTTAGTCATACAAGTGGAGGCTAGCAAAAGACTGGGAGCGACCAACTAAGAGAGCAATAATGGCCATAATCATGCAAAGAGACAAAACATTACTAATCAAAGCATAAAGTGGTACTACAAGTCAAGTACTAAATGATCATAGAGGCTATGGTGACTTTTTCATAGTCATAACATGGTGTGAGCATGTGCCAAGTCAACCCAAACAAAGCATCAAAGGAGAATACCACAATACTATGCTTTTGTATGCTAAAACAACGCATGATTCTTTTAAGGCACATTAAGCAATCTCATTTGTTTGAAACAAGTCATGCTGCAACAATAATCACTAGCATAATGTCAAGTCAACACCGAACATGACATGATAAGGTCTAAGCCACAATCAAAACAAGCTCCCTTTTTTACCACTTAAGCATGAAACTTTCTACTCTTTTCCAACACCAAACGACTTAATTGAAACAACTAACAAAGATAATAATCAATAAATATCAGTAATCCTGTCTCACAAATCAACAAAGAAGAACTAAAAAGTTCTAAACTGAAAGCATAAGAAAACTAAGGCTAAACGGAGTGCTAGCAAAAGTGTACACTCACAAAACAATGAGAGTGAAAACTAGAGTGTTATAAACAATGAAAACAAAGTGTCTCTATCCAAAATAAGTGTGTTGTAATCTAACCAGCTTAATTCAAGCAAACTAAGCAAACAAAAACCAAAAACGAAAACTAAGACGCTCTAAGAACAACACAACTATGCATGAAATAATAAAAATGAAGTGCCTAGAAAGACCTAAGCTTTTTATTGATGAAGAAGGGGATGCCTTGGGCCTCCCCAAGCTTTGACGCTTGTACCTCTTGAATATTTCTTGGGGTGACACGGGGTGGCATCACCAATCTTGAGATTTTGTCCATTCTTTATCTCATTACATCATTCTTTTTCTACACCTGAAAATTTTCCTTCATACAAAACTACACACAATCTTCATTAGCAACATTAGTGTATTCAAAAGATAATAGACCTTTGGGTTTAGCTTTAGAACAGAAAAACTTTCGCTAAAGACACAAAATACTGTAGAAATTCCTTCAAAAAGCTCAATTTCCCAAAAAGAACCCAAAAAGGAATCAATAAGAAGCAAATGCAAATAATGGCAGAAAACTATCAAAATAGACCAGCAGGTAGAAACCGAATTTTTCGAAGACCTTATGTTGCTCAAATCAAAAAGTGTTGAACTAACGAAAGTTAGCTAACATACTGTGGGATTTATTCATACTGAAGCAAACAAAAAGGATAAGTAGAGGTCATTACCGAAGTAATAACTTCCAAGACTCAAGAAAACTCTTGGGCTATCTCCCAACAAGTACTTTTCTTTAACGCCTTTAAGTTAGGCTTGATAGTTTGATATGATGCTCACATAAGAAATATGAATTGAAGTAAAAGAGAGCATCAATAAGAAAATTCAAAACACATTTAAGTATAACCCACTTCCTATGCATAGGAATCTTGTACACAAATAAGTTCGCAAAAAACAAAGTGACAAGCATAGGAAGATAAAACAAGAGTAACTTCAAAGTTTTCAACACAAAGAGGGGAAACTTAATATTTTTGAGATGCATAAGAACATGTTTCCCTCTCTCATAATAACTTTCAGTATCAACATGAATAAAATTTACAATATAACTATCACATAAAACATTCTTATCATGAGCCACATGCATAAAATAATTATTACTCTCCACATAAGCATAGTCATTCTTATTAATAGTAGTGGGAGCAAATTCAAAAAAATAGCTATCATTATTATTCTGATCACCATAATCATAAAATATAGGAGGCATATTGTAATCATAATTACTTTTCACCTCAATAGTAGGTGGACTGAAAATATCATACTCATCGTTGTAATCATCATATATTGGAGGTTTTGTATCATCATAAGCAATAGAATAGCTATCTTCCAAAGCTGGGGGACTAAAAAGATCATTTTCATAAAAACTAGCTTCCCCAATCTTAGAATTTTCCATGGCATTAGCAATAATGGTGTTCAAGGAATTCATACTAATAACATTGCTATTAGCATGCAAATAAAGCTCCATAGGTTTTGTAATTTTCTATTCAAACAATTCATGTCCTAACTCAAGATAAACACTTTAAAGCTCTCTAATTTTGTTGTTGTTTTCCATTAAGCCTAACTAGTGAAAAGGATAAACAAAAAGACAAAATTGCAGAATCTAAAGGAAATAACTTCGAGCACTCACACTGGAGGATGTGAGTACCTTTTACCTTACCTACCCGGCAACGGCGCCAGGAAATAGCTTTGATGGAGCTTGACATGGAGGAAAGGTAAAAGGCCCAAAACCTCACCAGCAACGGAGCCAGAAAAGAGCTTGATGTCTACGCACTTCTATTCTTGTAGACAGTTGTTGGCCTCCAAGTGCAGAGGTTTGTAGAACAACAGCAAGTTTCCCTTAAGTGGATTACCCAAGGTTTATCGAACTCAGGGAGGAAGTGGTCAAAGGTATCTGTAGAGTCCCAACCTAATAAGGCAGAGATCCCTATGTTTACAATGCTAGTCCCTGGATCAATAGATAGCATCCATAGTTTAAGATGTAATATCAAGGAACAAATTTCATAGTACAACTTATAACCAGGAATAAAATAATACATTACATCTTACATAGCTAATTTGGCTATCTCATTACAATGCAGCAGATATAACTAAGTAGCATGGAGTCCTTCATCTTCAAAGTGCCACAGGCAATCATGTTGGTTGTAGACTTGTAATCCTATTCAACACACTTCACTAACATCAAACAAACCTGCAACATAATAAGTTACAGCCACAAGGGTCAATACATTTGAATTGTATTGGCAAGTGATACTATGGTAGAATAGTGGTATCTATCATCTATATGCATTTGGCTAAGTGGAGCTTAGGCTTGCTTTGCTCAAAATAAGGTTTTCCTTATTAGTTGAAAAACATTAAGTTTTGGTTTGTCAAAATCACAAAAGGCATCTACCAATTAAAAATTGGAGATCCTTTAACCCTTGTTCAACCACAAGTTTATAACTTAGAAATTGGGATGAGGATATCCTTGATAGCTTCCATGTCTTGATGCCCAAATTGTCCATTGCCGGGGACACGGCTAAGTACTTAGATTTTACTCTCTCGAGAGGTGGTGCACTTTCCCCACAAGACTAGACATGCATCGAGACAAGATCTTTCAGAAACCTTCCCTTAGACCAAATGGACGCGTTCCATCCTATCACCCCTGCCACCTTTTGTCCATCTGGCTAAGTTATTGCAACTTATATGATGTAGGCAAATCCCATATACCATGTGGTTGCACTAGAAGCTTCTCAACATTTGACATCTCAAATCTCTTTATTCCTGGGTGGCTTTCCACAAGTGAGATACACAAGTTTTCACCAGTTTACTAGCCTTGTGTAACCACTCAACATAAATCCATCCAAGCAATTACCATTCCACCCAGGTGTTTCATTCACTTAGTTGTTTTATTAAGCAAAAACACAAGTCATAGACTTAGAAATATTTCATAGCATGAATATAATCCACCCTTGTTTTCTACTAGCTAGGCTAAGCATAATAGTAGCAAGAATCTTAACTTAGGGAAAATTCTACTAAGGCATCTTCTACTAGGATTTCCCAAGGCACAACATACTTAGTAAAAAGTCCATGCAAGTGAAAATAATAGGACAAAATGTATGAAGCACCACTTGCCTTTTTGGTAGAGAAACTAGATTCACTCCTTGACCTTGCAATTGTCACACTCTTCAAATTTCACTACAATTCAATCAAGCAAGGCACAATTCAATCTAGCATTCAAACAATTCATCACATAAAATAAATAAACCAAGGCAATGCATGCAAGCATGCAAAAGATTTTTTTATTTGGAAAAGTGGGTTTTAATAGGCTATAAACATTTTAAAACACCTATTGGTCATTTATAAAAGTGGCAAAACCATTTGAAAACAAGTTAGTGAAAATGGTCATTTTAAATCATTTTTGTTCTGCTAGAAATGCTTTTATTTAAAGGAATAATTCCTGGTGTTAGCCAAATATGTTCTTAAACACAAATGTTAGTGTTTAAGGTCAAAATGTTTAAAATTAATCCATTTACAAAAGGTTTCACTCAAAAATCATTTTTAAATTAAAGCAACATTTTTGTTTTACTTGAAATGCTTTTATTCAAAGAAATAATTCCTTAGTGTCACAAAATATATTTTTAAATCCAAAAGTTAGTGTTTATGGTCAGTAGGTTCAAAAAAAATAATTTGCAAAAGATTTTACCCAAAAATCATTTTTAGAATAATTTTTATACTCAAAATATCCTTACAAATGTTTCTGCAAAAACACCTAATGCGAGGATCTAGAACATAAGCAAGCAAGGTAAGGCGTCAGCGAGGTGCGCACGGGTTCGAGGAGTGTGGGAAAACTCACCAGAGAGTAAGGGGCACACGGGGTCGGCGACAGCAGCTCGCCAGAGATGATGCAGACGGCGGCGACACTTAGTCGTGGACGGAGTTGACGTTCTGGGTCACGAGAAGGCATGCAGCTGGGGTCAATGGATGCGAATAGTGATGGTGAACAAGCGATATTGAATTAGGGAGGAAGGGGCGGCGTGTACTCACCGGGATTGCCGCCGTAGTGCGTTAGAGCAGAGGTGGTTGCAGGGGAAAATGGGCGCAGCCCTAGGGCGGAGAGGAGCTGGCGAGTGAGGGGAAGGAGAGAGGGGGAGGAGGCGCTTAAGAGGGCGTGGTCGCAGAGCAAGATTAACACGGCGTTTAAGAGAATTTAAGCGAGGATTAACGACCAAAAACGGCCGGATTGATTTGGGGAGGAACTGGTCGCGCTGGAGAAGATGATGACGAGGCAGGTGTGGGGCCGCAAGGTCAGTTGGAGAGCGGGTGTGGGTGCGAGTGATAATGGGAGCTCGCGGGGGAGAGAAAGGTGAGCTGCGTTGTTGGGCTAGCTGGGCCAAGTTGTTGGGATGGGTCTCTGGCTGGTTTGTTTTCTTATTTTTTTGTCTCTGTTTTCTTTTTTGTTTCTACTTTCTATTTGGAATTTATTCAAATGATTCAAACACTCATTTTAGTTCAAAACTTTTCGAAACTTCCAGTAGGATTTTAAATTGTCCAACAATGTATTTTAAAGTCCATTTTAGAATAATTTCGTTTATTCTCTTATGGTTAAATATTTATTTAAAATGGACATTTGTCTTTATTTAAATAAGATTTAAATATGGTTACAAACCATATAATTTTATTTAATTATTCTTTTTAAGTTAATTTAGATAACTTTTAATCCACTTTGGCTATTTCCATTATTTTTCCCATGATTTAATTAATCGTTTACTATTAGGGATTTTGTCTTCATTCAAATAGAATTGAATTTTGGTTATGGCCCATATAATTCTATTTGAATAATCTTTATCCCTTTATTTTATTTGGATTATCTTTACTATATTTGCTTATGGATTTAATTCAAGTTTTAAATTGTCTTCTAAATAATTTTCTTGGTATTTATTATTTAGTTTAGGCAATTTGTCTTTATTTAAATAAAATTGAATATGGTTAAAAGTCCATATAGTTTTATTTAAATAATATTTTATTCATTTTTATTATCTAGTAAACTTTCATTTGTTTATGGATTTGGCCAAGATTTAATTTGGCTTTTAAATATTCCTTATTTATTTCTTTCTTTGTCTTATAAAATCCATATCTTTTTATTTATAGATCCAAAATTGTTGATTCCAATTTGTATAGTTTTATTTAATATTTGTTTATCTTTTAAATCCTTTTAGGATTATTTTGTTCAAGATTTGGTATGGATTTTTAGTTAGGTGCTTTATTAACCTTGGAAATTAATTCCTTTTAACTTATTAAATTCATAAGTTTTTATCCATAGCTCCAAATTAAATGAAACCAATTTCTATGGTTTTGTAATACTTTTGTTTATCATTCTTGATCATTTAAAAATGTTTGTTGCTGAATTTTTATATGGATCAAATCCATAGTCTTAGAGAGATCTTGGAAATGATTTTCTTCCATTAGGGTTTTAGGGTTTTGGCTTATTTTTCCCAAGTGTTTAAATTCAAGATTTTTTACATGCATAAAATTCATTTGATCTTTGGATGTGATTTCTTTCATTAAGATTTGGGGTTTTGGTTTAACTTTTCCAAATGTTTAAATTTCAAGATACATTCATTGATGAATGCATTTCACTTGATTGAAATTTTGTTGGATTCCCTTTTCATTCAAATTTTGTTCAAGAAGGGTTTTGATGTTTCCATTTAGAAGCAAAAAGTTTCTTTTCACCCTAAATTTCAACAATTAATTCTTCTGTTTATTTATTTTTCACATTTCAAAATTTGGAAAATTTTGGGATGTGACAGGCTACCACCCTTAAAAGAAATCTCGTCCCGAGATTTGGGAAGGCTAGAGGTTACAAGTTGGGTTCAAGATAACTAGGATACTACCACCCTTAAAAGATTTCCCAGTAGATTACAATTTGGCTTTCTTGGGATCTTGATGCATCCTCTCTGGACATTTGTTTTCATAGTGTCCCTGATTTTCACACTTGAAACATGTGACAAGGTTGAGATCCTTCACAGGCTTGCTTGTCTTGTACTTCTTCTTTTCTGGACAATGTGATGCATAATGGCCTGGCTTTTTTCATTTGTTGCACATCACTTGGCTAACATCTTCTTTCATCTTTGGTATCACTGTCTCTTGTTTGTTTTCTTGGCCTTTCTTCTTTTCTGGGCATTCATTTGCATAGTGTCCCATCTCTTTGGAATTGTAACATTACACCTGGCTAATGTCTTGCTTGCTGGGGTTGGGACATTTCTTCTTTTTGGGTCTCTCCAAAGCTAGGAGTTCTTGTAGTTCATGTTCTTTATATTTCACCACAAATGTTGGAAACCTTTCTCGCTTCTTGGGGGAGTCACTAGAGATGTGACCTTCTTCTCCACATGAGTAGCAACACTTTGTGGTCACTTTGGGTGTTATGAGGCACAGTTCTGACTTTGTCTTTATCCTTCTTGGTAGAAGTTGTTCCCTTATGGAGGTTTCCAAACATTTGATGCATTCCATCTTGTTTCATTTGTTGAACTATAGGATAGATAGGGCATTGGATAGGGACATGATCATTTCCTTCACACAGGAAACAAGTAACTTGAGATGTGGGGCATTGTTTAGTTGGATGTTTCTCTTCACAATTAGGGTATTGGTCCACATGCTCTTTGTAAGTGTGTTCCATGTATCCAAAAATATTGCAAGCTTGAGTTCCTTCCATAATATCATCCTTGATATCATTGTTGTCACAATCTCCTTGGGAAATATTGCTTCTCATGTTGATCATTTTATTGGTCATCCTTTGCTACAATTGGGATTGGGTTTCCAAGAATTTTTGCATGGCTGGGTCTAACTCATTGTTGTTGGCTAAAAACTGAGCTGTCACTTGATTCAACTGGTCTTGGGTTGCTAGAAGTTGTTCTCTCATGTGCATCTCTTGGTTGTTGTTGTCATCATTCTTGATGTTGGAGTCTCTTGGAGAAGTCATCTGTTTGGGTTGGATTGGGATTAGGCAAAATATTTCTAGAGGAAGAATTCTACTCACACACAACAATTCACACAAAGCAATGAGCAAGCAATCATAATCAAACATTCCACTCAAACAACAAGTTTTCAAGCACATTTTTTTAGGCAACAAAATATTTTTAATTCACCACATAAGTTGGTGTGATCAATAAATTGATCTAAACTAAACACCAGTATGGTGGTCCAACTATGGTTATCACTTGAGATCAATCCATTATTCTTAGTTGTTTCTTCATGAACAAGATCATTGTATCCTTGGAAAAATTCTTGCATCTTGGTCACAAAGCTTCAAAGGTGATGATGGTTCCTTCAAAGTTGTGTTTCCTTAGTCTTCCAAGTCTTGAGTATCATTTCTTGTCTCACCTGTAGTCCTTAGTGATATCTGAGTAGAAGTCCTTGGTGAAACTGAAGTTGAAGTCATTGGTGATGGTGAAGTCCTTGCTCATGTTGAATTTTTGTCCATCAAGTAGAAAAGGGAGAGATGTAGAATCAAAACAAAATGTTGAGGAAATAATTTACAAGATTGTTTGTAAATAAGTTTGAACAAATACAACTCCTATTTTTTCTAAGGGATTTTGTCCAATCCTAGGGTTACAATCCTACAGGCAACACAGTGCTCTGATACCATCTGTAGAGTCCCAACCTGATAAGGCAGAGATCCCTGTGTTTACAATGCTAGTCCCCGGATCAATAACTAGCATCCACAGTTTAAGATGTAATATCAAGGAACAAAGGTCATATTACAACTTATAACCAGGAATAAAATAATACATTACATCTTACATAGCTCATTTGGATATCTCATTACAATGCAGCAGATATAACTAAGTAGCATGGAGTCCTTCATCTTCAAAGTGCCACAGGAAATCATGTTGGTTGTAGACTTGTAATCCTATTCAACACACTTCACTAACATCAAACAAACCCGCAACATAATAAGTTACAGCCACAACAGTCAATACATTTGAATTGTATTGGCAAGTTATACTATGGTACAATAGTGGTATCTATCATCTATATGCATTTGGCTAAGTGGAGCTTAGGCTTGCTTTGCTCAAAATAAGGTTTTCCTTATTAGTTGAAAAACACTAAGTTTTTTTTTGTCAAAATCACCCAAGGCATCTACCAATTAAAAATTGAAGATCCTTTAACCCTTGTTCAACCACAAGTTGTTAACTTAGAAATTGGGATGAGGAGATCCTTGATAGCTTCCATGTCTTGATTCTCAAATTGTCCATTGCCGGGGACACAACTAAGTACTTAAATTTTACTCTCTCGAGAGGTGGTTCACTTTCCCCACAAGACAAGACATGCATCGAGACAAGATCTTTCAGAAGCCTTCCCTTAGACCAAATGGACGCGTTCCATCCTATCACCCCCTACCACCTTATGTCCATCTGGCTAAGTTATTGCAAACTATATGATCCAGGCAGAGCCCATATACCATGTGGTTGCATTAGAAGCTTTTCAACATTTGACATCTCAAATCTCTTTGTTCCTGGGTGGCTTTCCACAAGTGAGATACACAAGTTTTCACCAGTTTACTGTCCTTGTGTAACCACTCAACATAAATCCATCCAAGCAATTACCATTCCACTCAGGTGTTTCATTCACTTGGTTGTTTTATTAAACAAAAACACAAGTCATTGACTTAGAAATATTTCATAGCATGAGTATAATCCACCCTTGTTTTCTACTAGCTAGGCTAAGCATACTAGTAGCAAGAATCTTAACTTAGGGAAAATTCTACTAAGGCATCTTCTACTAGGATTTCCCAAGGCATAGCATACTTAGTAAAAATTCCATGCAAGTCCTACTCAAAATATCACTAATGCATAGTGAAAATAATAGGACAAAATGTATGAAGCACCACTTGAATTTTTGGTAGAGAAACTAGATTCACTCCTTGATCTTGCAATTTTCACACTCTTCAAAGTTCACTACAATTCAATCAAGCAAGGCACAATTCAATCTAGCATTCAAACAATTCATCACATAAAATAAATAAACCAAGGCAATGCATGCAAGCATGCAAAATATTGTTTAATTTGGAAAAATGGTTTCTAATAGGCTATAAACATTTTAAAACACCTATTGGTCATTTATAAAAGTGGCAAAACCATTTGAAAACAAGTTAGTGAAAATGGTCATTTTAAATCATTTCTGTTTTGCTAGAAATGCTTTTATTTAAAGGAATAATTCCTAGTGTTAGCCAAATATGTTTTTAAACACAAATGTTAGTATTTAATTTCAAAGTGTTTAAAACTAATCCATTTACAAAAGGTTTCACTCAAAAATTATTTTTAAATTAAAGCAACTTTTTTGTTTTACTTGAAATACTTTTATTCAAAGGAATAATTCCTTATTGTCACAAAATATATTTTAAATCCATAAGTTAGTGTTTATGGTCAGTACATTCAAAACAAATCATTTGCAAAAGATTTTACCCAAAAATCATTTTTAGAATAATTTTTATACTCAAAATATCCTTACAAATGTTTCTGCAAAAACACCTAATTTTCCAGAAGAAAAATACTAAACTAAGGGCATGGTTGCAAAAAGGTTTCATTTTCCTAATTCCAATGGTATAAAATTTGTAAAATTTGGGCGTGTAGATTAAAAGTTATGAATTTTGCAAGTTTAAACATTCAAAACCATTTTCTGGAATTTTAATCAGATAGAACTGCCACGCGTCTTAATCCTATTGGTCAGTACCACTTCAGTTGGATTGAGGAGTGTGGGCCATAGGATTAAAAGGCATCGCACGGATCAGATTGATCCATACCATTTCGATAAGTCACCTATCTACGCAACTGGATCAACATCTAATGGCTCACAGTGTGTTGCTAGGAAGTGGCGGTGCTGGTTCAACGGTGAGCGGCAGCGGCGCTCGGTCAGAGGTGTTCTGGCGACTACAGGAAGGGAGGGAGAGGGGGAAGGGTCTCACCAGGTTCTCCGTGACGCGCTGATGCTCAACGTTGTTGTCGCACGGCAGTGGGTGCACGGGGCTGCTGGCGATTGCTCGCCGGAGTTGCTTACTGGCTCGGGCACGCATGGTCGTCGACGGGGGCGAGGATCTAGAACGTAGGAGAGAAAGGTAAGGCTTCAGCAAGGTGCGCACGGGTTCGAGGTGTGCGGGAAAACTCACCAGAGAGCAAGGGGCACACGGGGTCCGCGATAGCAGCTCGCCGGAGATGATGGAGACAGCAGCGACACTCAGTCGTGGACGGAGTTAATGTTCTGGGTCATGAGAAGGAATGCAGATGGGGCCAATGGATGCGCACAGTGATGGTGAACAAGCGAGCTTGAACTAGAGAGGAAGGGACGGTGTGTACTCACCGGGATTGCCGGCGGAGTGCGTCAGAGCAGAGGTGGTTGCAGGGGAAAATTGGGGCAGCCCTGGGGCGGAGAGGAGCTGGCGAGTGAGGGAAATGAGAGAGGGGAAGGAGGCGCTTAAGAGGGCGTGGTCACGGGGCGAGATTAATGCGACGCTTAAGAGAATTTAAGTGAGGATTAACGACCAGAAACGGCCGGAGTGATTTGGGGAGGAACTGGTCACGCTGGAGAAGATGATGACGAGGCATGTGTGGGGCCGCGAGGTCAGTGGGTGAGCGGGTGTGGGTGCGAGTGAGAAAGGGAGCTCTCGGGAGAGAGAAAGGTGGGCTGCGATGTTGGGCTAGCTAGGCCAAGTTGTTGGGCTGGGTCTCTGGCTGGTTTGTTTTATTATTTTTTCTCTCTATTTTGTTTTTGTTTTTCTGTTTGTATTTTCTGTTTTGAATTTATTAAAATGATTCAAACACTCATTTTAGTTCAAAACTTTTCCAAACTTCCAGTAGGTTTTTATATTGTTTAACAATGTATTTTAAAGTCCATTTTAGAATAATTTCTTTTATTCCCTTATGGTTAAATATTTATTTAAAATGGACATTTGTCTTTATTTAAATAAGATTTAAATATGGTTCCAAACCATATAATTTTATTTAATTATTATTTTATTCTTTTTAAGTTAATTAGATAACTTTTAATCCACTTTGGCTATTTCCATTATTTTTTCCATGATTTAATTAATCATTTACTATTAGGGATTTTGTCTTCATTCAAACAGAATTAAATTTTGGTTAAAGCCCATATAATTTTATTTGAATAATCTTTATCCCTTTATTTTATTTGGATTACCTTTATTCCATTTGCTTATGGATTTAATTCAAGTTTTAAATTGTCTTCTAAATAATTTTCTTGGGATTTATTATTTAGTTTAGGCAATTTGCCTTTATTTAAATAAAATTGAATATGGTTAAAAGTCGATATAGTTTTATTTAAATAATCTTTTATTACTTTTTATTATCTAGTAAACTTTCATTTGTTTATGGATTTGGCCAAGATTTAATTTGGCTTTTAAATATTCCTTATTTATTTATTTCTTTTTTTGTGTTATAAAATCCATATCTTTTTATTTATAAATCCAAAATTGGTGATTCCAATTTGTATAATTTTATTTAATATTTTTTATCTTTTAAATCCTTTTAGGATTATTTTGTTCAAGATTTGGTATGGATTTTTAGTTAGGAGCTTTATTAACCTTGGAAATTAATTCCTTTTAACTTATTAAATTCATAAGGTTTTATCCATCGCTCCAAATTAAATGAAACCAATTTCTATGGTTTTGTAATATTTTTCTTATCATTCTTGATCATTTAAAAATGTGTGTTGCTGAATTTTTATATGGATCAAATCCATAGTCTTAGAGAGATCTTGGAAATGATTTTCTTCCATTAGGGTTTTAGGGTTTTAGGGTTTTGGTTTATTTTTCCCAAGTGTTTAAATTCAAGATTTTCTCCATGCATAAAATGCATTTGATCTTTGGAAGTGATTTCTTTCATTAAGATTTTGGGTTTTGGTTTAACTTTTCCAAATGTTTAAATTTCAAGATACATTTATTGATGAATGCATTTCACTTGATTGAAATTTTGTTGGATTCCCTTTTCATTCAAATTTTTTCCAAGAAGGGTTTTGATGTTTCCATTTAGAAGCAAAAAGTTTCTTTTCACCCTAAATTTCAACAATTAATTCTTTTGTTTATTTATTTTTCACATTTCAAAATTTGGAAAATTTTGGGATGTGACAGTATCCCTCTCAAGCCACCCTGCAATCAAGATACAAGAAGTCTCTTGTGTCCCCAACACACCCAATGCAGTTTTCAGGTGTGTAGGTGCACTAGTCCGGTGACGAGATAGTGAAATACAAGTGGTAACGGTGCCAGAAAAGAGCTTGACGGTGAGGAAAAGACTGGAAGCTAGCAAACATGTAACAGATCTAGATGCAAATGGTGTTTAAATATTTAGAAACAAGGCCTAGGGATCATACTTTCAGTAGTGAACACTCTCTCATATAAATATCTTCTCTTAATGATACTACCCTGACTACTCTCCGGTTGGACACTCTAATCCATGCTAGGGCCTTCCCCAATCTAGATAATCCCACACTATCACCTTGAGCGCTAGATGGTTCCAACAAACACCACAATTTCATAGAGACATCCAACTCCAAATATAACTCATGAATATATATGTAATCTAGCTTAAGTGCCACACACGGCGCGCACGCTGTCACTGTCACACACGTGGGGAAAACATAGATCTATTAAAGCACAATGAGTATTTATGTAACCTCTAGCCTAAGTGCCACCATGGCGTGCACGCTGTCACTTCCACACACATGGGGAGAGCAGAGATCTATTGAAGCACTTGAGTAGCAAGGTAGATCTACTTGTTACAAAGCTCATGATCACAATATGATCATGCATAGAGAGAGAGATGAACACATAGCTACCGGTAGATTCCTTAGCCTCGAGGAAGAACTACTCCCTCCTCATGATGGGAATTAGCAACAGTGATGAAGATGGTGGTGGAGATCGATGGAGATGGCTCCGAGGGCACTTCCCCATCCCAGCAGGGTGCCGAAACAGAGACTTTCTGTCCCCGAATCTCCCCTTCGGTGGCGGCAGCGTAGCGGAACTTTTCTTGGTTTTCTGGTTGATGACTTAGGGTTTCTGAGTCGGGGGCTTCTTATAGGCGAAGGAGGAAAGGTTGATGGAGGGCCAGGAGGCCCACACCCCCTATAGGCGTGGCTAGGGTGGGTCCCACGCCCACCTAGGGTGTGGACACCCTAGTGTCCTCCTCCGTCTCGTCTTCAATTTTCCGTATCGTTAAGGGAAAAATATGAACTTTGTCTTTTGTCCCATCCAATTCCGAGAATATTCATTTTTTAGCATTCTGAAACCAAAAATAGCAGAAAACATGCAACTGGCACTGTGGCATCTTGTCAATAGGTTAGTTCCAGAAAGTGTATAAAAATACCTCAAAGTGTAGACAAAACATAGCAAAGTTGATAGAAAACAAGCATGGAGCATCAAAAATTATAGATACGTTTACGACGTATCAGTTCCCCTCGGTGAAATATTGACTTTGGATTTTTTCCCGTCCAATTCCTAGAATATTCATGTACTGTCTTTTCTGGAACCAAAAATAGAAGAAAACGGGCAACTAGCACTATGTCATCTTGTTAATAGGTTAGTGCAGAAAAACATATAAAAACACCTCAAAGTGTATAAAAAGCAAAGCAAACTAGATACGAAATAAGCATGGAACATAAAAAATTATAGATACATTTCCGACGTATCAACACATCATCGTCGACCTGGTCGTTTTGCACCACGGTGGCAGTCGGGGAGGACAGAACCAGCCGGGATCGAGCGTAGCAGCGGCGGCGACAATAGGTCACCATAGAGAGGAGAGAAGGTGCCGTGTGCGAGCAAGCGAGACCGAGGAGAGGTACTAGGCTGGTAGGATCTAGCCTAGTGTGCGAGTGTGGGTTTTACCCAGAACCACTAGTCCAAGTCGAGCTAGGCTAGCCCAATGGGCTAGGCCTAGGTTTAAAGAAAGGAATCCCTAAACAAAATATTAAAAGAAAAAATACCCCTAAAGCAAAATAAAAATACAAAAAATACAAATAATATATGTAAATGTTCATAAAAACATGAAATATCACCTAAAAATACTAAATTTTATTTTACAATAATAAAACTTAAATTCATTATTTAATATAATAAATCCTTTAAAGAATTTTCTAAAAATAATGATAACCCCTAAAACTAAGTAAAAATCATTTCTAAGGTTTAAAATATATACTTTGTGTAAGAAAAATACTAAATTGTATTTTATATTAATAAAATTAAAAAAAAATATTTTGAAACATTAATACTTTATGAATTTTAAGAAAATATCAATAAGAGTTAAGAAATAAATAAATATTACTTTTAATCTCTTAAATTAATGTATGATATCACAAAAATATTAAATATAATATTTCAAAAGGTTCTCAGAATTATAAAGTGTTAAATTTATTTTTATTTATAAAAAGACTTTAAACCTTTAATAATGTGGGTAAAACACGCAAAGAAGAATAATCCTAAAAAAAATAGTGCATAACATTACTATGCATGTTCATTATTGCTTCTTTTGAATATTGTTTGTTCCGAGCAACAATGGTGTTTTGTAGAAACATGAGCTCAAGGTCGAGTGCAAGCATCCGACTTAACTACCTTGCAGTCACAAGGCAAGTTCATCACTTGCTCATGTCCTTTGATGTGATTTACAAAAGTATTTGCAACTTTTTTGTTACCACCTATGTTCAAAAAAGGAGACAGAAAAGAATATTTTCTAAAAAAAAGATGTTATCATCCCAAGTGATGGTAAGTATAAAGATTATAAATGGAATCTATGATTCCATATATAGAGATATTCACCATATAGGAATTAATAGCCCATGACATTAGTGATTCTAGTGTCGTTTAATACGCATTAACCATGAGATCTAGAATGGGACAAAGAAGTCAACTAGATTTGCTTCCTTTCACATGTTAACAGCTGTGCATGACATGGCTGAACTCCTTGTAGCGTGGTATAATTCGTAGAGGGGTATACACCATATGGGTGGAATCCCTCAATGTTCCATGGTAGTTTTGGCATCTAAAATGGTTTGCACGCTTCATTGCCATAATACATAAGGTGGCATGACGTACACCATGGGGCAAGCGGGGTTGTGGAGAAGGGCAGTGGTGGGCTTGGATCAATTCTAGGACCCACATCAAGGAAAAATGGACGGGAAAGTACACCCGGTTGTGCAATAAGGATTTGATCTCTTATGGGTAAAGCAACGCACCTCTGCAGAGTGTAAGAATTGTGACATGTTACTCCCTGTTCCGGGAAGGAGCTACGAACATGGTAGGAAAGGAACTCCATGCAGTTCTGGCCAACCTATGAATACTGATGGGCATAGTTTTTATATTAAAATCAAATTTTGAAGAAATGTTGATGAAAACTGCATAGTGCCAAAGACTTATAGTCTGAGGTGGCATATAGAGCATCAAACTTCCCACATTTCATATAATGACCTTGCTGGGTAACACTATTACTCACTCTTTCCTTTGATCCCCTGCGTAGACTTTGAGGAGCCAGAAAATACTCCAATGTATTCTACAGAAGGCCAGGACGATGTCTACTATGAGGATCCAAACCTGTCTGATGGATTTGAAGGGGTCGACTACGAGATACACTATGGAGCTAAAGGCAACAAGTCAGAGTAGTTTCCATGTTATGACTAGTACTTAAGTTGAGCCGAGAAGCATAAACCTTATGTAATAAGCTGTTGAGCTCAAGTCGTGTTATGTCATTTAAATCTTTTGTTCTTCCGCTGAAACATATTAAGTAAGTTGTGTTTGGTTTGTAAGTTCGAACCACTTGGAAGTACCGATCTTTTGGTATTGTAATAATAATATGTGTATGTTTGTAATTTGGACCCGCAATATTTCTATTGTACCACTCTAAGGGACGTGAATATTTGCGGCACGGTGTTCCGTGGGTGTTATGTCAACGACTATAGTATAATACACATGAAGTGGTATGCTCGGTCACCGCAGCTAGTATCAGAGCAATTTATTTGATCTTAGGATGGAAACCTAGTAAAGGGTAATACATGTAGGAGTCTAGGAACAATGATAAAGAGTTCATTAAAAGTATGATGAATTTTCTATTGGGAATATTTCGTTGTATATTTTAGTGTGATAATTATTTATTATGATGCATTATAATAACTAATCGTTACTAATTATAAATACTTTGTATATATCTAGGATGACACCAAAGTTTCCTAAACAGACATTTGTGAAGGAGGAAAGTCTTGATGACTACAGAGGACATTTACCGAACAGCCTCGGCAACTTTTGGAAGTTTTTCGGTGTGAAAACAACATCCCAGTGAAGAGTTTCACCTTTTATGATGGGCACATGATAGCAAAGCATCGTATTAGTATCCATCTACCGGAGAAGATTAGGCTAAGTCTAATCATGCCATTTGGTGAAGGTCGAAGTCAGTTAGCGGCGTATAATATTACATTAGTTGATGCATTAGCCACTGTCAGGGAGCACAAGTCCGAAGATCTTGAAGGGATCACATATACTTTGATTCTCTCATGATTCCATGAGCTTGGACTTAGATATAGATCACTTTCTATTAGTTAAGAAACATCCTAAATTAGCTTCCTAAGTTATGGACCAATATAGGTTGTTGGTAGAATGCTTCTACAACACTCGTCGATAGTAGAAGACAAGGATAGTATGCTTGAGGATCTCACCAATCCTTAGAGAAGGGAAATATTGGCATCACGGTTATAGAATGAAGCAGGAGGTGAGATTAGTCCAATCTATAAGGATATTCCTATAGATCCAGCATCATTAACACCATTTCCATATTCACCTATAACAGAGCCTACCCATAATCCTAGTACATACATGATACGTAGGAAACGTATCTATAATTTTTGATGCTCCATGCTTGTTTAGTATCTACTTTGCTTTCCTTGTCTACACTTTGAGGTTCTTTTTACATGTTTTCTGGTACTAACCTATTAACAAGTTGCCGCAGTGCCAATTGCCTATTTTATGCTATTTTTGGTTTTAGAGAAGTTAGTAAAGAAATATTCTCATAAATGGACGGGACAAACGTCAAAGTCAATTACTTTCTGTGGGGAACAAGAAGTCTAGAGGGGAGACGGAGAAGCGGGCCAATGCAGCCAGACCCCCTAGGCGCGGGTGGGCCCTGACCCGCGCCTAGGAGTGGTGTGGCCCCTCTAGCCGCCTCCTCGGCCTCCCCTTTCGCCTATAAGAATCCCCCGATGCAGAAACCCTAAGCACCCGATCAAATCTCCACGAAACCTTCTGTAGACGCCGCCACCATCGTCCCTAGATCGGGGGGATCTGATGTTCTTCCCGGCACCCTGTCAGAGGGGAGATCATCCCGGAGGCCTTCTCTCCGGTATGATGCGTGAGTAGTTCCAGCTTGTACTATGGGTCCATGAAGTAGCTAGATGTTTGTATCTCCTCATTTGTTCTTTCATGTATAGATCTTATGAGCTCCATTCATGATCAAGATCTAATATATTTGTAATCATGCATGTTGTGTTTGCAGGGATCCGATGGATATTGAGACTATTATGTTGGTTTCATTAATGGTTTTGTCTTTATGATTCTAGCATGATTGTGTTGTTTGTGATCTTGCATGATCTCCATTGTTAGTAGCTATATTGGCCAAGTAGGTGCTAGTGACTCCAAGAGGGAGTATTTATGCTCGATAGTGGGTTCATGCCTCTAGTTTCCAAGGGAAGTGACAATAATCTCTTAGGTTGTAGATGTGTTGTTGCTACTAGGGAGAAAACAATGGTCTCTTTTTCATGGAACATGTGAATGTTTACCTTACACACTTTGCTTAAAGCAGTTGTCTATTGCTTGCAACTTAATACTGGAGGGGGTTCAGATGATAACCTGAAGGTGGACTTCTAGTCATAGATGTAGTTGGATGGCGGTATATGTATCTTGTTGTAATGCCCAATCGAATCTCATAGGATCTTTCTGACTAGTAGTTGCATTGTTATGCCTTGCTCAGTTCTTGACAATTGCCCTGCTGTAATTTGTTTACCCTTCATGCCATGTTGTTTATCTAAGGAGAGCACCTCTAGTGAACTATGTACCCCGGTCCAATCTTTACCATTGATACATCTTCCACTGTTACTTGTTTACTTGCTGCAAACCATTACCTTCCACAACATATGTTTAATCCTTTGTTAAAGCAAACCGGTGAGCTTGAAAACCTCACTGATTCATTGGGGCAAAGTCTTGAGTTTGTGTTGCGCAGGTCTCTGCGTTGCTTGCAACACCTGTGTGATGTTTCCTTCCTCCTACTGGTTCGATAACCTCGGTTTCTTACTGAGGGAAACTTGCTGATGTGCTGCTTTATACCTTTCTCTTGGGGTTTCCAACAAAGCGTCCCACGACAAGTGCTGGGCACCATCAATACACGATCCATCCAGTACCACAGGGTTCTAAGGAGGCAACTTATTCGGAACTTCCTATCGAGAATTCGGATGGGTGGAGAACAGGATTTCCTGTTGGATCTCGTGGATCTCACATGTTAATAGGTGGTTCGGACAGAGATGTCAGATAGTCTAGCTAGATGGGCGAGAGGTCCAATACTGCTATCAGTAGGGATGCAGTAATTATAGATGGTCAGGATGAGGAGGAAGATCCTAAAGAGAGGGTATTCGAGTCACCTATGCATTATCCTACCTCATAGAATTTTTAGCATCCAATGATTGTTGAGGACTATCATACCCAACAGAGTATGTTGGGAGCGTCGGAATTTGAGTACCGTGTTGATTACTCTAGTGATGAGGCTCATGAGATGCATGAGGAAAATAATGAAGAGAGTGTCTCTAATGACACTGCATACGAGTTGGATGGAGTTGATACACTCAGGCTAAGCGATGAATCAAGTCTAGATACTTCAGACACCGAGTATATACCATCTGGGAGACCAGTTGTTTCACAGACTATGCATCAGACTTCACGTCAGCACGGTTGGATTCCAGGCATGTACAACAAGCATCACACCTACTAAGGAGTAGGACCACTCGAGAAGAGTTGGTAGTAGTTGGTAATGCGTATTGTACTATTTGAGAGGTTGTTCTATTTAAATAAGTGAGGTAGTGCTCACATGAACCAGTAATACTTGTATAATACAGGCTTGTGATGATATTGTACTACTATGTTTCTTGTGTTGTATATTATGTGATGCATATTTGGTTCTTATTTTGATTTGGATCTTGATTTACATTGTGTGACTAGTTATGTGAATGAATTTGAGCTCAGAAAGCATGTGCATGATGTAATTATGAGTATTCTCTTTGTGTAACAGGACTAGGGGTTCATGGATACGGGAGTAGGAACTATGTCTGAACATCAGCGCTTGGAGCATGAAGAAAAGGAAAAGGCGGATGAAGATGCCAGGAACCAAGGAACCTTACCACCACTGATGACCCACAAGTATAGGGGATCACAACAGTCTTCGCGGGTAGTATTACCCAATTTATTGATTCGACACAAGGGGATAAAAAGAATACTTGCAAGCCTTAACAACTGAGTTGTTAGTCAGCTGCACCTGGAAATAGTTCATGCTCACAGAAGTTTATTAGTAGCAACAGTTTTATAGTAGTAACAGCAGCAGTAACAACAACAACAATAGCAGCAACAGTAGCAATAGTAACAGTAACGGTAATAGTAGGATTCGAGTGCGGTAGGCATAGGGATGGATGGATGGGCATTGCATGGACTAGTCTAAACATGTAACTTCAAAGAACTAGGGCATTGCAGATAAATAATAACAAGCATCCAAGTACTAAACAATCTCCTGTTCAAAAAAAAGTACTAAACAATCCTAGGCACGTGCTCCAAATATAGTCATACGTGCTCGCAATGAGAACTTGCACAACATCTTCTGTCCAGCCAGCCCGTGGCAGTGGGGCCTCTAGGGAACTACTTGAAATTAAGGTGCTCCTTTTCATAGAGAACCGAAACAAAGCATTAACACTCCATGGACACATGTGATCCTCACACCACAGCCATCCCCTCCGGTTGTCCCAATTATTGTCACTTTGGGGCCTTTGGATCCGGACAATGATATGTGTACGCAATTTGTAGATAAGATCACAAACAATACTATCATAATGATTCAATAATAAGTTCAGATCTGAAATCATGGCACTCGGGCCCTATTGATAAACATTAAGCACAACAAGTTGCAACAAAGTCAAATAGCACTAATAGAGATACTAGGCACTATGCCCCTAATAGATCTTATTCGATTACATGATAGAACTCATCCAATCCCTACCATACCCAAGCCTACAGTGGGGGATTACTCACTCATGGATGAGGGAAACATCGGTGGTTGATGGAGATGCGTTGGTGATGACGATGGCGATGATCCACTCCAAATTCCCCGTCCCGGCAGGGTGCCAGAACGGAGTTTCTGGATCCGAATCTTGGTTTCTGGTGGCGGCGGCGGAGCGAAACTATTTATGGAAAACTATCGAACCCCCCTATGTTTTTAGGTCAGAAGGCAACTTATAGGCGCGGAGGGAGGCCGAGGAGCTGCCTGGGGTGGCCAGACCTGCCCCAGGCGCGGGGCCAGTGGGCCCGCGCCTGGGGTGGGTCTGGGCCCCCAGGCCACCCCTCTGTCTCCCCTTCTGGCTCCGTGGATCTTCTGGTGATAAATAGTTTTTGGCATATTTTCCGGATTTTTCCGGATAGTTCATTTTCTACACAAAAACAAGACACCAAGGTAATTCTACTGAAAATAGCGTTAGTCCGTGTTAGTTGTATCCAAATCACACAAGTTTAGAGAATAAACAATAGCAAAGTGTTCGAGAAAGTAGATACATTTTGGACATATCAACTCCCCCAAGCTTATCTTATTGCTTGTCCTCAAGCAATTCAGTTGAAAACTGAGTGCGATAAAAGAACTTTCATGAACACTTTTCTTCATATGATGTAAATATTCTTAGCACAGGAGTAGATGCTTAGACAATTCATAATAAGGAGTATGCAACTAAGTCTACTCAATAGTCATTGCAAGCTATGAAGAGAAACCAACTCAATAATAATAAGTAGCATGAAACATAAACATAATCAACATTGCAATGCTCATAATAAGGTATGATAGAGTGGTATCTCGCTTGCCTTTGTTTTGAAGAGCACAATATAAATGCCAAGGCACCTCTGAAGTTCACATGAAGACTAGAAGTAAAGATATCAGAGATACAAGCATCAAAGTCATGACATAATTAACCAAGTTTTGGAACAAACACAAGAATGACAACTGTGCTCTCAAGAAGGTGCTCACAGAATAAGTGGTGACTCAAAAAGGTTGTGAAAACGGTTTTGTGAAGGTTTGAAAGGCTTCTCAATGCTCAAAAGAAGGTACTCATTAGCTTTGAGCTCTCATTGCCCTATCATAGGCATCTTCATGTGGTTAAGGTGAAAGTGAGGTCCACTCTGAATCATATGCTTGACAGACCATAGACTGGAAATCCCAAGTCCCTTGAGTACGAGGGTCGCTCTGCATGCTACTCAACTTTGGTCACCTAAAAGTTCTTGTCATTGTAAATACATGCATATCATCGAGAACCGCGAACGGGGTACCCCTTGCACATGGTACAGGAGCTTTCCCATAACCAAAATGACAAGGCAAGCAGACAATGAGCATCTCAGCAATCTTTTTATTTACCATATGCATAGATTTTTATTGAGGACGCTTCATAGATGCTCATTATAGTGATGCTACAAGTTTCCACCATGATTAAGCATGGCTTAGGCTAGAGGCCCAGGCGTTTCTCTAACACAATGTATAAACTCCATGAACTAAAAACTTCCCCTTTTATTTCACATCGTCGACATCTGTAAACAAAAGAGCAAAGTATCAACTGGATGAGATATCCAACAAGTGTTGAAAGCGTTCCCCGTGAGAGCACGGTTCTGCTGACTCCCAGCATATAATAAGCAAGCATATAACTTTTATGGACTAGTCACAATGGTTCAATATTATTAAGCGCAAGGAATAAAGTGTGCCATCAAGTTCGTGAGAGCTTTACTAACTAACTTTCTCAAAACAGTCAAACATTTTATTTTGAAAGAAAACACGGTATATGGAATATGCACTGAAATAGCAAATGATGCTAATAGGTAGATATGGTGGACACAACTGGCAATATTGGTTTTGGGGAGTTGGAAGCACAGGTAGAGCATATACTCAGTGCAAGTGAAGGCTAGCAATAGAGAGGGAGCAACAAACGAGAGAGCGATAGCTATCATAATCATGATTGAAAAAAAACAAGACTAACTATGGCATGAAAGTGATACAAGAACTCTGAGGCAAAATAAATCATCAAGGCTTACTAACTATTGATTAGTCATATGCATGCGTGAGCATGTGCCAAGTCGATTCACATGAACAGTCAGAGGAGGATACCACAATATCATACCAAAGTATGAATAAAACAATGCAAGCAAACATTCATATGATATGCTACAAACTATTAGCAAGCTGGAGCTAATCATAGACAAGCAAGAACTACTAAGCATCCATAATGACATACACCTTACACAAATAGGCTAAGCATGGTCACATTGATGAGTATATATAAAAAGATGAAAAAAATAGAGTTTGTTACCAGCCTCTTACCACACCTCGAGTTGTCTTAATCTTCATCATCTCCCTTCACTTGTGTGACTTGAATAATTAACATGAAAACCAATATCCACTAAGAACGGCTGAACCCTGCAAAGAACTGACAAAACCAAAGAAGAACAACAAATATTTTTGGTGTTCTCGATTTTTTTAGAAGGCAACCAACGCAAAACCAAACAAAGCAAAAGAAAACCCAAAACAAAAACTAAGACGCTCCAAGAACAACACAACTGTGCATGAAACAATAAAAACGAAGTGTCTAGAAAGACCTAAGATTTTTATTGATGAAGAAGGGGATGCCTTGGGCACCACCAAGCTTTGACTCTTGTACCTCTTGAGTAATTATTTGGGTGACACGGAGTGGCTCCCCCAAAGCTTGAGCTTTTGTCCATTCTTCATCTCATTACATCATCCTCTCTCTACACCTGAAATTTTTCTTTCATACAAAACTTCACACAATCTTCATTAGCAACATTAGTTTAATCAAAATATATTAGACCTCTGGCAAAGCTTTGGAACAGCAATACTTTTCATTAAAAACACAAGCTACTGTTTCAACTCCTTAAAAAATCTCAATTTCCCAAAAAGAATCCGAAAAGGAATCAATAAGAAGCAAATGCAAATAATGGCAGAAATCTCTCAAAACAGACTAGCATGTAGAAACCGATTTTTTTGAAGACCTTCTGTTGCTCAAATCAAAAAGTGCTAAACTAACGAAATTTAGCTAACATACTGGGGGATTTATTCGTAAATTTTCAGCTCAATCAAACTTATAGAGACTCCTCACGAATATTTATGGTGAAGGACAGAAATCTGTTTTAGGACAGCAACTCCCCAAATATTATTTCCCTCTCATTAGAGGTTATTCTTGGCACAAAAGGCAAACAAAAAGGATAAGGAGAGGTCATTACTAAAGTAATAACTTCCAAGACTCAAGTAAACTCTTGGGTTATGTCCCAACAAGTACTTTTCTTTACGCCTTTAAGTTAGGCAGTTGAAGAGCAAAGATTGGAAATGAGAAAAATAAAAGTGAGCAAGTATAACCACTATGAAAACATTATTTTGTTCATTAAAATCCTTTTGTTAACAAGGTTGATCAAGTCTTGTTACCAAAACAATCTTATATGAAGCAAAACTTTGCATTCCACAAGGTGATTATGTTACCTCATACTTGATAGCAATGGTCCCAATCATAATAGTTTCAAATTTTTCTTGTGGAATGAGGCAATATATTTCTCCAACCTTGATGCCCTCAATATTTTCAATGGAATTCAGGCAATAGCTTTTAACAACCTTCTTGGGGAAATAGAAAGTGTGCTCTTTGTCATTAATATTGAATGTTACTTTTCCTTGATTGCAATTGATGATAGCACCTGCAATATTAAGAAAAGGTCTCCCAATAATAATAGACATATTATCATCTTCGGGCATTTCAAGCACAACAAAATCAGTTAAGACCATGCAATTATGAGAAACTTGAACAGGAACATCCTCACATATACCAACGGGGACATTAGTTGACTTATCAACCATTTGCAAAGAAATATCAGTTGGTATCAACTTTTCTAGCTGGAGTCTCTTATAGAGAGAAAAAGGCATAACGCTAACTCCAGCTCCCAAATCACATAAAGCAGTTCTAACATAATTATTCTAAATAGAGCAAGGAATAGTTGGTATACCTGGATCACCAAGTTTCTTTGGAACCTTACCATTGAAGGAATAATTAGCAAGTAGAGTAGAAATCTCCTCATTAGGAATCTTCCTTTTATTAGAGACAATATCCTTCATATACTTTGAATAAGGAGGCAACTTAGGAATTTGCAAGAATAAAGGTTTCATCCACTCACAAAACTTGTTGTAGTGTTCTTCTTCCTTCGACTTGTGTTTCTTACCTGGAAAAGGCATAGGTTTCTGCACCCAAGGTTCTCATACTTTACCATGTTTATTAGCAATAAAATCTTACTTTGTGTACCTAGTGTTCTTATTGTGTTTCTCAGGTTCTTCCTCACCTTCCTCCTTATCTGGAGACTCATTATTATTACCATTCTCAGTTTCAGCATCAGAGACATATATACTATTAGGATCTACAGCAGGTTCAAGTGGTTCCTCAACTATTTTATGTTTCTTTTTCTTTCTCTTACGAGGACTACCCACTATCGTCACCTTGTTGAGAATCCTGCTCTATTCTTTTAGGGTGTCCTTCAAGATATAAAGGATCTTGAGTAGCTGAACCACTCCTAGTTCTAATTCCATAAGCATGTTTATCTCCTGAAGCATTAACTAGCATATCCTTCTGTACCTTAGCTAGTTGATCAAGTTGGTTTTGAACCATTTGAAAGTGTTTACAAAGCATTTTAATACCATTAGAAGTTCTTTCCAAAATATATTTCAACTCATGGATAGATCTAGAGTTTTCCAATAAATTATTCTAAACTTGTTTATTAAAATTACCTTGTTTAACAATAAATGTGTCAAGTTCCTCTAAGCATTGATCAGGAGGCTTACCATAAGGAATATCACCTTCATTAAATTGGAGAGAGTGTACCTCAATATTAGATGAGTGGGGAATTGGCTTGCATAATTCTTCTATAGGAGGTATATTCTTCACATCTTCAGCTCTAATGCCTTTATCCTTTAGACACTTCTTAGCTTCTTTCATCACTTCATCATTTAATGCAATAACTCCTCTCTTCTTTGTTGTTGGTGTTGGAACTGGTTCAGGAACAACTGGTTCAGGAGTAATGGGCTCAGGTGTATTTAGCTCTGTTGAAGTCCAATCATCATAATCCTTTCTTATCTTAGTCATTAATTCTCTAGCATCTGTAGGAGTCCTTTTCCTGAAAACACAATCAGCAAAGCTATCTAGGTAGGTCCTAAAATCACCAGTTAGTACATTATAATAAAGATCAAGAAGCTCATTTTTAGGTAATGGATATCCAGGATGTGCATGAATCAAGGAACAAAATCTTTTCCATGACTCAGGCAATTTATCTTCTTATCCCTGTTTAAAATCAAAAAGTCTCTGCAAAGCAGCATGTCTAGCACCGGGAGGAAAATATTTATGGAAGAAAGAAGCAATCAAGCAATCAGGGCTATCAATGGAACCAGGAGGTAACCTATTAAACCAAGCCCTAGCTTCTCCTTTTAGTGAAAAAGGGAATATCTTAGTAACAAAGTACTTGTGCATCTTAAAATCATCAGAGAACAAAGCATTCATAGTAGAAAGCTCATTCATATGAGCCACATCACTCTCATTTCAGTCCCACAAAAAGGTTCTTTCTCAACAATATCTAAATAAGACAAATCAAGAGAGAAATCATAATCTTTATCTTTAATATATATGGGAGAAGTGGCAAACTTAGGATCATTGGACAACTTAGGCATAATAGTACGTCTATCAAGGAGACTTTTTATAGCACTAGTACCATGTGTGTTTCGGCACTCTTCAAAAAATTCATCAGTGAGCTCAATGTAACCATCATTAATATCATAACTCTCACTAAACTTAGGTGAGATAACAGGTGTAACAGTATCTTCACTAGGAATTTCAGTATTTCCTAGACTAGCCATAGTAGCATCTAGAAAAGGACCTAATGAACCACTCGCATCAAGCACAATAGAAGTAACATCATGAGCATCAAAAGCAGTTTCAGATTTAGCAGTAGTAGTAGTTTAGGACTGTACCTCTTCTTGTAGTGGATGGTAAAATAAGGAACTTTCCATCATGAGACTTCCCCATGATGAACAAAGTAGCAGTGAACAATAATAGATTCACGTGAACTTACAAATAAAGCTATGCTCCCCGGCAACGCCGCCAGAAAATAATCTTGATGACCCACAAGTATAGGAGATCGCAACAGTCTTCGTGGGTAGTATTACCCAATTTATTGATTCGACAAAAGGGGAGACAAAGAATACTTGCAAGCCTCAATAACTGAGTTGTAAGTTCAGCTACACTTGGAAATAGTTCGTTCTCACAGAAGTTTATCAGTAGCAATAGTTTTGTAGTAGCAACAGCAGTAGTAACAGCAACAACAGTAGCAGCAACAATAGCAATAGTAACAGTAACGGTAATAGTAGGATTCGAGTGTGGTAGGCATAGGGATGGATGGACGGGCGTTGCATGGACGAGTCTAAACATGTAACTTCAAAGAACTAGGGCATTGCAGATAAATAATAACAAGCATCCAAGTACTAAACAATCCTAGGCATGTGCTCCAAATATAGTCATACGTGCTCGCAATGAGAACTTGCACAACATCTTCTGTCCAGACAGCCCGTGGCAGCGGGGCCTTTAGGGAACTACTGGCAATTAAGGTGCTCCTTTTAATAGAGCACCGTAACAAAGCATTAACACCCCGTGAACACATGTGATCCTCACACCACAGCCACCCCTTCTGGTTGTCCCAAATAGTCACTTTGGGGCCTTTGGATATGGACAATGATATCTGTACACAACTTGCAGATAAGATCACAAACAATAATATCATAATGATTCAATAATAAGTTCAGATCTGAGATCATAGCACTCGGGCCCTAGTGACAAGCATTAAGCACAACAAGTTGCAACAAAGTCAAATAGCACTAATAGAGATACTAGGCACTATGCCCCTAACAGATCTTATTCGATTACATGATAGAACTCATCCAATCCCTACCATCCATAAGCCTACATCGGGGGATTACTCACTCATGGATGAGGGAAACATCGGTGGTTGATGGAGATGCGTTGGTGATGATGATGGCGATGATCCTCTCCAAATTCCCCGTCCCGGCAGGGTGCCAGAACGGAGTTTCTGGATCCGAATCTTGGTTTCTGGTGGCGGCGGCGGAGCGAAACTCTTCCCGAAAAACTATCGAACCCCCTATGTTTTAGGTCAGAAGGCAACTTATAGGCGCGAAGGGAGGTCGAGGAGCTGCCTGGGGTGGCTAGACCTCCCCCAGGCGCGGGGTCAGTGGGCCCGCGCCTGGGGTGGGTCTAGGCCCCCCAGGCCTCCCCTCTGTCTCCCCTTCTGGCTCCATGGATCTTCTAGTGAGAAATATTTTTTGGCATATTTTCCGGGATTTTTCCTGATAGTTCATTTTCTGCACAAAACAAGACACCAAGGTAATTCTGCTGAAAACAACGTCAGTCCGTGTTAGTTGTATCCAAATCACACAAGTTTAGAGAAGAAACAATACCAAAGTGTTCGAGAAAGTTGATATGTTTTGGACGTATCAACCACCACCACCAATGAGGCCATTAATGGAGCATAATTTCATGCAGTACATGCAAATGATGCAAGAATCTCAGGACAAGTTCATGGAGGATTTAATGGGGCTAGTAGGAAACCAGAGGGAACCTAAAGGTCGTGGTGTGAGTCTCTCTAATTTCTAGAATGCATGGCCATTACCTTTTGCATCAGCTCTAGCCAATGGACACTGAGGATTGGTTGACCGATACAGAGATAAAGCTAAATAAAGTAGGGTGCAACGATGATGAGAAGCTGAGGTATGCCACATATCTTCTAACTGGACCTGCAGCATCTTGGTGGGAGAATCAGCTCGCAATGCAATCTCTAGGTAGGGAATATACTTGGGAGGAGTTCAAAAATAGATTTTGTGAGTATCATGTTCTGGAAAGTGTTATTGAGATGAAGTGTAGAGAGTTTGAGGAACAACAACTAGGCTATTCTAGTGTCAAGAAGTACATTCGGGAGTTTAGGCAGTTGTCTCATTATTCTGCTGACAAGGTAAGCACTGAAGAAAACAGGAATAAGCGGTTCATGCGTGGCTTGAATCCGTTTGTAAAGATGCAGCTGAGGCTTGCCAACAAGCAGACTTTTCAACAATTACTAGATGCAACCATTACCTTTGGGGATGAATATAAGAATTTCCAAGAGTATAAAAGGAAGAGGGCAAAGACAGAAACCAAGAGGGTTCAAGAAAGTAAGCCTAAGCCCAATTTGGAGTTTAAACCTAGGAATAGACCTTTTAATACAATAACATTAATAGACATGGTCGGTTCAACCTAGGAGGAATATCATATGCAATAATTGTGGACTTTTTGGGCATGTTAAAAGAGAATGCAAGAAGCCAATAGTAATTTTTTATGGGTGTCACATCCCAAAATTTTCCAAATTTTGTAATGTGAAAAATAAATAAACAAAATAAATAATTGTTGAAATTTAGAGTGAAAAGAAACTTTTTGTTTCTAAATGGAAACTTAAAATCCCATCTTGAACTAACTTTCAATAAAGTTTGAATCCAACTAGTTTCAAATCAAGTGAAATGCATTCTTCATAAATGCATCTTGAAATTTAAACACTTGGAAAATAAACCAAAACCCTAAAACTCTAATGGAAGAAAAACATTTCCAAGTTATCTCTAAGCCTATGGATTTGATCCATATAAAAATTGGTCAAAGAAACATTTCAAAATGATCAAGAATGACAAATGGAATTATTATAAAACCATAGAAAGTGATTTCACTTAATTTGGACCCATAGATAAAATCTTATGAATTGAGTAAGATAAGGAAATTGAATTTCCATAGCTAATTAAGCACCTATCTAGAAATCCATACCAAATGGTGAGCAAATAATCCTAAAGACATTTAAAAGTATAAACAAATATTAAATAAGATTATACAAATTGGAAACACCAAGTTTGGATCTATAAATAAAAAGATATGGTTTTTTATAAGATAAAGAAAGAAATATAAATAAGGAATATTTAAAGGCCAAATTAAATCTTGGCCTAATCCATAAGAAAATGGAATAGTTATAATCCAAATCCAAATAAAAGGATAGAAAATTTTCCAAATAAAAATAAAAGGGCATTAACCAAATCCTATTTCTATTTGAATAAAGATAAAATCCCTTTTAGAAATGATTAATTAAATCATGTATTTGGAATTTACCCAAGTGGAATAAAAGTTATTTAATTAACTTAAATGGGATCAACTAAATAAATTTATGGAATTAAACCCATATTTAATTTCATTGGAATAAAGACAAATACCTAATTTAAATGATTAATAAATCATAATAAAAATATTCCAAATAATTCAAAGTGAATTATTTGACACCCTATTAAATAAATAAACCTACTGAAAAAGGTTTTGCGAAAAAAATTGGAATTTAAATAAAGGCTTGAAAATATATTCAATCTTATTTGAATAAATGCATATGCTTATTTTAATAAGGAATAAAACATAAGTAAAATAAAATAACTATTCCTAAAATAAGTATTTAAAATACATGTTTAAACAGTATGGTAATATACTGAACTTTTGGAAAAGGATTGAATTCAAACTAAGTTTGAAATCATTTAATCAAAATCAAAACAGAAAAAGAAATCAGGAAAAATAAAAAAGAAACAGATCAAAAAAAGGAATAGAAGCCAACCCAGCTAACCCGTCCCACTAGCCCAGTCCAGCCCACCTCTCTGTCCCACGAGAAAAACGATTCGCACCCGCAGTTTCACCCCCTCAGACGCCGACAGATGGACCCCACCTCACCCCTCTCTCTCACTGTCGCCAGACCCCACCTGTCCCGTCAGCGTCTTCAACCCCGCGCGTGACTTGTTCTTCCTCTCTCTCACGTTTCTGCCGATTGATTCGCTAGTTAAATTCGTGTCAATGCCGCAGTTAATCCGCCCTACTAATCGCCCCTCTTCCCTCTCCATTTCCCCCCATTCATCCGCACATAACTGCCACCAGGCCGCTCAGATTATGCTCGGGAACGTCCACTGCTCCGGCGAGCATTTTCTTCAATTCCACCCAAGCCTCCCCTCCCCTCGCCCCCTCGGCCACACAAGCATGGTCCCTATCGCCTCCTCCACCTCTCATCATATTTAGTTCGCCCGCGCGCGTTCCACATCGTCGGCAACGACCAAGACCGAGCGCCATCGATGACCGCATCAACTTCGGCGACGTTTCCCCGTAAGCCCCGTCCTCCCCTCTCTCTCCCGGTGATGCTCCCATGCTCGCGACTCTCTTACACAACTAACGGCGCCTTCGGTTTGTCCGAGCACACCCTACATCGTCACCTCCGTCGTCGAGCAGATGAACCCGACGCCGCCGCTAGCTCCGGTGAGCAATCCACGTCGAACTAGAGCGCCCCTTCGCCAACCAAGGATACGACGAGCTTCAGCACATCGCGGCGAACCCAGTAAGCCTCGCCATCCTCTCCCTCGCTTCCTACATCGCCAGCAACACCACTGACAGATCGCTCCGCCGCCAGCCACCGTCGCTCGCGCCGCCAGTTCCTGACCAGTTGCTTTGCACCGTTAGATGCAGATCCATTTGCTAGGATAAAGTCACTTATCGAAGAGGTATGAGAGCATCTGCGCCGTGCGATTTGCATTAGATCCAGCGGCTCATGTTAGCCGATCCGCGCGAACCGTTTTCGGCCAATCAAAACATTCCACGTGGCCCAGACTGTTTTATAAAAAACCAGAAAATGTTCTATTAGTTATTCAAACTTGCAAAATTCATAACTTTCAAACCACACGTACAAATTTTGCAAAATTTATATCAATGGAATCAGCAAGACAAGTACTTTCCAACAATGCACTTTGTTTAATGAATTGCTTCTGGTAAAATGGTTGTTTTTGCAGAAACTTGTGTAGGCATAATTTGAATATAAAATTCATTCTAAAATTATTTTTGTGATAAAACCTTTGGAAAATGGATTGTTTTGAACCTAATCACCATATAAATCAACTTGTGGATTCAAAAACATATTTTGTGAGGCAAATTAATAAATCTTTGAATTAAAGCATTTCTAGTCAAATAAAAATGTTGTTTATATGTTAAAAATACTTTTTGGAGAAAAATCTTTGGGAAATGATTTGGATTAAACTCTCTGACCCCAAACACCAAGTTATAGAATTAAAAATGTATTTGGTGAACCCTATAAAGATTATTTCTTTGCTAAAGGCATTTTCAACCACATAAAATATTGATTTTGGTTTAAAAATGATTGATAGGTAAAATCTTTTGCAAATGATTTTGCCACTTATATAAAATGACCAATAGGTGTTTTAGAATGTTTATAACCTATTGGAAACCACTTTTTCCAAATAAAACAATCTTTAGCATGCTTGCATGCATTGCTTGCTTTCTATTATTTTATGTGATGTTTGTTTGAATGGTAGATTAAATATTGCTTTCTTGATTGAATTGTAGTGGAATTTGAAGAGTGTGATCATTGCAAGATCAAGGACTGAACTTATAATCTCTACCAAAAAGGCAAGTGATGCTTCATACTTTGTCCTATTATTTTCACTATGCATTAGTGATATTTCTAAGTAGGTCTTGCATGGAATTTTTGCTAAGTATAAACTATGCCATGGGAAATCCTAGTAGATGAAACCTTAGTAGAATTTGCCTAAGTTAAGATTCCTACTACTATCATGCTTAGCTTAGCTAGTAGAAAACAAGGGTGGATTATATTCATGCTATGGAATATTTCTAAGTCAAGGACTTGTGTTTTTTTTAATAAAACAACTAAGTGAATGAATCACCTGGGTGGAATGGAAGGAAGGGTTTGTGTTGAGTGGTTATACAAGGCCCATTTATATGGTTTACCTTGTGTATCTCACTTGTGGATGGCCACCCAGGAACAAAGAGATTTGAGATGTCAAATGTTGAGAAGCTTCAAGTGCAGCCACTTGGCATTATGGTCTCTGCCTGGATCATATAGGTTGCAACAACTTAGCCAAATGACAATTGGTGATAGGGGTTTGATAGGTTGGAGCGCGTCCATTCTGGTCTAAGGGAAGGCTTCTGAAAGATCTTGTCTTGGTGAAACCAAGTCTTGTGGGGAAAGTGCACCACCTCTGTAGAGTGTAAAATCTAAGTACTTAGCCATGTCCCAGGTAAAGGACAATTTGAGCATCAAGACATGGAAGCTATCAAGAATCTCCTCATCCCAATTTCTAAGTTAAAAACTTGTGGTTGAACAAGGGTTTAAGGATCACCAATTTCTATTGGGAGATGCCTTGGGTGATTTTGACAAACAAAAACTTAGTGTTTTCAATTGATAAGGAAAAAATCTATTTTGAGCAAAGCAAGCCTAAGCTCCACTTAGCCAAATGCATATAGATGATAGACTCCACTATACTAGCATAGTATCACTTGCCAATACAATTCAAATGTATTGACCCTTGTGGTTGTAACTTATTATGTTGCAGGTTTGTTTAATGTTAGTGAAGTGTGTTGATTAGGATTACAAGTCTACAACCAACATGTTTGCCTGTGGCACTTTGAAGATGAAGGACTCCATGCTAAAGTTATTTCTGCTGCATTGTAATGAGATAGCCAAATGAGCTATGTAAGATGTAATGAATTATTTTATTCCTGGTTATAAAGTTGTATTATGACCTTTGTTTCTAGATATTACATCTTAACTGTGGATGCTAGCTATTGATCCCGAGACTAGCATTGTAAACACAGGGATCTCTACCTTATTAAAGGTTGGGACCTCTATAATGGGTTTGGCCAGAAGGGGCATATAAAGCCAAATTTCCCAAATAAACCACCAGGTGGTTGACCCACATCAGGCGGTGGTCAAGGACGTGGAGGAGGCGGACAACCCAATAGGAGTAGCAACTATGCAAAGAATAGCAATGGCAAGAGGAGCAGACCTACCAGAAAGCTGAATTGCGCTCAATATTTTCACCAACCCTGGAGTTTTATTTGATACTGGTGCAACTACTTCCTTCATATTTGAGGAATTTTGTGATCGGTTTGGCATTATAAGGGTACCATTAGAAAACCCAATGACCATAATAACGGTAGGGGGTACCGTAATAGTATGCCATATTAAGAAAAACCAAGTTATCTCATTTTGTGGTTGTACATATTTTGCAGATCTATATGTGATCCCATTGAAAGGAATTGCAGTAGTTCTAGGAATGGATTGGATGACTGAACATGGAGCTCAGATAATCTGTGAGGATAAAATAGTTTCAATCAAGTCTCCAAGTTGAGGAGGGATAGTATATCAAGCAGACAAACACACCCATATAATGGTAGATCTTCAACTAAACTCAATGAAAGATATCAAGTTGGAGGATATTCCTGTAGTGAATGAATTTCAAGATGTTTTTCCTGCTGAATTACCAGGAATGCCACCTGATCGAGAAATAGAGTTCACTATTGACCTGATACCAGGTACATCACCAATTGCTCAAGCACCATACAAGATGGGTCCTAAAGAGCTGAAAGAGATCAAAGAGCTCAAAGAGAAAATTGATGAGTTAGCAGGCAAAGGATTCATTCAAGAAAGTGTATCCCCATGGGGACCCTAGTGATTTTTGTTGATAAAAGAGATGGAGGACAGCGGATGTGTGGAGATTACAGAAATCTGAGCAATGTCACTATCAAAAACAAATATCCATTGCCAAGAATTCAAGATTAATTTGATCAAGTCAAGGGATCTGGAGTGTTTTCCAAGATTGATCTGAGATCAGGCTATCACCAAATAAAAATCAAACCCGAAGACGTTCGAAAAACAGCATATGTTTCAAGGTATGGACGTCATGAGTACTTAGTCATAACTTTTGGATTGACCAATGCACCAGCAATATTCATGAATATGATGAACAAGATTTTCATGCCATATCTATACAAGTTTTTTATTGTTTTCATTGATGATATACTGATATATTACAAGGATAAGGAGGATCATGCTAATCATTTGAGGATAGCATTAGAAATCCTAATAGAACATAAGCTATATTCTAAATTCAGTAAGTGTGAATTTTGGTTTGACAAGGTAGAATTCCTTGGACATGTCATTAGAAAGGATGGAATTGCTAGAAATCTATCCAAAGTTCAATTAATGTTGTATTGGAGTGCACCTACCAATGTTAAAAAAATCAGAGGTTTCTTAGGAATGGAAGGTTACTATCAGATATTCATTGAAGGTTTCTCTAAGATAGTTGTACCAATTACCAAATTTTTAAGAAATAATACTCAATTTGTGTCGAATGAGAAATGTGAAGCTAGTTTTCAGGAGTTGAATACTAGGTTAAGCACAACACCAATCTTAGCAGTACCCGAAACCGGAAAGGATTATATAGTTTACTGTGATGCATCCAAAGAGGGATTAGGTTGTGTACTAATGCAAGATCGCAAGGTAATTGCTTATGGATCTAGACAACTCAAGCCGCATGAAGTTAACCATCCAACCCATGATTTAGAGTTAGCGTAAGTGGTATTTTCTTTGAAAGGTTGGAGACATTTTCTTTATGGAGCAAGGTGTGAATTATACACTGATCATAAAAGTCTCAAATATTTCTTCACTCGGAATGAATTGAACATGAGATAGAAGCGTTGGATGTAGTTGATTAAGGATTATGGCTTAACAATCAACTATACTCTAGGAAAATACAATGTTGTAGTAGATGCTTTGAGCCGTATAATCAACCACCCAATAGGAAATTGCCAAAAGAGTTGCAAATGGATTTGGAAAGGTTAGAAATATAGTTTATAAAGACAGAGGTTCTTGGAGGTTTAGCTACCATGAGGGTTGTTGAAGAGAGACGTAGTGATGTTCATAATGAGATCATTCGACATCAAGATGATGATCCGTTCATTTCTGAGGAAATCCAAATAATTTCAAAATGTCGGACATCAGCATTTCACTTAGGATATTATGGATCTCTATGGTTTCAAAATCGTATTTGTTTACTGGATGTATCTGAGATGGAAAAAGTCTATTTCAAACGCTAAACTCACAGAGGTTCGCCCGATCAAACCCTGATGTCGAAATCCCGGTCGTTGGCACCCTGAACTTACTAATCTCGGTCTAAATCAAACCCTGGAGGTGTTTGGTACACCGGGAAACAACTGCTCTGGTTGGGATTTCAGATTACTCTCACTAATAGTGGGGCCTAGAAGTTATATTCATAATTTTCTATATTTCTCTTTTTCCCCAACATTCCCTACCTTTCTTCCTCGGTGGAGGTCAGGGCAGGGCCTCGCCAGCTAGGGATGCTTCAAGATACGGGGGGAGGCAGAGCGAGAGAGGTCGCTTCCTTCCGCACGCATGCTAGAGCTGACGATCGTCGTGTCCTCTCCCGCTCTCCACTACTAGGAAACAGGCTGTTAGTGGCGCACCCGAAATGCCCATCCGTGGCGCACTAGCAGTGCGCCACGGGCCTTGCGCTACGGCTATCTCTCAGCCGTGGCGCACTGCCTAGTGCGCCACGGTTGTGTAGAGATAGGCGTAGCGCACCTCCTAGTGCGCCACAGAAGTTTGGGATGGTGCGCTACCCCTGGCATCTTCTGTGGCGCACTATCTAGTGCGCCACTAAACTTCCATAGTGCGCTTTAGGTGTAGTGCGCCACAAAAGGAAGACCATGTGCGCCACAGATGTATTTTTTGTTTTTTTTTTAATTTCCGAGCCAGATTATATGCAATACAGATTATATACAATATTACAGCAGATATACACACAGATACAAGATATACAATTATATATATAAATACTCAATATGAAAAACAAGATTGAAACAAATACATATAGATAAGTCTCATACATGAATACATAGTCTAAGTTACATTGTTTCGATCATGTTACAAAGTAGTAGTTGGTGACATGCGAATACATGTGTCGATCGAACAAGTTAGAGCTCGGAAGCTCGCCTAGACATCTAAACTAGCTAGCTAGACACAAACGCGGGATAAATAACCAAAGAAGATAAGCATGATCACCGCCGCGACGAAGGTGTAGGTCTTCATCCGGTTCCTTGTCCTAACTCCCGCTAGATAGCGCGTGTATCTACCTTCTGCCTCCGCCATAGTGTTGTACCCTTTGTAGCTATTGCCGCTGAAACGGTGCACCTGTCTCCGGCAGTCTTCCCAATCATCGTAGACTCCGGGAACCCGTCCATTGTACACGATGTACCACGTCATCTATAAGTTGACAATAATAATTAACCGATTATTGAAAAAAAACATATATAATTAAAGTCGCATATGAAGATACACTTATAGAAAGTACTCCTAAATCAAAAAGACCAAACTCAAAAAGCATGCCTCATATATAACTAGGTTGTTCGACACAGGAATATGCTACGATGGAACTGTCCGCCAAGTAGGATGCACAACACCTGGACCTATGCATAGCACAAGGCGGACAATCCCATCGCAGCACATTCACATATAGTGTGCCACAACATTTCAATCATCAGCATTATTCTCGAAAAATACCAAAGTAACTCAAAAAGCATGCCTCATATATAACTAGGTTGTTCGACACAGGAATATGCTATGATGGAACTGTTCGCCAAGTAGGATGCACAACACCTGGACCTGTGCATAGCACAAGGCGAACAATCCCATCACAGCACATTCACATATAGTGTGCCACGACATTTCAATCATCGGCATTATTCTCGAAAAAGACCAAAGAAACTCAAAAAGCATGCCTCATATATATACATAGGTCGTTGGACACAGGAATATGCTACGATGGAACCGTACGCCAAGTAGGATGCACAACACCTGGACTTGTGCATAGCACAAGGCGTACAATCCCATCGTAGCACATTCACATATATAGTGTGCCACGACATTTCAATCATCGGCATTATTCTCGAAAAAGACCAAAGTAGCTCGAAAAGAATGCCTCATATATAACTAGCTAGGTCGTTGGACACAGGAATATGCTATGACGGAACGGTTAGCCAAGTAGGATGCACAATTCCTGGACTTGTGCATATCACAAGGCTAACTATCTCGTCATAGCACATTCACATATATATTGTGCCACGACATTTAAATCATCGGCATATTCTCGAAAAAGACAAAAATAATTCGAAAAGAATGCCTCATATATATACATAGGTCGTTGGACACAGGAATATGCTACGATGGAACGGTGAGCCAAGTAGGATGCACAAGACCTGGACTTGTGCATATCACAAGGCTCACAGTCCCATCGTAGCACATTCACATATATAGTGTGCCACGACATTTCAATCATCGGCATTATTCTCGAAAAAAGAGTAAGGAAAAAAAGAAGGACCAAATTGAGCAAAGGACCAAAGAGTAAGCAAAAAAACCAAGCATTGATTGATATATAATAATAAGCAAAATAAGTTCACTTGTCGTCCACACACACACACAAAGGTCATCTATAGTTTGTAACTACAACTAGGCCAACATCAAGCCTTCTGGCTCGGCTTAGGGAACGGGAGGACGCCATGTCTCGTCATGAACTTCCTATAGTCACCCTGCATCTCTAGGCGATCTTCTATGTCACGGTTATTCGGGATATTTCCTCCGTAGAAGATCCCCCCCGAAGTCATGACATCACGAAAGATGATTGCCCCAAACTGCTGCTGGATGCGATACATCTCTTGTCTAATATCCGAATCATTGATCTTGGCCTTTGCTTCGGCCCACTGTTTGACATGATCTGGCAGCATAGAATTTTGCTGGTCAAGTAGGAACGCCCTCATGTGATGGAGTGCATAGTAGGCTTCCTTCTTACTGTTTTCCGGCTGCTTCACGCAGGGGAACTCCGTTACGTGGTTGAAGACGTGCCTGCCGAACTTGACCTTCGTACGCACGAAGGTGGTGCCTTCCGTCGAGGCAAAGCCAGTGAGAGCATCATCCAGAACTTCCTTGATCTTGTCGTAGTTTTTCTTCTTTTCTAGACTCCCCGAGTCGAAATACGTGGCATGGGAATGCTTCGGCGATAAGGAGATGAGCGTGCAGTATTCATCTCTACGCAAAAAAATTCAAATGGAATGTGTTGGAAAAAGAATGATGATGATCTAATAAAGCCAATCGACGGTGGCGAGTGAATAACGACTTACTCGGGAAAGTAAGGCACGAGAATGTATTCCTTTGTCTCGTTCGCCACGAGGATTCTTTTTAGGTACGAGGCCACGATACGTCGTTCGGCGGGGGAACCCAAGCAGCCGTCACGCATGTAGTAGGGGTCCACTATAGCGATGCCCGGTGTGTTCTCTCTAATGATCTGCATGGCCAGGCTGAGAGAAAACAGACGGACCATGGTATAGTGCAGCGGGTATAGGTGGAACATATTGAAGATGTCGTCGAACCGCAGGAAGAACAGATCCGTAGGGGCATTGTCGACGAAGCCCAAGCCTGGTGGCACCTTAACCACGAATACCGGGTGCGAGGGATCTTTCTCCGATAGAAGGCGTCTCTCTATCGTCAGCACGCCGTCATGCACACTCTGCAGTTCCGAACTGGCAAGCTTCCGCAAATTCTTAGGTAGCATGGGCTCACCCGCCACATGAATCCTCCACATAATTCCCTCGGGTCTTGGTGGCCCGTCCCGAAACCTGATCGGATTCGCAGTTGTTGACGCCACCGGCTGGCTCGAGCTGCTAGATTTTCTTTTCCTGCCCTTTTTTCCTTTTGGAGAGCGGGCAGGCACCGCAATCTGAGCACCGGCCGCCCTATGTAGTGTGTCAGGGCTTAGAATAAAGGGTCGGTTGGTTGTATCAGCTGGCTCTGTAAAGGCGCAAGCTGGAGGCGTCTCCTGAGAACCAAACAAACGCTTGGTGATAGTGGCTTTCTCTATGGGGCCACCAGCTAGGTCTTCTTCGTTGCCAAACTGAGTGCTGAAGAAGTGATCATTCCAGTCTTCGTCGTCCTCGGCCGGATCCTGCGCCATGTGCATATCATCAACATGATCATCCGACCCACCGCGTGGAGGTGACGGCGAGGGCGGTAAGGGGGCCTTGCCACCGCTTGTCGTTGGCACGACAGGCGGTGCTGTTGTCTGTGGCGTGATGGCCCCCGCTGTCCCCAAACGGATCATGCTCTTTGGCCATAGCAAGAATAAGCCGAAGCAAGTACTGAGGACAGACAGCTCTTCTTCATCCGCTCCTGGGGGTTGAATGGGAGGTTCCAGGTCGTCGCAGCCCCTTAGCACCCGACTAATTTTAACCCTGTGCATGCTATCTGGCATCGGCTTTGAGTGGAACGTGCGCTGCAAGGGTTGAACGATGGTACCCTTGGCAACATCCCTCATTTCGTTGTTCACGTAGCATAAGAGAGTGCAAGGAACATCCGTCTGCGGAAAACATGTACGGCGTCGTCAGACCGAGATGCCATAAGAGTAATAGATGGCATGAAAGGCGGTAATTAAAGCAATTTGTTTACCGTGATGGCGTCGAGATCGGCTAATGTCGACGCACCGCATACGGCGACGGGCGTGCAAGAGACGAAAGGGCTGCTTGATGGCACGGTGCTGGCCGCCGGTGTATTCTCCCTACCGACGGGTGCTTGGAGCTCCGGTGCCACCGCGACGATGGCAGGGGGGCACCAACATGTACTCCGGCACCGCGGTGATGGCAGGGGGAGTCACCAACACTTGCGGCGCCGCGGTGCTAGCGGGCGGAGTCACGAACACGTAGTTCGCCTGATTCGTCGGCGCCATGTTGTTCGAGTGGCTGCTGACCATGCTTGGAATCGGGCACGGCCCTACTCGACCACCCGCACTCCAGTTCACTATTGACTCCACCAAGGTAGGCAGGAAGGACGTGAGGGTGATTGCCAGGTTGTCTTGGACGATCTGCGGGATCCGCGCCACTTGTGCCTTAAGTTCTTGAACCTCTCGGTTTTCCTCCTCGCTCCTTCCCGACGGCGCCACATGCGTCCTCGGCGGTGGACCAAAATGATCCACCCAATTCTTACCCCCGAGGCCGGCCAGACGGCCAGCCGACGACGACTTCTTCGTAACCGGCTCTATTTTCGTGCCCGGTTCATCGCCCTGTTAAAAGGGTTATCCCACCGGGTGGCCGTCGTCGACCCCTGGGATGAGGAACCCTGGGATCCATGACTAGCAACAATTTCCTCCTCCTGCAGAAGAAGTAACAGTGAATCATTTAGATCATCGATTAGATTGCAATCGTGTTGATCCACGGTAATTAGATTATACTTACCACAATTTCCTTGAATTCCTTCACCGCAGGATCCGCGGTGAGTTGTTTGGTTTTTGGGTCCACATGGTAACGGGCCCTGATGAAGTTTCGAACCTGCCCGGGTTCGAATTTAGCAAAGGGGTTTTCTATCCCCTTGGATCTATACTCTTCGTCCTCCTTATTCCATTTGGCCTCCGTGGTTCTGTATCCACCAGATCCGAGATGGTGATGACCTATATTCATCGCCTGCAGTACCTTTCCCCGATTACTATTGGCCAGGGCTCTTTCAGATTCACACCTCTCCTTGAACTCCCGGAACTGATCTTCGGTGATGTGCGGGTCAATCTTCTGGATCTCCTCGAGACTTTTGCCTTCTTTATAGATCTTCTTCTTTATCCGGGTTCTCCAGCTGGCCAGGGTGGTGCTCATCTTTGTGAGGGCAGATTTGTTTACTTCGTTCCCATGATAATTTGTGTTCTGATACTTAGCGGGGAACTTGTATCTGGTGTGCAGCTTCTCGAAGAGGAGTGTGCGCAAGTGGCCATTATCTTTATGCCGGAGATTCTCAGTGTTGATCGAGATGGTTGTCCGGGTGATCGCCGCCACTTGCCCACCGTACCCTTTGACGACAAGGGCGGGCTCCAAAGGAACCCCTGATGGGCTCACTTCGGTAATTTCCTCCCTGACCGTGCCTACCGTGTTCGGGCACCGGTCCTTCGTCTTCTTCTTCTTCTTCTTAGGAGGGTTGCTACCACTCCGTGTGCCCTCGCCGCCATCAGTGGTTTCATCGTCCGCCGTTCCTTCGGCTTCTTCCTCCGCGTCTTCCATCTCATCATCCTCGCTCTCCTGGGGATGGTATTCTTCATCGTCTTCTAGCCGCTGGGCCGCCTCCCAGAATGTCAATTGTTTATTCGGAGGTCTGAGTTCTCCTTTAGCGCTGATGCGCTTAGAACATCCAGCCTCGTCGTTGTCACACATCTTTGCACTAATAAAAAACAAATAATTGGTTAAATGCACGGAAAAATCCGGCATGACCTTTGCTTATTTTCTTAAACTAGGAGTGCCCGATTTCTGCCAAAACGGAAGTTAATCAACATTCCGGCAAAAATCGGGACTCATTTCATACAAGAACCTGCATATATATGGCCAGCATAGCTAGCACACAATAAATGGCCATCATAGCCAGACATTCAGACAAGAACATAAACAAACACCCTAACCAGCATGGCCATCATTGCACCCACAGACTCACAGCTAGCACCCACATATGGTCGACCACACACAGTAATCCATCCAGCCAAAATATAGATGAAATAGAAAAAAGAGAGGCATTTGGTCAACACAAACAACAATAATCCAGTAGGAAAAAGGTATCTAAGCAGCTTAACAGAACACTCCACTAATAGTCCACTAATAGGCACCTTAAACTATATTATTATTTAGACCTGTTTGAAGTTTTGGTACTGCTATGATGTGGCTGGTTCTGCTTCTAGGAGCTGATCTGTCATAGTTGAAAGTTAGTTGCTTTTTTGTGATTCAACGGACACAGTGCTTACTGCCTCCAAAAGATAAATTCCGTTGCCTTATTGATGCATGTGCTGGTTATCGAAGTATGGAAAATGTTGCAATTCCTTGTGTCATTAAGAAAAAATATTGGAACCAGAGCAGTTCCTGGTTGCTTTAACTTGAGGCTCGACAATACTCACTGGATGTACCTTGTATGCTTGACACTGGTACAATATTGCTGTTGTATAATCTATGCTATGTACTTGGCTCTAAAGAATATCCAGGAGCATTTGGTCTCCATTTTAGTTTGCTCTATTATATTTTCTCTTCACCTGGGCATATCTATATCATTTCTAGCTAGCTATCTACACAAAATGAACTAGCTAGCTGCTTGGTGCTGGCTAGTTGTATATACTAAGGTTGTACAGACAATAACCCAGACAATAATGCCAAGCCATATGGATCTTCACTAGTCAGACCAAGTAAGAGGAAATGGAACCAAGGAATATGCCACAGTTTCAAAACACTTGTAGAAACACCACCAAGTAGATAAATGGCAGAAGAGGGTCGAGTGAATATTTGCACACCTAGCTTGCATAAACACCTGAATTTTGTCACTGACAAAGGAAAACAACCACTGAATATCAAATTCCCTCGCACTTGTGCATGCGCCAATGACAAGAGAGAAGTAAGAGCAGTAATGAGTCTGATAACTCAAAACATGAAAAACCATACTGGTACATCCCAGCAATTGCTGCTCATTCACGTACTGCCATCCAAAAATAGGGCCAAACAACTAAGCAAAACCCACTGCACTGCTTGCCACAGACCATCTGAACAAGAACTCCTCTGAACCCTAACCTCTAATCCTATGAACCCTAACCTAATCCTCTGAACCCTAACCTCGAGCAGCAGCGGCGGTTACCTCTAAGATGGAATGGATGCAGAGAGAGGCGAGAGAGGGAGAGAGGGGAGGGGCGAGGCTCACCTCTAAGATGAGGACGACGGCGGGCTCCTCCACGGCCTCCTCCTCCTCGAGCAGCAGCGGCCTCCTCCTCCTCAAGCGACGGGCGCGCGGGATCCTCCTCCTCGAGCGCACGGCCTCCTCCTCGAGCGCACGGCCTCCTCCTCGAGCGCACGGGCAAGGTGGCCTCCTCCTCCTGGCGTGGCTGGGATGCGGCGGCGGTGGCGTTGTCAGAGATGCGGCGGTGGCGTCGATGCGGATGCGGTGTCGGAGGACGATGGGGATGGGATATGCGGCTAAGGACGATGGAGTTGTTGACTAGTCATACTCACTTAGGCGTAGCGCACCCTGGGCAAGTGCGCTACGGATAAACCGTAGCGCACTTGCCCAGGGTGCGCTACGCCTAAGTGGGTACGACTACTTAATTAAGAGGGCTGCCACCCCCTTTGCTAACACTAGCACTGCCTTACCCCACTGGTTCCGCCCACTGGTCTAATCTAAACCTGTTAGCACCCAGGTTCGAATCATGGTGCCCACATTTTTTATTTTTATTTTAAAAATACTTTTAAATGTTCCAAAAAATGCCCAAAAGTGGTGATATATGCTACAAAAGTTTTGTTTTGTTTTTAAAATACTTTTATATATTCCAAAAATGCCCAAAAGTGATAATATATGTCATAAAAGTGGTACAAATTAAATATGCTTCAAATATGTCATAATAATTTGTCCATAAATATTACAATCTTTTTCGACCACGCGTTTTACAATATTTTTTGAGCTAGCGTTTTACAATCTTTTTTCCCTTCTTTGTCGCGGTTGAATAATTTAGCCCCGACACTTTAATGTTTCTTCTTTCGAATGGGCTACCTTTTTTGGGTAGGGTTTTCCTTTTTCTTCTTGTGATGTATGTTGCTGCATCGTAGTCGTCGTCATCTTCAATCTTTGGATCGCCGTACTGGTCGAAGTCTTGCTCGTTGGCGACTCGATCCATTCCGATGATGTTTCTTTTTCCTCTCCTCACGACAACACGGCTAGGCTTTGTCGGGTCGGTAATGAAAAAACATTGGTCCACTTTGGTAGCCAGTACCCACGGTTCATTTTTCGCGGCCACGTTTGCACCGTCGGCCTTGGATTTGGCTGCTTCGGGTATAACCATGGTTGTGAAAAACCGGTCTTCTCTTTCGACGCTCTTTGCCCATCTGACACGGAACATCGGCACCTTTTCTCCATAGTAGTCGAGCTCCCAGATCTCCTCAATTCTTCCGTAGAATCTTTCCTTCATGTTGTCATCGGTGTAGAATTCCGACGTTACGCCTGAGTTCTGATAATCACACTTGTTGTCCTTTTCCTCAGTGTAGAATGTGTAGCCGTTGATATCATACGCCTGATAGGTCACCAGGTTTTGCATCGGTCCCTGCGACAAGGTGAATATGATCTTTTCCATGTCAGAAGAATGCGAGCGCGGGGGATTATCAAGGAGCGTCTGCCTAAACCAACGCGTGAAATCTGAGTTGTGCTCTTTGATTATTTCTCCCTGTGTCCTCTGTATGCCCCGGTCACTGTACTTCTTCTAGATTAACCTTTTGTGCTTCTGTACCCAAGGATCGACCAGTTCTAAATGCTGTAGCGCGACGAGGTTTGCTCGATCAAAGTCTGCGCGTCAAAAATCGAAGTCTGCATGCAGTATGCGACGACCCTCTCGGTGACCAGATCCGTCGAGCTTGCCAAGGTGTCTGTTGACGGGAAGACCGACAGGGTTCTCGATGTCTAGATAATTCGTGCAGAAAGAGATGCACTCTTCGGCCAGAAAGCCCTTGGCTATGCTTCCATCTGGACGGGACCTGTTGCAAACGTATCCTTTGATGTGTCCGTTCATCCTTTCGAACGCCATCATGCTGCGGAGGAACATCGGCCCGAGTTGTACGATGTGCTCCACGACATGGACCAGCAGATGCACCATAATGTCGAAGAATGCGGGTGGGAAGTAGACCTCAAGCTCACATAGTATCACCACGATCTCCTCCTGTAGCCTTCCGAGCTGATTCAAGCCAATCGACTTCCAAGAGATGACGTCGAAAAACTTGCATAGGCCAAATAACGTTTCACGGACGTGCTCATCCATTATCCCTCTTAGTGCGACCGGAAGTACCTGCGTCATTAGCACGGCACAGTCGTGAGACTTCATGCCACTGAACCTCTGCTTCGCCTCGTCTAGGTATCTACTTATCTTGCCCGCGTAGCCGTAAGGAAATTTTACTCCTAGAAGGCACTTGAAAAACTATTTGATCTCATCCTGGCTTAGAGTGAAGCAAGAAGGAGGGCAGTAATATTCGTTCTTCTTGAACTTTTTACCCTTCTGACGACCTTGTGTCGTCTCCGACTCATGATCATCGTCATCTTCCTGATCATCAGGAGTAGTGCGTCCTCCGTGAAGCTCCTTCCGGATACCCAAGCATATCAGGTCGTGCCTTGCTTTCGGACCATCTTTCGTCCTATCTGGCATGTTGATTATGGTGGCGACCAGACTCTCGCACACGTTTTTCGTGATATGCATGATGTCGAGGCTATGAGGCGTGCGGAGAAACTTCCAGTATGGCAACTCCCAGAAAACAGACCTTGTTTTCCATACCTTCATCAGCGGCTTGTCTTGTTGCTGCCTCTTTCGCTTCTTTCCAGGCTTAGGACAATCTTTCCAGTTTTTCAGCAACTCTTCCACTTCTTCGCTGCTCCTACGCTCTGGGATTCCTTGGGTCTCTGATTTTCCATCGAACAGGTCTCCACGTTTTCTCCATGGATCATTCTTGCCGAGCCACCTCCGGTGCGCCATGAACACGGTTTTCGATGACCCTGGATCTTTCTCTAGTTGGAGATAGCTTGTGTTATCCATGCACCTAACGCATGCGCAGAATCCTTGGATAACCTGCCCCGAGATATACCCGCAACCTGGATAGTCTTGCACCGTAGTGACCAACGCGGCTCTCATAGTGAAATAATCTTGTGCGACGGCGTCGTAAGTATTGGCTCCAGATTCCCATAACGTGGCTAGCTCCTCTTTCAACAGCCCGAGATACAGATTGATGTCGGTACCAGGTTGTTTCGGCCCTTGAATTAGCATACTCATTTGTATGTACTTCTTCTTCATGCACAACCATGGAGGGAGGTTGTACATCCATACAAACACGGGCCAAGTGCTGTGCGTGCTGCTCTGGCTACCAAACGGATTGAGTCCATCGGTGCTCGCACCAAGCCTGATGTTCCTCGAATCTCCACCGAATTCTGGGAATTCGAGGTCCAATGCTTTCTACTGGCTAGCATCTGAAGGGTGCGTCAGCAGCTCATCCTTTTCGGGGTCATCATCATCTCCTGGCTTCTTCCTTTCCGCATGAGCTTCGCTTCCTTAGGGTCCGCGAAATAGCGCTGCAGACGAGGAGTGATAGGAAAGTACCATACCACTTTTCGAGGTGCTTTCTTCCCTATCTTGTATTGACTCACGCCGCACACCGGACATGTGGTTTTCTCCGCGTCCTCGCCCCGATAAATGATGCAATCGTTGATGCATACGTGATATCTAACGTGCGGTAAATCGAGAGGACAGACGATTTTCTTGGCATCCTCGATACTAGTTGGACATGTGTTCCCCTCCAGGAGACGATCATGCCAGAATGCCATCATATCGTCGAAGCTTGCGTCGCTCAATTTGTGCTTTGCCTTCATCTCCATAGCCTTGAGCGTTACATTCAACCGGGTATCATCGGGCCTGCATCCTTCATACAATGGAGTAACCGCGTCTTTCTCAAGTTGCACAAGCTTGGCTTTCTCTCTAGCGGCAGCCCTGGCGTTACTCGTCGGCTTGAGAATCAGCTCTTGCACATAAGGGTCCCGCACCCAGCCTGACGTTGTTCCATCGTCGTCTGCTCCTCCGGCATCTAGATCATCATCATCCCGGTCTGCTTCCGCACCTTCACCATCTCCAGGAGACTCTTCATCATCTCGCCCGTTCTCGCCGTGATGATGATCATCGTCATGTTGGCCACCTTCACCGTCTCCATCATCTACGTCCTCGCTTATCCAACGAGTGTATCCATCCATGAAACCATGGCGGAGCAGGTGCGCCTGCAGATTTCCGGAATCTGGGTCGATCACCCAGTTGAGTTTGCATCTTCTGCACGGACATCTTATATCTGTCTTGTTATTTCGTATCATGTCGGCCGTCGCACATTTCAAAAATCTAGCCACAATGCCTTCGCTCATTATGCGGACCATTTTTGCCTGCACGGTGTACACGGTACAATTTTGAAGTCTATTAGAACCACATAATGAATGCATGCATGCAATGGTCGATAGAAAATTTCGGCATGACCTATCCTAAAATTAGGACCTTTGCGAAATGCCAAAGTCTTGCCAAAATGGAAATGAATAAACATTTTGGCAAAACAAATGGCAACTTGTTCACATACAAACACAAGAGAGAGAGAGATCGAGACCGATCCATACACACATGAACATATCATTATCCTCTCCATACGCACATGCATGAGCATCATCGATACTCTCCATATACACACACATATGACCATCCTCTCCACATACACACATCATGAGCATCGATCATCTACATACATATGAGCACATCATCCATATACACATGAACACATCCTTACATGGACAACTTACCGAGATGAGAGACCGATCGCGAGAAAAGATGGAAAGGAGAGGTGCGCGCGTCGACCGGAGAAGGAGATGAGAGACCGGAGACCTCCTCTATTACTTATGTAACATCCAAAGCAAGTTTTACATGCTAAAAATGGTGAATGGGTGGAGAAATTGAGGTGGGAAGGAGAAGATCCCGACTAGATCTAAGGAGGAAGAAGAAGGGGAAAGTGAAGAGTGGGGTGGTGGATGTGTGGTCACATATGTGCACATAAAGTGCTGTCCGAAAAAAATCGACACATCCGTGGCGCACACGGCCCTAGTGCGCCACAGGGAGTAGACACAACTATGGCGCACTAGGCCATGTGCGCCACAGATGTTCCTACTCCCAGTGGCGCACTAGGCCGAGTGCGCCACAGAAGTTTGTGGCCATTTCGCAGCAGAGGGGGGCGTGCGCTTAGGCGTAGCGCACCCCCCCATGTGCGCCACAGATGAGACTAACAACCGTGGCGCACATGACCCTAGTGCGCTACAGATGTTTGGCGTGCGGCCAACAGGCCCCTGGCCCACACACATCTGTGGCGCACTATAGTCATGTGCGCCACGGTTATTCTAGTTACTAGTAGGGCACTGCCCACAGGTGAGCCACGCCTGTTTTAGCAGTGGGGCACTTCAACTATGTGAGCCACGGATGTGCTGATTACCTATAGCCGTTTTCCTAGTAGTGCTCCCTGCTCGGCTGCGATTCGCCCCTGATGTCGCTGCCATGGACGCCGCCTTGTGCCGCTGCCTAGCGCCGCTGCTCCAGGCCTCCCCAGGCAAGGCGAATGTACCCAAGATGTTTGCCTCGTCGCTGGGCTTCTCCTTGCCGAAGGACTAATCCAAGGGAGCTCTGAAACTATTGAATCGAGATCATCTTCCTAGCATCTTATCTTTGCTCATCGTCGACTAGACGTCGCCTCCCACCTCCTCCGGCTAATCAGATCCCACCTACAAACTCCTAGTGATCTCCTGGTGCGGTTGGAAAATTTCCCGAGCCTTCAAGTTCATCATGTTGCTGTTATGATGACCGCCTCCGTACGTAGCCGCTTAGATGGTCACCAGCGTCATGTCCAGTGACCATACACACTCGCGCAACCGCTGTTTTGCTCGGAGGGAAGTGTAGCCCTTGATCGACGTGATCCCACGCTCCAGGAATCCCTCCTCCGCCATCGCCGTTGTCTACCCGACGTGTCGGATGCTGCTAGGGGGCACGCAGCCGAGCTGTCCCTCTCATCTTGGACTACATAATTAATAAGGGTTATTTTTGTAAAAAATCCTATGTGGCAACAAACAAGTAGGTCCAAAGTTCGATTTAGACCGGGATCAATAAGTTCAGGGTGCCAACGACCAGGATTTCGACATCAGGGTTTGATCGGGCGAACCTCTATGATTTTAGGGTTTAAAATAGAATTTTTCCATCTGAGATCAGGGAGGTAATACTCCGAGAAGCACATGAAAGACCATACTCAATTCATTCAGGGAGTACTAAGATGTACATGGCTCTCAATGAGCTATTCTGGTGGAACAATATGAAGAGGGACATTGCAAAGTATGTGTCTGAATGCCATACTTTCCTGAGAGTGAACGCGGAACATCAAAGTCCAGCAGGACTTTTACACCTTTAGAGATTCCAGAGTGAAATGGGAGGAAATTTGTATGGATTTCATCACTAGATAACCAATGACTCAAAAGCTTAAGGATATGATCTGGGTGATTGTGGACAGGTTTACCAAAAGTGCACATTTCATCCCAGTGAATCAAAAAGGTAATGTTGAGAAGCTAGTAGAGATATATGTCAAGCAGATTGTTAGTAAACATGTAGTACCCAAAAAGATCGTATCTCACAGAGGATCTGTGTTTACAACAACATTTTGGAAACAACTACATGAAGCACTTGGATCAAAACTGGATTTTAGCACATCTTATCATCAAGAGATCGGAGGTCAGACAAAAAGAACTAACCACATCCTAGAAGATATACTTAGGGCAAGTGCTTTGGATTTTGGAGGTTCATGGGAAGATCATCTACCATTAGCAGATTTTTCTACAACAACAACTATCAAAGTAGTTTGAAGGAAGCACCATATGGGATACTTTATGGTCGAAAATGCATATCTTCAATATGTAGGTATGAACCGAGAGGAAACCAATAGTTTGCACCTGACTACATCAAATAGAAGAAATATATTATTGATATCATCAGATATAGACTGAAGATAGCTCAAAGTCGTCAAAAGAGTTATGCAGATCAAAGTAGAAGATCATGGCATCCAGAAGTGGGAGATATGGTATATCTTAAGGTTAGACCGATGAAAGGAGTCAAAAGATTTGGAGTAAAAGGTAAGCTAAGTTCAATATATATTGATCCATTCAAGATACTGAGTCAGAACATAATAGTACCTTATGATTTGGAGTTACCGAAAATATTGGCTCAACTCCACAATGTTTTCCACGTGTCACAACTCTGTAATGTCTCAAAGTACCATATGATGCCATCACACATCAAGAAATAGAACTTCAAGCAGATTTTACCTATGTCGAGAAGCCATCCAAGATTTTGGAAGAGAACTGGAAAAGGTTAAGAAATGTATCTATAAAATACTACAAAGTTTAATGGGAACATCACCCTGAGCGAGAAGCAACATGGGAAAAGGAGGAAGAGTTACATGAAGCTTATCCCGAGCTATTCAGGTACACACCAGTACAACTTCGGGGCGAAGTTTTATTTAAGGGGGAAGACTATAACATCCTAGCATTTAGGAACCAACAAAGGGTAGAAAAAGGAATGCGTGCATTTGCATGCATTCATTTGAAAAAGTAGGGTAAATTTTTCACAAACTAAAACCCTAGAGAGATCAGAGTTTCCTTCACTATATTGAGTTAGGGTTTAGCTCATTCTAGTGGTTGTTATAAATTTTGACATGATCTCTAGGAAATTCAATTCATTTTGGGTAATAATTTGAATTTCAAACTAGTTTTAAAAAGATTCAAAATAAAAGTTTTAAATACTCAATAAGAAGTATTAAATATTATATTAAAGAATAAAAATACAAGAAAAAGAAAATTTAAAACATTATAATAAAAGCATTCATACAAGTAAGTATAATTATTATACTTTTCTTTATTAAATAACTATAATATAAATATAGATGAATAATAAATCAGTTATACCAAAGAAACAATTTTAAGAAATAAGAAAATTAACTTTATTGCATAAATGAATACATTACATTGTTCTTACAATAAGAAAAATAAAAAGATTACAAAAATAATAAGGGAAATCCTAAAATTAATTCCTAACTAATCCTAGTATTAATCTTCTTGGTCTTCTTGTACCTGCAAACAAAACAGTAAACAAAAGAAAGAAAAGGCACTAGTGTTAATATGATCACTCTCAGCTATGAACAGTGAGGTGCAGTGTTCAGATTGCATCATTGAGCAATTTCAAATGGAAGGGGAAATTTTCACCAAAGTGCAACATCTGTTCTTTCAAATAAAAGGGTTTCAGTCCCACATCATAAACCCACGGGAAAAGTTTCACCAATGTAGATAAAATTAAAATAGTAATAGGATCGGATATTTCATTTGAGTTGATCCACATCCATCGTAGAAAGGCACACAGTATAGTCACACATGCATGGTTGTCTTACTGTCGACACAGGAGCACCCAAGGGTAGGGGTTGTCTCCCCAGCTGTAGCAGCAGAGAGAGCACTCTCTCTCTCTCTCTCAAACTAGTACCACCACCACCACCACACTATTCAACCAAGAACAACCAAGGCATCTGAAGGTTTCAGCAACCACGACCACCGATCAAACCATCATCCACTCTAATAAACCACTAGATAATAACCAAAATGGTTACTTGAGGAGGGGAGGGATAGGTGTTGGGAAAGGACAATCCAGGAGGTGACCAGAAGGATAAGAGCCATTTTTCAAAGAAGGAGTAAGGATGGCAATGGGCAGGGTATGGGTACAAAACTTTACCCATACCCGTACCTACGGGTGTAAAACTTTACCCATACCCATACTTGCTGGGTACCCGGTGGGTAGATCCAATAGTACATGAGTTCTTCACAATTTTACATTCATCAATAACATATATTTAAAAAAAATACAGTTGTACCTACTTAATAATAGGTAGACGAGTACATGAAAGTATCAAAGTTTAGAATTTGCAATTGCATACTTGTCCCTAGGATTCTTGCCGCATAGGTTGACACTCTACAGGTAAGTTTCACCTGTCAGTTTAAACGCGCAGGATATGGGTATACCCATGGGTACAAGTCTATACCCATACCCGTAACTTAACGGGTAGGGTATCGGTAATACCCATGGGTATAAAAGTGTTCCCATACCCTACCCATGCGGGGACGGTATCCGCGGATACCCGTACCCATGGGTAAAATTGCCATCCTTAAGAAGGAGTTCATCAAGGATAACATAGAGATAAGTATACATCAGGCAGCACATCAGCAACACCAACATCACCAAGTTGGTGAGCTACAATCAATCCTTCTCTCTATATTTTTATCATATATCCAACCATGATTTACTAGTTAAAAGGAGTGCTTAGATATGCACCCAAGTGAGGTGTATACTCCTCATAGAATATCAAAAAGGGTCAAGAAATATCTTTCCAAGATCTACAAAAAAGGTCTCAATCTATGCATCATTTACCTCAACTAGTGTTTACTAGTTTTAAAACTATATAATAGTAGATCTATTGATGAACTACTACAGGGAACATTCCAATGAATGGCAGCACCTATGTAGCAATTCTATTCTTTGTCTATTTTCACCATTTCTCAAATAAGATGTAACAAATAGAAGCAGCTATATATGCAAATCATCTTCCTAACAACTTTAGGAATCATTTATTTAAGCCTTCTATAACAGAGTAGATACATCAAAGTAATCTAACCATAAGAAAATTTCCATTATCTTAAGCTATACTTCACAAAGCATCATGACATTGTCACGTATCTAGTCCAAGGGTCTAGAAATCATATACAATATTCATTAGTATATAAGAAGTCAAAGGAATAGCAAAGCCACAATTTATATCAGGCATCACATTATAATAACCACACAATCTTTTCAACACTACTAGGAAGGACACAAAGGACATAGGTACTTAATCACATATCCAGAATATAATTCCAGGAAGTAATTCACCACCAACATCACATAGACCACATGTTATTCACAAGATACTCACAAGATACATCACATAGACCACATGTTAGAAGTTCTAATGCAATCATAGCACTAAATTCCTCACAGTATACTCACAAAATAAATATACTAAAAACCAATCCATACTATCACAAACAGAAACAAACAGTAAGATGAACCCTAGAACACAAAACATCACCACAGAGGGGATTCCAGAGAGGAATAGAGGGGAGAAGCATGACTTACCCGTGGTCCTCGCTAGGTAATAGAAGAGGAAGAAGAGGTGGCTAATGGCGATGAACACGGCAGTTCGGGGAGCACCTGGGGGTCCTACAGCCCGCGCCAAGCTGCAGTCATGGCAGCCACAGGAGAAGGGGTGGCATAGTCCAGCACCACCGCACCGCCAACACATCAGTGCGGTGCCAAAGAAGCGTCAGAGCCACACCGTCGGCAGGGCGTAAACCCTAGTACCAGAGGGGGAGCAGCATGGCCAGAGAAGGGCACAAGCATCAAATCGACCTGGGACAGTCAAAGCAGCATTTTCGAATATGTCATTTCACACTATGGCGGCGGCAGGGGAGGCCGGGATCGAGCGCACCGGTGGCAGCGACACTAGGTCGCCACAGAGAGGAGAGAAGGTGTCGTGCGCGAGCGAGGGAGAGCGTGGAGAGGTACTCGTCCGACAGGGTCCAGCCTAGTGCGCGAGTGTGGGTTTGACCCAGACCCACTAGTCCAAATTGGGTTGGGCCAGCCTAATGGGATAGGCCTAGGTTTAAAGAAAATAAACCCTAAAGAAAATATTATAAGATAAAAATACGCCTGAAGAAAAATAAGCTCTAGGAAAATAAATAAAAATCCAAAAATTACAAATAATATACGTAAATGTTCATAAAAACATGAACTATAACCTAAAAATACTAAATTGTATTTTATCATAATAAAACTTACATGCACTATTTTAATATTATAAAAATAATGTTAACACCTAAAAATAAGTAAAAATCATTTCTAAGGTTTAAAAATATACTTTATATAAGAAAAATACAAAATTATATTTTATATTAATAAAATTAAAAATGTATATTTTGAAACACTTATTAATTTATGGCATTTTAAGAAAATATAAAAAGAGTTAAAAATATATAAAATTACTTTTATGCTCTTAAATTAATGTATGATATCACAAAAATATTAAAATATAATTTTTTTAATAATTAAAAATTATTAAGTTTCTTTTTAATAAAAAAGACTGTAAACCTTTAATAATATGGGTAAAACACGCAAAGAAGAATAATCCTAAAAACAAATAGTTCATAACATTACTATGCATGTTCATTATTGCTTCTTTAAATATTGTCCTTACTAGGCAATAATGGTGTTTTGTAGAAACAAGAGCTCAAGGTCAAGTGCAAGAATTCGACTTCAGTACTTCGTAGTCACAAGGCAAGTTCACCACTTGCTCATGTCCTTCGATGTGATTTACATAAGTATTTGCAACTTGTGTGTTATCACCAATGTTCTAAAGGAGACAAAAAAGAATATTTTCTCAAAAATAAAGGATGTTATTTTATCATCCTAAATGATGGTAAGTATTAAGATTAGCAATGGAATCTATGATTCCATATGGAGAGATATTCACCATATAGGAATTAATAACCCATGACATTAGTGATTCTAGTGTCGTATAATACGCGTTAACCATGAGATCTTGAATGGGACGGATAAGTCAGCTGGATCTTCTTCCTTTCACATGTCAACTGATGCGCAGGCCATGGCTGAACTCCTTGTAGCGTGGTATAATACATAGAGGAGTATACAACATCTGGGGTGGATCCCTCAACATCCCATGGTGTCTATGGCATCTAAAATAGTTTGCATGCTTCATTGCGATAATACATAAGGTGGGCATAGCATACACTGATACGTCGGAAACGTATCTATAATTTTTGATGTTCCATGCTAGTTTAGTATCTACTTTGCTTTGATTTGTCTACACTTTGAGGTGTTTTTATATGTTTTCTAGACTAACCTATTAAAAAAGCCATAGTGCCAGTTGCCTGTTTTCTTCTGTTTTTGGTTCTAGAAAAGGCAGAAAATCAATATTCACGGAATTGGATGGGACAAAAGCCAAAGTCAATATTTTACCGTGGGGAACACGAAGCCAGAGTACGATACGGAGGAGAGCCACCAAGGGCCACACCCCTGGACACGCGGCCTAGGTGGGCCCGCGGCTGGTGGGGTGCGGCCGCCCTGGCTGCCCCTGCCTCGCCTCCTCGCCTATAAAGACCCCCCAATACAGAAACCCTAAGTATGCGATCAATATTCCACGAAAGTGTCTGTAGCCACCGCCACCATCGTCCCTAGATCGGGGGGATCTAAAGCTCTTCTCGGCACCCTACCAGAGGGGAGATCATCCCGGAGGCCTTGTTATTCATCATGTCAGCCTCCGGTATGAAGTGTGAGTAGTTCCACCTTAGACTATGGGTCCATGTAGTAGCTAGATGGTTGTATCTCCTCCTTTGTGCTACCATGTTGAGATCTTGTGAGCTCCGTTCATGATCAAGATCATCTATTTGTAATCATGCATGTTGTGTTTGCGGGGATCCGATGGATATTGATATTACTATGTCATATTTATTAATGGTTTTGTCTTATTGATTCTATCATGTCTGTGTTGTTTTTGATCTTGCATGCTCTCCGTTTGTAGTAGCTATCTTGGCCAAGTAGATGCTAGTGACTCCAAGAGGGAGTATTTATGCTCGATAGTGGGTTCATGCCCCTATTTAATCTAAGGGAAGTGACAGAAATCTCTAAGGTTGTAGACGTGCTGTTGCTACTAGGGAGAAAACTATGGTCTCTTGTTCATGAAATAAGTGGATTACTTACCATACACACTTTTCTTAAAGTAGTTATCCGTTGCTTGCAACTTAATACTATAGGGGGTTCGGATGATAACCTAAAGGTGGATTACAAGTCATAGATGCAGTTGGATGACAGTCTATGTATCTTGTTGTATTGCCCAATCGAATCTCATAGGATCATGAATTTCTAGTATTGCATTGTTATGCCTTGCTCAGTCCTGTCAATTGCCCTGCTGTAATTTTTTACCCAACATGGCATGTTTGTTTATCTTAAGGATGACACCTCTATTGACCTATGGACCCCGGTCCAATCTTTACCATTGATACATCTTCCACTGTTACTATTTACCTTTCTGCAAACCACCATTACCTATTGAGAAGATGCCACAGTGCCAGTTGCCTGTTTTATGCTATTTTTGGTTTCAGAAAGCTAAAAAATTAATATTCTCAGAATTGGACGGGACAAAAGCCAATCTTCATATTTTTCCCGGATCGATACGGAAAATCAAAGCAGGGACAGAGTAGGGCACCAGGGTGGCCACACCCTAGGTGGGCGTGGGCCAGCCCTAGTGGCGCCTATAGGGGGTGTGGGCCCCTGACCCTCCACCGACCTTGCCTCCTTTGCCTATAAGCAGCCTCCGACCCAAAAACCCTAAAAGGATCGACCAGAAAGCCATGAAAGGTTCCACAGCGCCGCCGCCACCGAAGGGGAGATTCGGGGGGATAGAAATTCTCTGTTCCGGCACCCTGCCGAGACGAGGATGTTCCCCGGAGCCATCTCCTTCGATCTCCTAAAAGGGAGCTTGTTTTGACTGTGACTTAGACTTTATGATGTCATGCTAGGTGTTGCTTTGACCATATTCTTAGTAATTATTGTTGTAGCATGACTTATTCCAAATAATTAGGATTACTTAATGTGCCTTGAAGGAATCATCCGTTGTTTTAGAATACAAAAGCATAGTATTGTGGTATTCTCCTTTGATGTTTTGTTTGGGTTGACTTGGCACATGCTCAAACCATGTTATGACTATGAACAAGTCACCATAGCCTCTATGATCATTTAGTCCTTGACTTTTAGTACCACTTTATGCTTTGATTAGTAATGTTTTGTCGCTCTGCATGATTATGGCCATTATTGCTCTCTTAGTTGGTTGCTCCCAGTCTTTTGCTAGCCTCCACTTGTATTGAGTAAGCTCTACTCATGCATCCAACTCCCAAGAAACCAAGTTATTCCAAAGTGTCCACTATAAATTCCTATTCATGGTGTGTTACACCATTCCAAGTATATTATTGTTTTCATCTATCTTCCAGTTAAAAAGTCTCTTTGTTATGGGAAAACTTAGTGATTCAAGTTCTCACAAACTTGATGGCACACTTTATTTTTCTTGCCCCAAATAAACTTGAACCATTGTGTCATCTATGTTGTATATGCTTGCACTTATACGTTTGAATTAGCATAACCGTGCTATCATGGGGAACGCTTTCAACATTGCACTTGTACTTTGTACACAGTTGATATCATGCTCTTTTTTATATGGATGTCGTCGGTGTGAAATGAAAGGGGAGCTTGTAAGTCCATGGAGTTATGTATGTGTGTTAGAGAAACGCCTGGGCCACTAGCCTAAGCCATGCCTAATCATGGTGGAAACTTGCAGCATCACCATAGTGAGCAATCTATGAAGCATTCTTCTTATAAAAAAGAGAGATAGAAAAAAGAGATTGATAAAAAGAAAAAAAGAGATGAGAAAAGAGGAAAGAGAGAAAAAATAACCATTTTCCCATGGTTAATAAGAAGATTGCTGAGATGCTCATTGTCTACTTGCCATGTCATTTTGATATGGGATAGCTCCTGTGTCATGGGGCAAGGGGTACCCCGTTGGTGGTTCTCTATGATACACATGTACTTACTATGAAAAGAACTTACCGGTGACTAAAGTTGAGTAGCATGAGGGGCGGCCCTCGTACTCAAGGGACATGAGATTGCCAACTTATACTTTGTCAAGCATATACTCCATATTTTGTTCACTTTAACCTTAATCACTTCAAGATTCTTATGATAGGGGCAATGAGAGCTGAAAGCTAACTGGTACCATAATTTTTGGAAGCTCTTTATGAAACTTGAAATCCCTGCTTCCCTTTGAAGGGCCTTTCTTCCACTTTTATATTGATTCTCCACCTTCTATCTTTATGCACCAACTAGGAGAGCATAGTTGTCATTCTTAGTTCTATGTGCATTGTCCCAAAACTTATTGATTGATTCATAATGTTGATATTGCTTGCTCTTTAACTATTTGTATATAGTCACCCTTATGAACTTTGAAGGTGTCCTATGCATTTATGTTTTTCTTCTCCATGAGGGACAAGCTGAATGCCACTATGATATGTTTTCTATATGTGAAACAAACAAACGTCTTTCAATGCATTGTTATTCATGATATTTGTTTGTATCCTTTCATGTTGCAACATAGTTGCTTTGTCTTATTATTAGAACTACATCTTTCATGCTCATGTTAGAGTACTTTGATCCCAACTTTCAATGCTTTGCAAATGTTTGATCAAGATTGTGATGGTGCATGTCACCTCAAAAATTATTCTTTTTGTCACTTAGCTACTCGAGGACGAGCAGGAGTTAAGCTTGGGGATGCTTGATACGTCATGAACGTATCTATAACTTTTGATGCTCCATGCTTTTTTATATCATTTGTCTTATGTTTTGTCTACACTTTGAGGTCTTTTTGTACACTTTGTGGAACTAGCATATTGACAAGATGCCATAGTGCCAGTTGTCTGTTTTCTGCTGTTTTTGGTTTCATAAAGCTAAAAAATGAATATTATCGGAATTGGATAGGACAAAAGCCAATCTTCATATTTTTCCCGGATCGATATGAAAAATCGAAGCAGAGACAAAGTAGGGCACCAGGTTGGCCACACCCTAGGTGGGCGCGGGCCATCCCTGGTGGCTCCTATAGGGGGTGTGGGCACCCTGGCCCTCCATCGACCTTGCCTCCTTCGCCTATAAGAAGCCTCCGACCCAAAAACCCTAAAAGGATCGACCAAAAAGCCATGAAAAGTTCCACAGCGCCGTCGCCACCGAAGGGGAGATTCGGGGGACGGAAGTTCTCTGTTCCGGCACCCTGCCGGGACGGGGAAGTTCCCTCGGAGCCATCTCCTTCGATCTCCACCACCATCTCCATCAACATTGCTGATTCCCATGATGAGGAGGGAGTAGTTCTTCCTCGAGGCTAAGGGCTCTACCGGTATCTATGGGTTCATCTCTATCTCTATGCATGATCATATTGTGATCATGAGCTTTGTAATCAAGTAGATCTGCTCTTCTACTCAATTGCTTTAATAGATATTTGGCTCTCCCCATGTGTGTGAATGTGACAGCGTGCACACCATGGTGGCACTTAGGCTAGAATCTACATAAATACTCAAGTGCTTCAATAGATCTCTACTATCCCCACATGTGTGAAAGTGACAGCGTGCACGCCGTGGTGGCACTTATGCTAGAGTTCATAAATCCTTATCATGAGTTATATTTTGAGTTGGATGTCTCTATGAAATTGTGGTGTTTGTTGAAACCATCTAGCGCTCAAGGTGATAGTGTGGGGTAATCTAGATTAGGGAAGGCGGACTTTGAGGTGTGCTGTTATAGCCCTACCGTGGATTAGAGTTCACCAAACGGAGAGTAGTTAGTGTAGTATCATGAAGAGAATATATTTATACGAGAGAGTGTTCACTAGTGAAAGTATGATCCCTAGGTCTTGTTTCTAAACATTGAAACACCGTTCACAACTAGATCTGTTACATATTTGCTTGCTTCCAGTTTCTTCCACGCCATCAAGCTCTTGTCTGGCATCGTTACCACTTGTATTTTACTATCTCTTCATCGAACTAGTGCACCTATACACTTGACAAGTGTATTGGGTGTGTTGGGGACATAAGAGACTTCTTATATCTTGATTGCAGGGTTGCTTAAGAGGGATACCTTTGACCACTTCCTCCCTGAGTTTGATAGACCTTGGGTGATCCACTTAAGAGAAACTTGCTACTGTTCTACAAATCTCTGCACTTCGAGGCCCCAAAACTATCTACAAGAATAGAAGTGCGTAGACATCAGTCGTTTACTGCCTCCTACTAGTTCGATAACCTTTGTTTCTTACTGAGGGAAAACTTTCTGCTGTGCTCATCACACCTTCCTCTTGGGGTCTCCCAACAAAGCTTTCAGGCACCATCAAGACTTTTCTAGCGCCGTTGGCGGGGAGGCTAAGGACGTCTTCACAAGGGAGTCCTTCACGACCTTTCTCTTTACTTTGTTTTTGTTCTGCTTGGTTTTGTTTGCCTCTTTTTATCAAAAATTCCAAAAAAAATAGTTTCGTTTGGTTTGCTTTTTCTTATCAAAAACACAAAAAACTAGTTCCTACTCTAGTTCCTGGTTTGTTATTGCCTTGATTTGTCATGCTTTCTATCAATGGATGGTTTCTTTGAAACTAGTTCTTATTGGCAAGGTGGGTTCACGGAAGAACAAAAGGATTATTATAGGGAACACTGGTTGTCACAAAAAGGGAAACACTTATGGGAACAAATTGATAAATTGAATACTATTGCTAGAGAGGTGTGCTCTACTTATAATGTTACTTATTGCTTTGATAAATCTTGTTGCTGTAGGAGGTATAAACACCTACCTTTTCAATGTGAGTATAATGATAATGTTACCATATCTTCTTATGTTAAAGGAAATTATGACTTTTATGATGTGGAACAAATTGAAGAATTAATTGCTTTCAAGGTGCATTTTAACTTGCTAGTTTGCTTGAAAATACTAAAGATGCACCTTATGAATATGAGGTTTATGATATACTTAAATTTTGCTTTGATAATTATAAGCAAGAAAATTGCTATATTCTTGAATATATTAATAGATGCTTTCCACAAAACAAAGAGACTAATGCCTTGCAGGAGCCTATGGAAGACGAAATTGCTGAACCTGAAAGCTCATTAGATGAAAAAGAGGAGGAGAGTGATGGCCAAGAGGAGGAAGAATGGATCTACCCATGCCTACCTTCTAATGTGAGTAACTCTTTACCTCTTACATTATTTGATTGTCCCCCATGCTTACCAAAGGAGGATGAATGTTATGTTCCTGTGGATTCTTCTGAAATATCTTCTATGGGTAAAACTTGTGATAATAGTTATGCTCCTGTTATCTATGATAATCCTATATTTGTGCCTGACTTCTAAATGCATGGTACTAAATAGTTTTGCTTAGAAATTTTTTATGATAAAGCTCTAGATGATGGTCCTCTATTGAATGATCAGTCACCTTGTTATAAAATTGTTAAAAGTGGGTTTGGAGGTTTTAATCCCACTATTTTTGAGCTTGATAAAAATTATGTGTTTGTATATCATGCAAAGCATACTTTATGTTATATTGTTGAGTTTATTCATGAGGCTACTGAAAATTATTATGAGAGAGGAAAATATGGTTGTAGAAGTTTTCTTGGTACTGAAATACCTCTCTATGTGCTGAAAGTTTTGAATTTCTCTTGTTTTATCTACCCATTCTTGTTACTATGTGCTTCTTTGATTTATTTACTTACAAGATTCCTATTCATAGGAAGTGGGTTAGACTTAAATGTGTGTTTAATTTGCTTCTTGATGCTCTCTTTTACTTCAATTAATAATTCTTATGTGAGCATCTTTTCAAGCTATCAACCCTAACTTAAAGGCGTTAAAGAAAAGTACTTATTGGGAGATAACCCAATAGTTTTCTTGAGTCTTGGAAGTTATTACCTCTGTAATGACCTCTCCTTATCCTTTTTATGTTCTTTTTGTGCCAAGAATAACCTCTAATGAGAGGGAAGTAAGATTTGGGGAGTTGTTGTCCCAAAATATATTTTTTTGCTCCACTGTAAAAATTCGTGTAAAATCTCTATAAGTCAGATGGAGATGATATTTTATGAACAAATCCCCCAGTATGTTATATAACTTTCATTAGTTCAACACTTTTTTATTTGAGCAACATAAGGTCTTCCAAAAAATAGGTTTCTACCAGCTGGTCTGTTTTGATAGATTTCTGTCATTATTTGCATTTGCTTCTTATTGATTCCTTTTTGGGAAATTTAGATTTGTGAGGTAATTTCTATAGTATCTTGTGGTTTTAGTGAAATTTTTGATGTTCTAAATATAAACCCAAAGGTCTATTATCTTTTGAATACACTAATGTTGCTAATGAAAATTGTGTGAAGTTTTGTATGAAGGAAAATTTTCAGGTGTAGAGAAAGAATGATGTAATGAGATGAAGAATGGACAAAATATGAAGCTTGGGGATGCCACCCCGTGTCAGCCCAATAAATATTCAAGAGGTACAAGCGTCAAAGCTTGGGGATTCCCAAGGCATCCTCTTCTTCATCAATAAAAATCTTAGGTCTTTCTAGACACTTCATTTTTATTGTTTCATGCAAAGTTGTGTTGTTCTTGGAGTGTCTTAGTTTTCGTTTGGTTTGCTTAGTTTGCTTGAATAAAGTAGTTTGGACCCCCTTTCTCGCGGTGTTGTTTCAAATAAGTTGATTGGTGTTGGAGAGGAGTAAAAAGTTCTTGCTTAAATAGTACAAGATGATCTTGCTTTAACTATGACTTAGACTTTAGCATGTCATACTAGGTGTTGTTTTGACCTTATGCTTAGTGATTATTGATGTAGCATGACTTGTTCCAAACAATTGGGATTTCTTAGTGTGCCTTGAAGGAATCATGCATTGTTTTAGCATACAAAAGCATAGTATTGTGGTATTCTCCTTTGATGCTTTGTTTGGGGTTACTTGGCACATGTTCACACCGTGTTATGAATATGAACAAGTCACCATAGCCTCTATGATAATTTAGTCTTTGACTTGTAGTACCACTTTATGCTTTGATTAGTAATGTTTTGTCGCTCTGCATGATTATGGCCATTATTGCTCTCTTAGTTGGTCGCTCCCAGTATTTTGCTAGCCTCCACTTGTATGAGTAAGCTCTACTCACGCACCAACTTCCAAGAAACCGAGTTATTCCAAAGTGTCCACTATAAATTCCTATGCATGGTGTGTTACACCATTCCAAGTATATTCTTGTTTTTCATCTATCTTCCAATTAAAAAGTATTTTGTTATGTGAAAACTTAGTGATTAAAGCTCTCACAAACTTGATGGCACACTTTATTTTTCTTGCCCCTAATAAACTTGAACCATTATGTCATCTATGTTGTATATGCTTGCACTTATACGTTGGAATTAGCAGAACCATGCTATCACGTGGAACGCTTTCAACATTGCACTTGTACTTTGTACACAGTTGATATCATGCTCTTTTGTCTATGGATGTCATCGGTGTGAAATGAAAGGGGAGCTTGTAAGTCCATCGAGTTATGTATATGTGTTAGAGAAACGCCTAGGCCGCTAGCCTAAGCCATGCCTAATCATGGTGGAAACTTCCAGCATCACCATAATGACATCTATGAAGCTTTCTTCTTATGAAAAAAGAGAAATATTTAAAAGAGGAAAGAGAGAAAAAAGAACCATTTTCCCATGGTAAATAAGAAGATTGCTGAGATGCTCATTGTCTGCTTGCCTTGTCATTTTGATTATGGGATAGCTCTGATATCATGTGCAAGGGGTACCCCGTTGGCGGTTCTCTATGATACACATGTACTTACTATGACAAGAACTTACAGGTGACTAAATTTGAGTAGCATGATGTGCGTTCCTCGTATTCATGGGACATGAGATTGCCAACTTATACTTTGTCAAGCATATACTCCGTAGTTTTTACACTTTAACCTTAATCACTTCAAGATGCTTAGGATAGGGGAAATGACGGCTAAAAGCTAACAAGTACCATAATCTTTTGAATCTCTTTTTGAAACTTGAAATCCCTGCCTCACTTTATGAAGGGCCTTTCTTCCACTATTATATTGAGTCTTCACCTTCTATCCTTAGGCACCAGTTAAGAGAGCATAGTTGCCATTCTTAGTTCTATGTGCATTGTCCCAAAACTTATTGATTGATGCATATTATTGATATTTCTTGTTCTTGTGCTATTTGTATCTAGTCACTCTTATGAACTTCAAAGGTTTCATGTACATCTCTTTGATACTCCATGAGGGACAAGCTGAATGCCACTATGCTATGTTTTCTGTATGTTTAACAAACAAATGTTTTTCAATGCATGTTATTCATGATCTTTGTTTGTAACCTTTCATGTTGCATGCATAGTTACTTTGTCTTATTGTTAGAACTCCATCTTTCATGCTCATGTTTAGAGTTCTTTGATCCCATCTTTCAATGCTTTCAAATGGTTGGATCTTGATTTTGATGGTGCATGTCACCTCAAAAATTATTCTTTTTATCACTTGCCACCTCGAGGACGAGCAGGAGTTAAGCTTGGGGATGCTTGACACGTCGGAAACGTATCTATAATTTTTTATGTTCCATGCTTGTTTAGTATCTACTTTGCTTTGCTTTGTCTACACTTTGAGTTGTTTTTGTATGTTTTCTGGACTAACCTATTAAAAAGATGCAACAGTGCTAGTTCCCTGTTTTCTGTTTTTGGTTCCAGAAAAGGCAGAAAATCAATATTCTCGGAATTGGACGGGACAAAAGCCAAAGTCAATATTTTACCGTGGGGAACACGAAGCCAGAGTACGATACGGAGGAGAGCCACCAAGGGCCACACCCCTGGACACGCGGCCTAGGTGGGCCCGCGGCTGGTGGGGTGCGGCCGCCCTGGCTGCCCCTGCCTCTCCTCTTCGCCTATAAATACCCCCCGATACAGAAACCCTAAGTACCCGATCAATATTCCACGAAATCATCTGTAGCCTCCGCCACCATCGTCCCTAGATCAGGGGGATCTGAAGCTCTTCTCGACACCCTGCCAGAGGGGAGATCGTCCCGGAGGCTTTCTTCATCATGCCAGCCTCTGTTATGAAGTGTGAGTAGTTCCACCTTGGACTACGGGTCTATGTAGTAGCTAGATGGTTGTATCTCCTCCTTTGTGCTACCATGTTTAGATCTTGTGAGCTCTGTTCATGATCAAGATCATCTATTTGTAATCATGCATGTTGTGTTTGCGGGGATCCGATGGATATTGAGATTACTATGTCAGATTGATTAATGGTTTTGTCTTATTGATTCTATCATGTCTGTGTTGTTTGAGATCTTGCATGCTCTCCATTCTAGTAGCTATCTTGGACAAGTAGATGCTAGTGACTCCAAGAGGGGTATTTATGGTCGATAGTGGGTTCATGCCTCTATTTAATCTAAGGGAAGTGACAGAAATCTCTAAGGTTGTATATGTGTTGTTGCCACTAGGGAGAAAACAACGGTCTCTTGTTCATGGAACAAGTGGATTGTTTACCTTACACACTTTGCTTAAAGCAGTTATCTGTTGCTTGAAACTTAATACTGGAGGGGGTTCAGATGATAACCTAAAGGTGCATTACTAGTCATAGATGCATTTGGATGGCGGTCTATGTATATTGTTGTATTGCCCAATCGAATCTCATAGGATCATGAATGTCTAGTATTGCATTGTTATGCCTTGCTCAGTCCTGTCAATTGCCCTACTGTAATTTGTTTACCCAGCATGCCATGTTTGTTCATCTTAAGGAGAACACCTCTAGTGAACTACGGACCCCGATCTAATCTTTACCATTGATATATCTTCCACTGTTACTGTTTACTTTCTGCAAACCACTATTACCTTCCACACCATACAGTTAACCCTTTGTTTTCAGCAAACTGGTGAGATTCACAACCTCACTGTTCATGTGGGCAAAGTCTTGAGTTTGTGTTGTGCAAGTTTCCAAGTTGCTAGCAACACCTTTGAGTCGTTTCCTTCCTCCTACTGGTTCGATAACCTTGGTTTCTTACCGAGTGAAAACTTGCTGATGTGATCATAACACCTTCCTCTTGGGGTCTCCCAACAAAGCTTTCACGCACCATCATACACCAAGGGGGCATGCGGGGGTGGAGAAGGGCAGTGGTGTTCTTGGATCAATTTCTAGGCCCCACATCAAGGAATAGTGGACGGGAAAGTATGCGTAGTTGTGCAACAAGGATTTGATCTCTTATGGGTAAAGCAACACACCTCTGCAGATTGTAATAATTGTGAAATGTCACTACTAGGAAAATGCATGTTTGTGGCGCACATGGAATGGCCATACGTGGTGCACTAGCTATGTGGGCACTACATCTAAAGCACACCTGCTAGTGCGCCACGGCTATGTGGGCAGGTGCGCTACGCGTTGGATCTTCTGTGGCGCACGTCGTAGTGCGCCACTAAGCTGCGCAGGTGTGCTTTAGATGTAGTGCGCCACAAAAGCTAGGTCATGTGCGCCACAGGTGTTTTTTTATTTTTTTTTAATTTCAGAGCCAGATGATATACAATACATATTGTATACAATATTAAAGGCAGATATACACACAGATACAAGATATACAATTATATATATAAATACACAATTTGCAAACAAGATTGAAACAAATACATATAGATAAGTCTCATACATGAATACATAGTATAAGTTACATTGTTTCGATCAAGTTACAAAGTAGTTGGTGACATGTGAATACATGTGTCTCGAACAAGTTAGAGCTCGGAAGCTCGCCTAGACATCTAAACTAGCTAGACACAAACGCGGGATAAACAACCAAAGAAGATAAGCATGATCACCGCCGCGACGAAGGTGTAGGTCTTCATCCGGTTCCTCGTCCTAACTCCCGCTAGATAGCGTGTGTATCTAGCTTCCGCCTCCGCCATAATGTTGTACCCTTTGTAGCTATTGCCGCTGAAATGGTGCACCTGTCTCCGGCAGTCTTCCCAATCATCGTAGACTCCGGGAACCCATCCCTTGTACACGACGTACCACGTCATCTACATGTTGACAATAATAATTAACCGATGATTGAAAAAAATCATATATAATTAAAGTCGCATATGAAGATACACTTATAGAAAGTACTCCTAAATCAAAAAGACCAAACTCAAAAATCATGCCTCATATATAACTAGGTTGTTCAACACAAGAATATGTTACGATGGAACTGTCCGCCAAGTAGGATACACAACACCTGGACCTGTGCATAGCACAAGGCGGACAATCCCATCGCAGCACATTCACATATAGTGTGCCACGACATTTCAATCATCGGCATTATTCTCGAAAAAGACCAAAGTAACTCGAAAAGAATGCCTCATATATATGTACATAGGTCGTTGGACACAGGAATATGCTACGATGGAACTGTGAGCCAAGTAGGATGCACAAGACCTGGACTTGTGCATATCACAAGACTCATAATCCCGTCGTAGCACATTCACATATATAATGTGCCACGACATTTCAATCATCGGCATTATTCTCGAAAAAGACCAAAGTAAATCAAAAAGAATGCCTCATATATATATACATAGGTTGTTGGACACAGGAATATGCTACGATGGAACCGTAAGCCAAGTAGGATGCACAACATCTAGACTTGTGCATAACACAAGGCTTACAATCCCGTCGTAGCACATTCACATATATATTGTGCCACGACATTTCAATCATCGGCATTATTCTCGAAAAAGACCAAAGTAAATCAAAAAGAATGCATCATATATATATATATATATATATAGGTCGTTGGACACAGGAATATGCTACGACGGAACCGTGAGCCAAGTAGGATGCACAAGACCTGGACTTGTGCATATCACAAGGCTTACAATCCCGTCGTAGCACATTCACATATATATTGTGCCACGACATTTCAATCATCGGCATTATTCTCGAAAAAAGACTAATAAAGTAAGGAAAAAAAGAAGGACCAAAGTGAGCAAAGGACCAAAGAGTAAGCAAAAAAACCAAGCATTAATTGATATATAATAATAATAAGCAAAATAAGTAAGCGATGATTCATAAACCTAATAAGATAAGTATAGTAGCATGTACACTTGTCCACATACACACAAAGGTCATCTATAGTTTGTAACTATAACTAGGCCAACATCAAGCCTTCTGGCTCGGCTTAGGGAACGGGAGGACGCCTTGTCTCGTCATGAACTTCCTATAGTCACCCTGCATCTCTAGGCGATCTTCTATGTCACGGTTATTCGGGATATTTCCTCCATAGAAGATCCCCCCCCGAAGTCATGACATCACGAAAGATGATTGCCCCAAACTGCTGCTGGATGCGATACATCTCTTGTCTAATATCTGAATCAGTGATCTTGGTCTTTGCTTCGGCCCACTGTTTGAGATGATCTGGCAACGTAGAATTCTGCTGGTCAAGTAGGAACCCCCTCATGTGATGGAGTGCGTAGTAGGCTTCCTTCTTACTGTTTTCCGGCTGCTTCATGCAGGGAACTCCGTTACGTGGTTGAAGACGTGCCTGCCGAACTTGACTTTCGTACGCACGAAGGTGGTGCCTTCCGTCGAGGCAAAGCCAGTGAGAGAATCATCCAGAACTTCTTTGATCTTGTCGTAGTTTTTCTTCTTTTCTAGACTCCCCGAGTCGAAATACGTGGCGTGGGAATGCTTCAGCGATAAGGATATGAGCGTGCAGTGTTCATCTCTGTGCAAAAAATTCTAATGGAATGTGTTTAAAAAGAATGATGATAATCTAATAAAGCCAATCGACGGTGGCGAGTGAATAACGACTTACTCGGGAAAGTAAGGCACGAGAATGTATTCCTTTGTCTTGTTCGCCACGAGGATTCTTTTTAGGTACGAGGCCACGATACGTCTTTCAGCGGGGAACCCAAGCAGCCGTCACGCATGTAGTAGGGGTCCACTATAGCGATGCTCGGTGTGTTCTCTCTAATGATCTGCATGGCCAGGCTGAGAGAAAACAGACGGACCATGATATAGTGCAGCGGGTATAGGTGGAACATATTGAAGATGTCGTCGAACCGAAGGAAGAACAGATCCGCAGGGGCATTGTCGACGAAGCCCAAGCCTGGTGGCACCTTAACCACGAATACCGGGTTCGAGGGATCTTTCTCCGATAGAAGGCGCCTCTCTATCGTCAGCACGCAGTCATGCACACTCTGTAGTTCCAAACTTGCGAGCCTCCGCAAATTCGTAGGTAGCATGGGCTCACCCGCCACATGAATCCTCCACATAATACCCTCGGGTCTTGGTGGCCCGTCCCGAAACCTGATCGGATTCGTAGTTGTTGACGCCACCGGTTGACTCGAGCTGCTAGATTTTCTTTTCCTATCGTTTTTTTCCTTTTGGAGAGCGGGCATGCACCGAAATCTGAGCACCGGCCGCCCTATGTAGTGTGTCAGGGCTTAGAATAAAGGGCCGGTTGGTTGTATCAGCTGGCTCTGTAAAGGCGCAAGATGGAGGCATCTCCTGAGAACCAAACAGACGCTTGGTGATAGTGGCTTTCTCTGTGGGGCCACCAACTAGGTCTTCGTTGCTAAACTGAGTGTTGAAGAAGTTATCATTCCAGTCTTCGTCGTCCTTGGCCGGATCCTGCGCCATGTGCATATCATCAACATGATCATCCGACCCACCGTGTGGAGGTGATGGCGAGGGCGGTAAGGGGGCCTTGCCACCGCTTGTCGCTGGCACGACAGGTGGTGCTGTTGTCTGTGGCGTGTTGGCCCCCGCCGTCCCCAAACGGATCATGCTCTTTGGCCATTGCAATAATAAGCCGAAGCAACTTCTGAGGACAACCGGCTCTTCTTCATCCGCTCCTGGGGGTTGAATGGGAGGTTCCAGGTCGTCGCAGCCCCTTAGCACCCGACTAATTTTAACCCTGTGCACGCTATCTGACATCGGCCTTGAGTGGAACATGTGCTTCAAGAGTTGAACGATGGTACCCTTGGCAACATCCCTCAGTTCGTTGTTCCCATAGCATAAGAGAGTGCAAGGAACATCCGTCTGCGAAAAACATGTACGGCGTTGTCAGAGATGCCATAAGAGTAATAGATGGCGTGAAAGGCGGTAAAGAAATTTGTTTACCGTGATGGCGTCGAGATCGTCTAATGTCGAGGCACCGCAGACGGCGACGGGCGTGCAAGAGACGGAAGGGCTGCTTGATGGCGCGGTGCTGGCCGCCGGTGTATTCTCCATACCTCCGGGTTCTTGGAGCTCCGGTGCCGCCGCGACGATGGAAGGGGGCCACCAACATGTACTCCGGCACCGCGGTGATGGCAGGGGCAGTCACCAACACTTGCAGCGCCGCGGTGCTAGCGGGCGGAGTCACGAACACGTAGTTCGCCTGATTCGTCGGCGCCGCGTTGTTAGAGTGGCTGCTGACCATGATTGGAATCGGGCACGGCCCTACTCGACCACCCGCACTCCAGTTCGCTATTGACTCCACTAAGGTAGGCAGGAAGGACGTGAGGGTGATTGCCAGGTTGTCTTGGACGATCTGCGGGATCCGTGCCACTTGTTCCTTAAGTTCTCGAACCTCGCGGTTTTCCTCCTCGCTCCTTCCCGACGGCGCCACATGCGTCCTCGGCGGTGGACCAAAATGATCCACCCAATTCTTACCCCCGAGGCCGGCCAGACGGACAGCCGACGACGGCTTCTTCGTAACCGGCTCTATTTTCTTGGCCCGGTTCATCGCCCTGTTAAAAGGGTTATCCCACCGGGTGGCCGCCGTCGACCCCTGGGATGAGGAACCCTGGGATCCATGACTAGCAACAATTTCCTCCTCCTGCAGAAGAAGTAACATTGAATCGTTTAGATCATCAATTAGAATGCAATCGAGTTGATCCGCGGTAATTAGATTATACTTACCACAATTTCCTCGAATTCCTTCACCACAGGATCCGCGGTGAGTTGTTTGGTTTTTGGGTCCACATGGTAACGGGCCGTGATGAAGTTTCGAACCTGCCCGGGTTTGAATTTCACAATGGGGTTTTCTATCCCCTTGGATCTATACTCTTCGTCCTCCTTATTCCATTTGGCCTCCGCGGTTCTGTATCTTGCGTGCAGCTTCTCGAAGAGGAGTGTGCGCAAGTGGCCATTATCTTTATGCCGGAGATTCTCAGTGTTGATCGAGATGGTTGTCCGGGTGATCGCCGCCACTTGCCCACCGTACCCTATGACGACAAGGTCGGTCTCCAAAGGAACCCCTTATGGGATCACTTCGGTAATTTCCTCCCTGACCGTGCCGACCGTGTTCGGGCACCGTTCCTTCGGCTTCTTCTTCTTCTTCTTAGGAGGATTTCTACCACTCCCTATGCCCTCGCCGCCATCAGTGGTTTCATCGTCCGCCGTTCCTTCGGCTTCTTCCTCCGCGTCTTCCATCTCATCATCCTCGCTCTCCGAAGGATGGTATTCTTCATCGTCTTCTAGCCGCTGGGCCGCCTCCCAGAATGTCAATTTTTTATTTGGAGGTCTGAGTTCTCCTTCAGCGCTGATGCGCTTAGAACATCCAGCCTCGTCGTTGTCACACATCTTTGCACTAATAAAAAACAAATAATTGGTTAAATGCATGGAAAAATCCGGCACGACCTTTGCTAATTTTCTTAAACTAGGAGTGCCCGATTTCTGCCGAAACGGAAGTTAATCAACATTCCGGCAAAAATCGGGACTCATTTCATACAAGAACCTGCATACACGACATAATAAAGTGCTTCATATACAAGCACAAGCACAATTTCAAGGTGTTGTTGTCCCAGCACAGATAGTAGCAAAACCAACACTACTCTATTTTTCCTTCCAAACCATTTCACAACCACATCCATCCAGTCCCAGCACAGTGCCACAACCAATATACTTTTGTTATCAATTTGACCTCAGACTATTGCATCGTTGGAAAGAATTAAACCAAAAATTGGTTAAGAAAACATGCATCTAGATCATCTACTAAATCTACAAGTCTTGCATATAGGACATAACCAACATATCAAAGCATCAACTTTATAAAACCTTAAATAAGCTAAATCATTTTCCTAGTGATGGTCACCAGGAATAATTTCAAATAAATCCATTATTCAATTACCAACCATCACAAATTCACACCCACCCGAAAGGAGTAGCAAATCCTGCTGTTTGAACCCACTACTATGCACACTCCAACATGGAGGCACCACAGTAGCAGATGCAAAGGCAGTAGAAGCCACTAAGTTGTTAACACTAGAAAACAAGTGTTACATCTGTTCTTTTAATTTTTTTAAAAAGGAAAAGGTTTGGAGGGGAGGGAGCTCTCAGTTAGCATAGAAGTGTTATGATAGATCATCCTAGAGCTATAGAAAACAATTATAATCTATTCATAACAGGAATTAAGCCTCAGATTTACATATTATTGGTATGTACATCACATCAGGAGGATTTCTTAAGGCCCTAATAGAAACTGTTCTTATTCTTAAAACTGGTATGTAAATCATTTTCCTAGCAAGTTTTCTAGGAATCATACAAAAATACAAGAAGACAGATTCTTTCTTAAGACCTCAAACAATGACTCATTCATATATGTTCTTGCAAAGCTAAAGCTTCAACTAAGATATCATGGGAAGGGACTGGAATAGTTTTATTTCCATGTCTCATCAATTATAATAATGATCTCATTAAACCTACATAAATCAATTACAACAGATCATGATTAAATGACGCTGCTAAAAATATTGATGCACCTACATCATTTTCCACAGTAGCAGTAGCACTCAACATTTTCCACAGTCTCATCAACAGTTTTATTTCCACAGTAGCAATAGCACTCAACCACTTCTAATCAGAAATCTAAATGACATTGTTCAGAATTTCAGAAATCAACATTGTTCAGAATTTCAGAAATCTAAACCACAGTAGCAGTAGCACTCAACCATAGTAGCAGTAGCACTCAACATTGTTCAGAATTTTAGAAATCTAAACGACAGGGAGAGAGAGGGAGAGAGGAAGAGAGAGGGAGAGAGAGGGAGAGAGGGAGAGAGGGAGAGAGGGGAGGTGGGCAGGGGACTCACCAGGAGGGAGCGCGGAGCTAGGCAGGCGGGCGATGAGGACGACGATGGCGGGCGGGCACGGGCCTCGGAAGCGGACGGGCATGGGCCTCCTACTCCACGACCTCCTCCTCGAGCGGTGGCAGCTGGCAGGGCTCGGGCTCCTCCTCCTCCACGTCCTCCTCCTAGAGCAGCGGCGGATCAAGATCGGCGGTGTCTGAGGGTGGCAGTGGGGATGAGATCGGCAGTGTCTGAGATGGGGAGGAGAGGCGCGCGGGCGTGGAACGGTTGACTAGTAGTACCGCCTAACTCGGTACTACTAGTCACATAAGACGGCGCGGCCACCCCTATTGTACAACTACACTAGTCTATCTCACTGGTTCCACCCACTGCTCTAATCTAAACCTGTGAGCACCCAGGTTCGAATCCTGGTGCCCACCTTTTTTATTTTAAAAATATTTTTAAATGTTCCAAAAAATGCCCAAAAGTGGTGATATATTCCATAAAAGTTTTGTTTTGTTTTTAAAATACCTTTAAATATTCCAAAAATGGCCGAAAGTGATAATATATGTCATAAAAGTGGTACAAATTAAATATGATTCAAATATGTCATAATAATTTGTCCATGATATAAATATGTCATAATAATTTGTCCATGAATATTACAATCTTTTTTGACCACGCGTTTTACAATATTTTTTGAGCTAGCGTTTTACAATCTTTTTTCCCTTCTTTGTCTCGGTTGAATAATTTAGCCCTGGCACTTTAATGTTTCTTCTTTCGAACGGGCTACCTTTTTTGGGTAGTGTTGTCCTTTTTCTTCTTGTGATGTATGTTGCTGCATCATAGTCGTCGTCATCTTCAATCTTTGGATCGCCGTACTGGTCGAAGTCTTGCTCATTGGCGACTCCATCCATTCCGATGATGTTTCTTTTTCCTCTCCTCACGACAACACGACTAGGATTTGTCGGGTCGGTAATGAAAAAACATTGGTCCACTTTGGTAGCCAGTACCCACGGTTCATTTTTCGCGGCCACGTTCGCACTAGCGGCCTTGGATTTGGCTGCTTCGGGTATAACCATGGTTGTGAAATACCGGTCTTCTCTTTCGACGCTCTTTGCCCATCTGACACGGAACATCGGCACCTTTTCTCCACAGTAGTCGAGCTCCCAGATCTCCTCGATTCTTCCGTAGAATCTTTCCTTCATGTTGTCATCGCTGTAGAATTCCGACGTTACGCCTGAGTTCTAATAATCACACTTGTTGTCCTTTTCCTCCGTGTAGAATGTGTAGCCGTTGATATCATACGCCTGATAGGTCACCAGATTTTGCATCGGTCCCTGCGTCAAGGTGAATATGATCTTTTCCATGTCAGGAGAATGCGATCGCGGGGGATTATTAAGGAGCGTCTGCCTAAACCAACGCGTGAAATCTGAGTTGTGCTCTTTGATTATTTCTCCCTGCGTCCTCTGTATGCCCCGGACACTGTACTTATTCTTGATTAACCTTTTGTGCTTCTGTACCCAAGGATCGACCAGTTCTAAATGCTGTAGCGCGACGAGGTTTGCTCGATCAAAGTCTGCGCGTCAAAAATCGAAGTCTGCATGCAGTATGCGACGACCCTCTCGGTGACCAGATCCGTCGATCTTGCCAACGTGCCTGTTGACGGGAAGACCGACAGGGTTCTCGATGTCTAGATAATTCGTGCAGAAAGAGATGCACTCTTCGGCCACAAAGCCCTTGGCTATGCTTCCATCTAGACAGGACTTGTTGCGAACATATCCTTTGATGTGTCCGTTCATCCTTTCGAACGCCATCATGCTGCGGAGGAACATCGGCCCGAGTTGGACGATGTCCTCCACGACATGGACTAGTAGATGCACCATAATGTCGAAGAATGCGGGTGGGAAGTAGACCTCAAGCTCGCATAGTATCACCACGATCTCCTCCTGTAGCCTCCCGAGATGATTCATGCCAATCAACTTCCTAGAGATGACGTCGAAAAACTTGCAGAGGCCAAATAACGTTTCACGGACGTGCTCGTCCATTATCCCTCTTAGTGCGACCGGAAGTACCTGCGTCATTAGCACGGCACAGTTGTGAGACTTCATGCCACTAAACCTCTGCTTCGCCTCGTCTAGATATCTGCTTATCTTGCCCGTGTATCCGTAAGGAAATTTGACTCCTAGAAGGCACTTGAAAAACTGTTCATCTCATCCTAGCTTAGAGTGAAGCAAGAAGGAGGGCAGTAATATTCGTTCTTCTTGAACTTTTTACCCTTCCGGTAACCTTGTGTTGTCTCCGACTCATGATCATCGTCATCTTCCTGATCATCAGGAGTAGTGTGTCCTTCGTGAAGCTCCTTCCGGATACCCAAGCATATCAGGTCGTGCCTTGCTTTCGGACCATCTTTCGTCCTATCTGGCATGTTGACTATGGTGGCGACCAGACTCTCGCACACGTTTTTTGTGATATGCATGATGTCGAGGCTGTGAGGCGTGCGGAGCAACTCCCAGAAAACAGACCTTGTTTTTCATACCTTCATCAGCGGCTTGTCTTGTTGCTGCATCTTTCGCTTCTTTCCAGGCTTAGGACAATCTTTCCAGTTTTTCAGCAAGTCTTCCACTTCTTCGCCGCTCCTACGCTATGCGATTCCTCGGGTCTCGGATTTTCCATCGAACAGGTCTCCACGTTTTCTCCATGGATCATTCTTGCCGAGCCACCTCCGGTGCGCCATGAACACGGTTTTCGATGACCCTGGATCTTTCTCTAGTTGGAGATAGCTTGTGTTATCCATGCACCTAACGCATGCGCAGAATCCTTAGATAACCTGCCCGGAGATATACCCGCAACCTGGATAGTCTTGAATTAGCATACTCATTTGTATGTACTTCTTCTTCATGCACAACCATGGAGGGAGGTTGTACATCCATATAAACACGGGCCAAGTGTTGTGCGTGCTGCTCTGGCTACCGAACAGATTGAGTCCATCGGTGCTCGCACCAAGCCTGATGTTCCTTGAATCTCCACCAAATTCTGGGAATTCGAGGTCCAATTCTTTCCACTGGCTAGCATCTGAAGGGTGCGTCAGCAGCTCATCCTTTTTGGGGTCATCATCGTCATCTCCTGGCTTCTTCCTTTCCGCATGCCATCGCATGAGCTTCGCTTCCTTAGGTTCTGCGAAATAGCGCTGCAGACGAGGAGTGATAGGAAAGTACCATACCACTTTTCGAGGTGCTTTCTTGTATCGACTCACGCCGCACACCGGACATGTAGTTTTCTCCGCATCCTCGCCCTGATAAATGATGCAATCGTTGATGCATACGTGATATCTAACGTGCGGTAGATCGAGAGGACAAATCATTTTCTTGGCGTCCTCGATACTAGTTGGACATGTGTTCCCCTCCGGGAGACGATCGTGCCAGAATGCCATCATATCGTCGAAGCTTGCGTCGCTCAATTTGTGTTTTGCCTTCATCTCCATAGCCTTGAGCGTTACATTCAACCGGGTATCATCGGGTTTACATCCTTCATACAATGGAGTAATCGCGTCTTTCTCAAGTTGCGCAAGCTTGGCTTTCTCTCTAGCGGCAGCCTTGGCGTTACTCGTCGGCTTGACAAGCAGCTCTTGCACATAAGGGTCCCGCACCCAGCCTGACGTTGTTCCATCGTCGTCTGCTCCTCCGGCATCTAGATCATCATCATCCCGGTCTGCTTCCGCACCTTCACCATCTCTAGGAGACTCTTCATCATCTCGCCCGTTCTCGCCATGATGATGATCATCGTCATGTTGCCCACCTTCACCGTCTCCATCGTCTTCGTCATCGCTTATCCAACGAGTGTATCCATCCATGAAACCATGGCGGAGCAGGTGCGCCTGTAGATTCCCGGAATCTGGGTCGATCCCCCAGTTGAGTTTGCATCTTCTGCACTGACATCTTATCTCCGTCTTGTTATTTCGTATCATGTCGGCCGTCGCACATTTCAAAAATCTAGCCACAATGTCTTCACTCATTATGAGCACCATTTTTGCCTGCACTGTGTACACGGTACAATTAGAAGTCTATTAGAACCACATAATCAATGCATGCATGCAATGGTCGATAGAAAATTTCGGCATGACCTATCCTAAAATTAGGAACTTTGCGAAATGCCAAAGTCTTGCCAAAATGGAAATGAATCAACATTTTGGCAAAAAAAATGGCAACTTGTTCACATACAAACACAAGAGAGAGAGAGAGACCGATCCATACACACATGAACATATCATTATCCTCTCCATACACACATGCATGAGCATCATCGAGACTCTCCATATACACACACATATGACCATCGATCCTCTCATACACACATCATGAGCATCGATCATCTACATACATATGAGAATATCATCCATATACACATGAACACATCCTTACATGGACAACTTACCGAGATGAGAGACCAATCGCGAGAAAGATGGAAAGGAGAGGTGCGCGCGAGACCGAAGAAGGAGATGAGAGACCGGAGAGCTTCCTCTATTACTTATGTAACATCCAAGGCAAGTTCTACATGCTAAAAATGGTGAATGAGTGGAGAAATTGAGGTGGGAAGGAGAAGGATCCCGACTAGATCTAAGGTGGAAGAAGAAGGGGAAAGTGAAGTGTGGGGTGGTGGATGATCACACATGTGCACAAGTGGAGCTGCCAAAAAAAAGGTCGCCACATCCGTGGCGCACTCGGCCATAGTGCGCCACAGGGATTAGTAACATCCGTGGCGCACATGCCATAGTGCGCCACGGATGTGTCTGACCGTTTTACAGAGCAGAGGGGCATGCGCTTAGGCGTAGCGCACCTACCCTATGTACGCTACGGATATCTGGCGTGCGGCCAACAGGGCCCTGGCCCACACATATCTGTGGCGCACTATGGTCATGTGCGCCACGGTTGTTCTAGTTACTAGTAGGGCACTGCCCATAGGTGAGCCACGCCTGTTTTAGCCGTGGGGCACTTCAACCATGTGAGCCATGGATGTGCTGATTACCTATAGCCATTTTCCGAGTAGTGTGTTACTCCATGTCCGGGGAAGGAGCTACGAACACGGCAGGAAAGGAACTCCATGAAGTTCTGGTCAACCTGTGAAGACTGATGGGCATAGTTTTTTATATTAAAATCAACCTTTGAAGAAATATTTATGAAAACTGCATAGTTCCAAAGACTTATAGGATGAGGTGGTAGATAGAGCATCAAACTTCCCACCTTGCATATAATGAGCTTGCTGCTTAATTTTGTTATTCACTCTTTCCTTTGATCCGCTGCTTAGACTCTGAGGAGCCAAAAGATACTCCAATGTATGCTACTAAAGGCCAGAATGATGTCTACTACGAGGAGCCAGACCTTTCTCGTGGATTTGAAGGGGTGGACTACGAGATACACTATGGATATGAAGGCAACGAGTCAGAGTAGTTTCCATGTTATGACTAGTAATTAAGTTGAGCCGAGCAACATAAGCCTTATATAATAAGCTATTGATCTCAAGTCATGTTATGTCATTTGAACCTTTCGGTCTTCCGCTGGAACATATTAAGTAAGTTGTGTTTGGTTTGTAAGTGCGAACCACTTAGAAGTACCGATCTTTTGGTATTGTAATAATAATGTGTGTATGTTTTTAATTTGCACCTGCAATATTTCTGTTGTATCACTCTGAGGGACATGATATTTATGAAACGGTGTTTCGTGGGTGTTATGTCACGGACTATAGTATACTACACATATAGTGGTATGCTAGGTCTCCACACTTTACCTTGATTAATGACACTTTTCCCGAGTTTTGTTAATCACACATGATGTCATTGCTGACGAAGATGGCATTGCCATAGTTTCTGAAAAATAAGACCCGATAGGACATATTAGTGGTGGGACCTATGCTACAGGGGATGTTGACGTGTGGGCGGTGTGTCAACGGTAATTTCGACTGTAGGGCCATACGTTTGTGTGAAGATCGAGGTGTTGTGCGTTCACCGCCGTGTTTACCGTGGAGTTTTTACTTCCCTTGATTTTTTTCCTTTTACTATTGTTACCACGTGTCGTCAACGTCTTCATTTGGGCGCTTCGCCGCCCCTGATCGACGGTGCAGATTGGCACCCCTTTTTTATAGCCTGAGGGTTAGAGAAAGTACTTCTCACTTATCCCTTGCGCTCATCTTCTTCCTCCTCGCGCCACTCCTATGTTCTTGCACGACCCTATTGCTGTTCATTCCTTCTCACCACCCCCTTTTTCCTTTCAAGATCCACCATGGTAAGGTCGAAGGGTGCTTCCTCCGTTGTTGATGCTAGGGCCCGAAAAAGAGGGTCGTCGGCTCGGTTGCTTCAAAATGCACCGTACGTGATCTATGCGAGGCGTAGAAATTTAATCTCCTGGAGGAGGACGCTTTCAAGCTTCCAGGAGATGAGGCCATTCCTGCACCCGAATCCGGATGGCAAGTAATGTTCTTGTCTTTCCTCTATCGCGGCCTCAATCTCCTAACACACAAATTTCTTCATGGACTTCTTTTCATTTATGGCGTGCAGCTCTACCAGCTCACGCCAAATTCCATCCTCTCTATCGCATTTTTCATCAGTCTCCGCGAGAGTTTTCTCGGGATTCATCCCCATTGGGGCCTGTGGAAACACTTTTTTTTCATCGTAGCACCTCTGACACTGTCGTTCATGACGTCGAAGGCGCGATTATCTCTGTTTGTTCAGATGTTAACTACTTCGACTTGAAAACCGCGAATAATGTACAAGGTTGGAAGTCGAAGCGCTTTTATATCAAGGACCGACAAGTTGAGGGCCAGAAGTTCGGATTAGCCCCCTTCGACCTAAATAAAAATTGCCATAGGCTTAATTCGTGGGAATAGCGCCCCTCGGCCAAAGAAATGAAGGAGATCTAGCCGCTACTGGACTGAATTGAGGAGTTGCGTGCCGCAGAATTGTTAGGTCTACAGATCTTGTCTTACTTTCTACGAATCTACATTTGGCCTCTCCAGGCTCCGCTAGCCGGTATGTGAACGTATGCTGGCAAGAAGGATCTGATGAGGATTTCATCCAAAGATCTGCCTCTCGAAGTCCTGGAGAAGAGGGTGCGCTCCTTCATCATGTTGACAAAGAAGAATCTAGTCCCCGCCGATTTTTGGGTAAAACCCTTTGGCAAGAAAAATTTGGTGTCTGTAGTAAGTATTCGTGTTCTTGTGCTTTATATTTTATTACTGGTGTCCTCTTGATTTCATCGCATAATTCTTTCGTGCGTTTGCTTGTAGGATCATAACCATTTATCTTCCTTGCCATCGCTTCCTGAATGTGGTGAATTACCCGATAGTACCATAGTACTTGAAGGGTATGTTGACGCTGCTGGTGCAGCAGATAATGATGAGGCCTCCTCTGCGGCTTCGTCCCATGACACTGTGTCAGTTCCTTTGTCCCACTCCGAGGATTTCAAGGTGGTATCCGCGTATGGGAAGCGGAAACACCCGGAGCCTGTTGAATCGGTCGAGGACTCCGATGATTCGACAGGCTCGAAAGAAAAGTATGTGAAGCCCGTCTCTGTTTCTCCCCTAGGATGGGAATCTTTCGGATGCCTCAAGACATCAGCTCGTAAGTTCCTTAGTTGCAGCTTCTGTTTTTTCCAATCAGTTATTCGAAGTATGACCCAAAGAAATTACTTATTTTTCCCAGGGGTGATGAGGACGACGCCTGAATTTCTGAATGTTTGTGCTTTGTCCTTTCTTTCCAGATGATGTCTGATTCATCTGGTCCATCGAATGTCTCTCTTGCCTTTGTCATACGTGCAACACCATTTGAAACTAATGCCCCTGAGAACGTTGTCACTCGCGTTGTGGATCCTCCTTTGTATGCCAAAAAAATTCAGCACATAAATCGATTGGAAGCCGTTCTCCGTGTTGTGCAAGCCATAGTCGATGTTTCCCAGTCGAAGACACGAAAAGCTTTGGACCATGAAGCCTATATTCTAGAAGAAATCTCTAGGGCGAGTGAGAAAATGTTTTATAAGTTCTCTCGAGAGCCCCCGGGTCTTTTTGCATAGTCGAAAAAATGACCTCGAGTCTTTTAGTCTTTTTAGGTATTTTATTATTTTTAGGTATCCGATTGAGTGAGGTGTAGGAGAGCCAATGTCTTCGCGTTCATATGAATCCTCTGATAGAGGCTTCTCGAGGTACAAGTGTTGATTTTTGGGCCGATCATAAGCATGCTTTTACGCTCGCTCTTCTCTAGGATCATGTATCCAAGGTAGAGGAATTTGTAAAATGTTGTCGTCAAGCCCTACCCCATATATACAATGTGTCATTCCCTTGAGATCCTTAGCCTCAAGGCCTTGCCGTGTTAATGATGAAGTTTTGACAAGGTGAGAGGATTCATCACTTCGTCAATTTTTAGCTTATTGTGGGTGCCAAGCTAGCACTTGCATGGGTGCATGCTCACTATCTAGCCCTGGATCTAGATGAATTATCTCGGGGATCTTCCCTCTCCTCTAGGAGGTGGACATTTTATTATGGAGCCTTAGTATGCGGCTGCTCGACGTCCTGTTATTCAGATCATCCACAAATGTTTGGATCAAGACAAAGAGTTTTTCCTCAATTTTGTGGTGTAGCTTTAGTACCTATAAACATTCTGGCATATAAAATGTAGAAATTTATGAAAAGCCTCTTGTACTTTGTACATGAATCATACATGTAGTTGTATGTATTTTATGAAATTTCTAGGGGGGTGTCCTATGGAGACCCTTTCGTTTGCCTGACGCCCTACGGCTGAGTCAGCTATTCAAGACAAAGCTTTGAGCTGGATGGCATAGCCGAATATTTCTTGCACTGAGTAGTGAAGCCCCGAGTATTGGGTGTGAATGTTTTAGATGATCATGCTGTGATGAGCCCCCAAGTATAGGATACATGATAAAAGACACTAGAAATCATGAGGAATTGATACTGGATTTTGGGAACTTAGCTTTATTTATCTTCGGGTATGGAGGTACATATGGCGTAATCGCCTGTCCCTAGGCCTTATTGAAAATAAAGTGCAAGTCTTTGGCTAAAGAGCCTGGCCGTGGGCCTTATTAAATGTAAATTTCGGAAAGTAAAGATCCTGCGCATAGAAACGTCGCAGTTGTGCAACGTTCCACGGGTTGGAGTAGTGAACAACGGTCTTTTATTGGATATGATATGCCCTGCCGGGGTTTACTTCAGTGACAATGAATAGTCCTTCCCATGGTGACTGTAGTTTGCGTTGGCCATCTTTCTTGACGCGAAGGACCAGGTCCCCCACGACGAAGGACCTAGTACGTAGTTAATGACTATGGTAATTTTGTAGGTTTTGCTAATATATTGTTGCTCGCCATAGAGCGACGTATCTTGCTTCGTATAGTGCGTCGACGTTGCCTTCGAGTGTTTACTTTCAAGCTTCTTCGTCATATGCAACGACCCGAGGAGATTCGTGGGTTATTTCGACTGGTAGCATAGCTTCAACACCGTGGAATAGAAAGAAGGGTGTTTCCTGAGTGGAAGTGTTTGGGGTTCTGCGTAAACTCCAGAGGAAGGAGGGCACTTCATCTACCCAAGTGCCTTTCGTCCTTCCCAGGGGTTCCAGTCGTATTTTCTTGAGACCACTGGTGACAAGTCCATTAGCTTTTTTGGCTTCCCCATTTGTTTGCAGGTTGGCTACCGAGGCGTAGCTGACGTGTATTCCCATCTCCCTGTAGTAGTCCTTGAACTCGTTGGATATGAAGTTTGTGCCTTTAATGGTGATAATGTTGTGAGGGACCCAGAAATGGAAAACTATCGGCTTGATGAAGTTCACAGCCGAGGTTGCATCTTGGATGGTGATGACCAACAAGTGTAGGGGATCGCAACAGTCTTCGCGGGTAGTATTTCCCAATTTATTGATTCGACACAAGGGGAGCCAAAGAATACTTGCAAGCCTTAACAACTGAGTTGTCAGTTCAGCTGCACCTGGAAATAGTTCTTGCTCACAGAAGTTTATCAGTAGCAACAGTTTGTAGTAGCAACAACAACCGTAACAGCAACAGTGAAATAGTAGCAATAGTAACAGTAACGGTAACAGTAGGATTCGAGTGCGGTAAGGATAGGGATGGATGACGAGCGTTGCATGGACGAGTCTAAACATGTAACTTCAAGATCTAGGGTATTGCAGATAAATAATAATAAACATCCAAGTACTAAACAATCCTAGGCATGTGCTCCAAATATAGTCATACATGCTCGCAATGAGAACTTGCATAACATCTTCTGTCCAGCCAGCCCGTGGCAGCGGGGCCTCTAGGGAACTACTGGCAATTAAGGTGCTCCTTTTAATAGAGCACCGGAGCAAAGCATTAACACTCCGTGAACACATGTGATCCTCACACCATAGCCATCCCCTCCGGTTGTCCCAATTATTGTCACTTTGGGGCCTTTGGATCCAGACAATGATATGTGTACACAACTTGCAGATAGGATCATAAACAATATTATCATAATGATTCAATAATAAGTTCAGATCTGAGATCATGGCACTTGGGCCCTAGTGACAAGCATTAAGCACAAGAAGTTGCAACAAAGTCAAATAGCACTAATAGAGATACTAGGCACTATGCCCTAATAGATCTTATTCGATTACATGATATAACTCATCCAATCCCTACCATCCCCAAGCCTACAACAGGGGATTACTCACTCATGGATGAGGGAAACATCGGTGGTTGATGGAGATGCGTTGGTGATGACGATGATGATGATCCTCTCCAAATTCCCCGTCCTGGCAGGGTGCCAGAACGGAGTTTCTGGATCCGAATCTTGGTTTCTGGTGGCGGCGGCAGAGCGGAACTCTTTCTGGAAAACTATCATCGAACCCCCTCTGTTTTTAGGTCAGAAGGCAACTTATAGGCGTGGAGGGAGGACGGGGAGCTGCCTGGGGTGGCTAGACCTCCCCCAGGCGCGGGGTCAGTGGACCCGTCCCTGGGGTGGGTCTGGGCCCTCCAGGCCTCCTCTCTGTCTCCCCTTCTGGCTCCGTGGATATTCTGGTGAGAAATTGTTTTTGGCATATTTTCCGGGATTTTTCCTGATAGTTCATTTTCTGCACAAAAACAAGACACCAAGGTAATTCTGCTGAAAACAGCGTTAGTCCGTGTTAGTTGTATCCAAATCACACAAGTTTAGAGAAGAAACAATAGCAAAGTGTTCGAGAAAGTAGATATGTTTTGGATGTATCAACTCCCCCCAAGCTTAGCTTATTGCTTGTCCTCAAGCAATTTAGTTGAAAACTGAATGCGATAAAAGAACTTTCACGAAGACTTTGCTTCATATGATGTAAATATTCTCAGCACATGAGTAGATGCTTAGACAATTCATAATAAGGAGTATGCAACTAAGTCTACTCAATAGTTATTGCAAGCTATGACGAGAAACAAACTCAATAATAATAAGTATCATGAAACATAAACATAAGCAACATTGCAATGCTCATAATAAGGTATGATAGAGTGGTATCTCGCTTGCCTTTGTTTGAAGAGCACAATATAAATGCCAAGGCACCTCTGAGGTTCACATGAAGACTAGAAGTAAAGATATCAGAGATACAAGCATCAAAGTCGTGACATAATTAACCAAGTTTTGGAAGAAACACAAAAATGACAACTATGCTCTCAAGAAGGTGCTCATAGAAAAAGTGGTGACTCAACAAAATTGTGAAAACGGTTTTGTGAAGGTTTGAAAGGCTTCCCAATGCTGAAAGGAAGGTACTCATTAGATTTGAGCTATCATTGCCCCTATCATAGGCATCTTCATGTGGTTAAGGTGAAAGTGAGGTCCACTCTGAATCATATGCTTGATAGACCATAGACTGGAAATCCCAAGTCCCTTGAGTACGAGGGTCTCTCTACATGCTACTCAACTTTGGTCACCTGAAAGTTCTTGTCATTGTAAATACATGCATATCATCGAGAACCGCCAACGGGGTACCCCTTGCACATGGTACAGGAGCTTTCTCATAACCAAAATGACAAGGCAAGAAGACAATGAGCATCTCAACAATCTTTTTATTTACCATATGCATGGCTTTTGATTGAGTAAGCTTCATAGATGCTCATTATAGTGATGTCGCAAGTTTCCACTATGATTAAGCATGGCTTAGGTTAGCGGCCCAGGAGTTTCTCTAACACAATGTATAAACTCCATGAACTAACAACTTTCCCTTTTATTTCACATCGTCGACATCCGTAAACAAAATAGCAAGGAATCAACTGGATGAGATAACCAAAAAAGTGTTGAAAGCGTTCCCCGTGACAGCACGGTTCTGCTGACTCCCAATATATAATTAGCAAGCATATAACTTTCATGGACTAGTCACAATGGTTCAGAATTATTAAGCGCAAGGAGTAAAGTGTGCCATCAAGTTCGTGAGAGCTTTACTAACTAACTTTCTCAAAACAGACAAACATTTTATTTTGGAAGAAAACACGGTATATATAATATATGCACTGAAGTAGTAAATGATGCTGATAGGTAAGTATGATGGACACAGCTGGCAATATTGGTTTTGGGGAGTTGGAAGCATAGGTAGAGCACATACTCAGTGCAAGTGAAGACTAGCAATAGAGAGGGAGCGACAAACGAGAGAGCAATAGCTATCATAATCATGCTTGCAACAAAACAGTACTAACTATGGCATGAAAGTGATACAAGAACTCTGAGGCAAAATAAATCATCGAGGCTTACTGACTATTGATTAGTCATATGCATGAGTGAGCATGTGCCAAGTCGATTCACATGAAAAGTCAGAGGAGGATATGACAATATCATACCAAAGTATGAATAAAACAATGCAAGCAAACATTCATATGACATGCTACAAACTATTAGCAAGCTGGAGCTAGTCATAGACAAGCAAGAACTACTAAGCATCCATAATGACATACACCTTACACAAACAGGCTAAGCATGCTCACAATGAAGAGTATATGTACAAGAATGAAACAAATAGAGTTTGTTACCAGCCTCTTACCACACCTCTAGTTGTCTTAATCTTCATTATTGCCCTTCACTTGTGTGACTTGAATAATTAACATGAAACCAAAACCACTTAGGACGGCTGAACCCTGCAAAGAACTCACAAAACCAAAGAAGAACAACAAATATTTTTGGTCATCATCGATGTTTTAAAGAAAGCAAACAAAGAAAAAATAAACAAAGAAAACCAAAAACAAAAACTAAGACGCTCCAAGAACAATACAACTGTGCATGAAACAATAAAAACGAAGTGTCTAGAAAGACCTGAGATTTTTATTGATGAAGAAGGGGATGCCTTGGGCACCCCCAAGCTTTGACGCTTGTACCTCTTGAATATTTCTTTGGGGTGACACGGGGTGGCTCCCCCCAAGCTTGAGCTTTTGTCCATTCTTCATCTCATTACATCATTCTTTTCTCTACACCTGAAAATTTTCCTTCATACAAAACTTCACACAATCTTCATTAGCAACATTAGTTTATTCAAAAGATATTAGAACTTAGGCAAAGCTTTGGAACAGCAAAACTTTTCACTAAAAACACAAGAAACTGTAGTAACTCCTTCAAAAATCTCAATTTCCCAAAAATAACCCGAAAAGGAATCAATAAGAAGCAAATGCAAATAATGGCAGAAATCTGTCAAAACAGACCAGAAGGTAGAAACCGATTTTTTCGAAGTCCTTCTGTTGCTCACATAAAAAATTGTTGAACTAATGAAAGTTAGCTAACATACTGGGGGATTGATTCGTGAATTTTGATGTCAATCTGAGTTACAGAGACTTCTCACGAATTTTTTTTGGTGGAGGACAGAAATATGTTTCGGGACAGCAACTCCCCAAATCTTAATTCCCTCTCATTAGAGGTCATTCTTGGCACAAAAACCAGAAAAAAAGGATAAGGAGAGGTCATTACTAAAGTAATTACTTCCAAGACTCAAGAAAACTCTTGGGTTATCTCCCAACAAGTACTTTTCTTTAACGCCTTTAAGTTAGGCACGACGAAGAGAAACAGATTGGAAAGGAGAAAAATAATAGTGAGCAAGTATAACCATAGTGGAAACATTATTTTGTTCATTAAAATCCTTTTGTTAACAAGCTTGATCAAGTCTTGTTACCAAAACAATCTTATATGAAGAAAACTTTGCATTCCACAAGGTGATTATGTTACCTCATACTTGATAGGAATTGTCCCAATCATAATAGTTTCAAAATTTTCTTGTGGAATGGGAAAATATATTTCTCCAACCTTGATGCCTTCAATATTTTCAATGGAATTAGGCAATAGCTTTTAAGAATTTTCTTGGGTAAATAGACAGTGTTCTCTTTGTCATTAATATTGAATGTTACTTTTCCTTGATTACAATTGATGACAGCACCTGCAGTATTAAGAAAAGGTCTCCCAAGAATAATAGACATATTATCATCTTCAGGCATTTCAAGAACAACAAAATCAGTTAAGACCATGCAATTATGAGCAACTTGAATAGGAACATCCTCACATATACCAACAGGGACAGTAGTTGACTTATCAGCCATTTGCAAAGATATATCAGTTGGTATCAACTTTTCTAGCTGGAGCCTCTTGTAGAGTGAAAAAGGCATAACACTAACTCCAACTCCCAAATCACATAAAGCAGTTCTAACATAATTATTCTTAATGGAGCAAGGAATAGTTGGTATACCTGGATCACCAAGTTTCTTTGGAACCTTACCATTGAAGGAGTAATTAGCAAGCAAAGTAGAAATTTCCTCATTAGGAATCTTCCTTTTATTAGAGACAATATCCTTCATATACATTGAATAAGGAGGCAATTTAATAGCACCAGTCAAAGGAATTTGCAGAAATAAAGGCTTCATCCACTCACAAAACTTGTTGTAGTGTTCTTCCTCCTTTGACTTGTGTTTCTTACCTAGAAAAGGCATAGGTTTCTGCACCCAAGGTTCTCTCTCTTTACCATGTTTATTAGCAAAAAAATCTTCCTTTGTGTACCTAGTGTTTTTAGTGTGCTTCTCAGGTTCTTCCTCACCTTCCTCCTTATCAGGAGACTCATCAATATTACCACTCTCAGTTTCAGCATGAGAGACAGATATACTCTTAGGATCTACAGCACGTTAAAGTGGTTCCTCAACTTTCTTATGTTTCTTTTTCTTCCTCTTACGAGGACTACCACTATCTTCACCTTGTTGGGAATCCTGCTCTATTCTTTTAGGGTGTCCTTCAGGATATAAAGGATCTTGAGTAGCCGCACCACTCCCAGTTCTAATTCCATCAGCATGTTTATTTCCTGAAGCATTAACTAGCATATCCTTTTGTACCTTAGCAAGTTGATCAAGTTGGGTTTGAACCATTTGAAAGTGCTTACAAAGCATTTTAATATCATTAGAAGTTCTTTCCACAATATGTTTCAACTCATGGATAGCTATAGAGTTTTCCAATAAATGATTATGAACTTGTTCATTAAAATTACCTTGTTTAACAATAAATGTGTCAAGTTCCTCTAAGCATTGATGAGGAGGCTTACCATAAGGAATATCACCTTCATTAAATTAGAGAGAGTGTACCTCAACAGTAGATGAGTGGGGAATTGGCTTACATAATTCTTCTATAGGAGGTAGATTCTTCACATCTTCAGCTCTAATACCTTTCTCCTTTAGACACTTTCTAGCTTCCTTCATCACTTCATCATTTAATGCAATAGCTCCCCTCTTCTTTGTTGTTGGTGTTGGAACTGGTTAAGGAGTAATAGGCTTAGGTGTATTCAGCTCAGTTGAAGTCCAATCATCAAAATTCTTGCTTATCTTGTTCATTAATTCTTCAGCATCTGTAGGAGTCCTTTTCCTAAAAACACAATCAGCAAAGATATCTAGGTAGGTCCTAGAATCATCAGTTAGTCCATTATAATAAATATCAAGAAGCTCATTCTGAGGTAATGGACATCCAGGATATGCATGAATCAAGGAACATAATCTTTTCCATGACTCAAGCAATTTATCTTCTTCTCCCTATTTAAAATCAAAAAGTCTCTACAAAGCAGCATGTCTAGCACTGGGAGGAAAATATTTATGGAAGAAAGAAGCAATCAAGCAATCAGGGCTATCAATGGAACCAGGAGGTAATCTATTAAACCAAGCCCTAGTTTCTCCTTTTAGTGAAAAAGGGAAGATCTTAGCAACAAAGTACTTGCGCATTTTAAAATCATCATAGAACAAAGCACTCATAGTAGAAAGCTCATTCATATGAGCCACAACACTCTCATTTTCAGTAACACAAAAAGGTTCTTTCTCAACAATATCTAAATAAGATAAATCAAGAGAGAAATCATAATCTTTATCTTTAATATCTATGGGATAGGTGACAAACTTAGGATCATAGGACATCTTAGGCATAATAGTATGTCTAGCAAGAAGACTCTTAATAGCACTAGCACCATGTGTGTTTTGGCACTCTTCAACAAATTCATCAGTGAGATCTATGTAACCATCATTAATATCATAACTCTCACTAGACTCAGGTGAGCTAGCAGGTGTAATAGTGTATTCACTAGGAGTTTCGGTATTTCCAACACTAGCCATAGTAGCATCTAGAAAAGGACATATTGAACCACTCGCATCAAGCACAGTAGAAGTAACATCATGAGTATCAAAAGAAGTTTCAGATTCAGCAGTAGTAGCAGTGTGTGTAGCATGAGCATGTGGTGGTGGTGGTGTGACAATCTTACTTATAACAGACGGTGAATCAAGAGCAGCGGAGGTGTTTAGGACTGTACCTCTTCTTGTAGTGGATGGTAAAATAGGGAACTTTCCATCACGAGACTTCCCCATGATGAAAGGAGTAGCTGTGAACAATAATATATCCAAGCAAATTTACAAATAAAGCTATGCTCCCTACCAACGGCGCTATAAAATAGTCTTGATGACCCACAAGTGTAGGGGATCGCAACAGTCTTCACGGGTAGTATTACCCAATTTATTGATTCGACACAAGGGGAGCCAAAGAATACTTGCAAGCCTTATCAATTGAGTTGTCAATTCAGCTGCACCTAGAAATAGTTCTTGCTCACAGAAGTTTATTAGTAGCAACAGTTTGTAGTAGCAACATCAAAGCAACAACAACAGTAACAGCAATAGTGAAACAGTAGCAATAGTAACAGTAATGGTAATAGTAGAATTCGAGTGCGGTAGGCATAGGGATGGATGACGGGCGTTGCATGGAAGAGTCTAAACATGTAACTTCAAGATCTAGGGCATTGCAGATAAATAATAACAAGCATCCAAGTATTAAACAATCCTAGGCATGTGCTCCAAATATAGTCATACGTGCTCGCAATGAGAACTTGCACAACATCTTTTGTCCAGCCAGCCTGTGGCAGCGGGGCCTCTAGGGAACTACTGGCAGTTATGGTGCTCCTTTTAATAAAGCACTGGAGCAAAGCATTAACACTCCATGAACACATGTGATCCTCACACCATAGCCATCCCCTCCGGTTGTCCCAATTATTGTCACTTTGGGGCCTTTGGATCTGGACAATGATATGTGTACACAACTTGCAGATAAGATCATAAACAATACTATCAAAATGATTCAATAATAAGTTCAGATCTAAGATCATGGCACTTGGGCCCTAGTGACAAGCATTAAGCACAACAAGTTGCAACAAAGTCAAATAGCACTAATAGAGATACTAGGCACTATGCCCTAATATATCTTATTCGATTACATGATAGAACTCATCCAATACCTACCATCCCCAAGCCTACATCGGGGGATTACTCACTCATGGATGAGGGAAACATCGGTGGTTGATGGAGATGCGTTGGTGATGACGATGGTGATGATCCTATCCAAATTCCCCGTCCCGACAGGGTGCCAGAACAGAGTTTCTAGATCCGAATCTTGGTTTCTGGTGGCGGCGGAGCAGAAATCTTTCTGGAAAAGTATCGAACCGCCCTCTGTTTTTAGGTCAGAAGGCAACTTATAGGCGCGAAGGGAGGCTGAGGAGCTGCCTCGAGTGGCCAGCCTCCCCCAGGCGCGGGGTCAGTGGGCCCGCGCATGGGATGGGCCTGGGCCCCCCAGGCCTCCTCTCTGTCTCCTCTTCTAGCTCCGAGGATCTTCTGGTGAGAAATAGTTTTTGGCATATTTTCCGGGAATTTTCCTGATAGTTCATTTTCTGCACAAAAACAAGACACAAGGTAATTCTGCTGAAAACAACATTAGTCTGTGTTAGTTATATCCAAATCACACAAGTTTAGATAAGAAACAATAGAAAAGTGTTCGAGAAATTAGATACGTTTTGGACGTATCATATGGTGACGGTAACTGCCTCGATCCACTTTGTGAATTTGTCGACTACGACTAGCAGAAAGACGTGGCCGCCAGGCGAATATTTATGGAGTTTTCCCACCATTTTGAGTCCCCATTGGGTGAATGGCCAAGCCAAGGGTATGGTGGTGTAACATCCCAAAAATCATGAATTACAAAAGAATACATTCCATTCATGCATTCATAGAATCCTTGGCTTCCATAAAAAATTTCAAAACAAGATTCCAAATAAAACCTTTTTTATGCCTATCTTCTATATACAAATAAGGCATGGTTTTATTTTGTTTTTTCAAAGTATCAAGGTGCATTTGACTAAAAAGTTGTGTTTTGTACACAATTAGGTGCAAAGTTTACACTACAAAAACCTAGAGGTGTTTTGAATTCAAATCCATTTGATTTTGGTTTGAATTGTTTCCTAAAAATCAAAATAGAAAAAGAAAAAGAGAGAAGAAAAGTAAAAGGGCCAGCGCCAGCTATTCGGCCCAGCAACAGAGGCAGCCTACGAAGCCCACCCGGCCATCTCCCCCTCTCCTCTCTCTCACGCGTGCAGCCCTCCACGCAGTCACTGACGCGCTGGCCCTGCAAGCCACGTCACCTTCTTCCCCGAATCGCGCCCCCAGACCATGTCGCCGATGTCGTTGCTCCGTTGATGGCGCGGCGTAAATACCCTTGATTTCGCAGGCGTTTCTCGCCGAGCCTGTGCCTACATAATCCCCTCCCCACCGCGAGCCTTTACCCTCACACAGCGCCCTCTCTCCACCACCAGGCTGCTCAAATTTTAGCTTGTGACGCTGCTGCCAGAGCATCTCCGGCGAGGCATTGCAGTGAGCTCCGTCCAACCCGCCCCTTCTAGTTCATGATGTGATGATCCTTGTGCTCGTGTGATTCTTATCATATGCTTGGTTCGTCTGTGCGTGACCTAGGTCATTGGATTCGTCCACCACCGCAAGTACCCGACGCCACGCTCGTGTCCGGCGAGGAATTCTGGTAAGGTGTGACCACCCCAACCTATAGATCAAACGACGATGACCGCCTTGTTCTTGCGCACATGCTGATATGGTTTGTTTGACTTAGGGAGGCTGGGAACGTCGTCGTTGTCGCCGTCAAGCCGTGCCGGACGCCAGCTAGGTTTCCGACGAGCTCGTCCGGCTAAAACAGCACTCCCCCGTCCACGCCAGGGACACCTTGAGCTTCAGCGCGACCTCGTGAGTCTGGTAAGCACCTCCGCAGCCCCCAGCCCCCTCTGTATTCGCCGGAGCGTCGCCACCAGAGCGTCGCCACCGCGCCTCCTTCGTCGGCACCGTCAGACAATGGTCGCGTGATTAGCAGCCATCAGATCCAGATCCAGTGGCCACGATAGATCACTTAAGTGAAACGTTTTCTTTAGATCTGAGCCACACAGAGCCACTTAGATCCTACAGCTCTGGATGATCGATCCAACCTAAGCGGTATCGACCAATCAGACATAGCCACGTGTCTGGGGATTTGTTTTAAAATATGTTTTTATATCTATTAGAGATTTAAAATTGTAAAATTCATAACTATTGTTCTGTTTATCCAAAAAATGCAAATAGTATATGAATGGATTCACAAAAATAAATCCTACACTACTGGGGGCTTAGTTTTGAATTTTGTTTCTATAAAAATGGGTTTTTATGCAGAGACAATTACAGGCCTATTTGGCTATATAGATTATTTAGAAAAAGATTTTAAAACAAATTCAAGTTTATTTAGACTATATTTAGTTGGTTTTGTGTTCAGTACTATTTGACTTGTCTTGTTTAGTTAAGAAAAAAATCATCACATGGCATTTGCATGCATTCATATATTTTGCTTGATTATTTTGAATGTAAATTTGGTGCTATCATTTTATGTGTAGATTTTGGTGCTAGTGGTGATTGTGATTGTGAGGATTGTTGCTACTCCCCCAACTACCAAGGAAAGTGGTGCTTCATATATTTGTCCCATTATTTTGACTATGCACTAGTGATATTTTGTATAGGGATTGCATGAATTTTTGCTAAGTATCTATATGCTATGCTATGGGAAATCCTAATAGTTGTAGTCTTGGTAGAATTTTCTCTAAGTTAAGATACTGGTTATATTATCATGCTTAGCCTATCTAGTAGCAAACAAGGGTGGATTATATACATGCTATGTAAATGTTGCTAAGTCTTTGAATTATGTTTTTACTTAATAAAACAACTAAGTGAATGAATCACCTGGGTGGAATGGTATGTTTGGGTTATGTTTAGTGGTTACACAATGCCCATATCTATGGTGTACCTTGTGTATCACACTTGTGGAAAGCCACCCAGGAACAAAGGGATTTGAGATA